>JACDJE010000016.1:424948-736767 GCA_016647715.1 Pavo muticus | reverse complement strand
TTTTTTTTTTTTTTTTTTTTTTTTACTTTGGTGAATATGGTCCATTTTAAGGTAGGATTTATTGAGAACATGCATTTCTACTTGATGGAGGCAATAGGAGTGGTCCTTCCCTGGCCTGCAGGCTAGTTTTCTTACAGTCAGTTTGGTTTTCTGCCATTCTTTCAGGCAGTCTGAAGGCTGGAAGAAAAGGAGGGTAGTTATGTAAAACTCATTTGAAAATTATGCACTTGCGGAACTGATTTGTTTCTGTTGCCACGGCCCTTTTGTTCAAAATCTTCCCTTTCACTAGGACAAAACCCTCCCTTGATTCAGAGAGCACTTGACAGCAAAAGCTCCATATAGTTTTTGGAAACTCGTTCCTTATTTTTCGTTTTTTTCTCTTCCTATTATTTTTCCTCAGTTTCTGGTGGATGCAGGAGGCAGTTGATCTCATCCCTGTGGTAGTACAGTGTAATTCTTCCTCTTTGGGATTCACTTGCTCTCAGCTCTGCATGACCAACTGATCTCATGACCTTCAGATTGCCTTCTGTATGTTCCAGCATGTTACAAAGTTTTGTTGCCTCAGCAGATAATGAACCAAGATTGCAATGTGTAGCCATTAAAGACATGGGTTTTCCAGGTAAAGATGTTGTAAAGGCCACAAAAAAGACCCATGAAATTAAACTTTCATCATCAGAGCCCCTGAGTGTGTCCTACGAGTTTTCAGCTCTTCAACATCCTATTCCCATAACATCAGTTTCCTCATTTCTGATCTCAGTGAAAAAGGCAACGATGTCAGCTTGGTGCTAGCAGTGGCTTAAAAATGACCCAAGAAATGGAAGAGTCAATGCCATGCCAGGGCTTACTGTATTTTGAGATGATGAATATTTCTATAGATAGCAACAGCTGGTAAAGCTGTACAGGTAGAAATGATCCAAAACACATCTGAATGTTGCTCTGGGCAGGATAACTCACTCTGCCTCACAATGTTCAGCCTTAGGTGACTCTGACCAGCTGGCCAGGTTACTTTCTTTTGCCTGAATTACTTTGATCAGATAAATCTGAGGTACTTTTACTGTATACACAGTAAATAGAAGTCAAGGGCTCTGAAACAATATTCACTGGCAAATACTGTTTCTTTACATAACTACAAACATTTAATATGGTGTAAACAATAAATCAGCTGCCTCAAACACCGACCAGAAATGAATGCTTCAAGTGGAAAATGGAGATTGCACAGTCTATTTTTTACCCTATGAATACTAGCATTGGAAGCAGGGCAGCAGGTAGTCATTACAGTGCTTAAGTACTGTAGTTGGAGATGCTATAAAAAATAATGGCAACGTTGCTGGTTTTTATACACAGCTTTCCATCTGTAGATTTCAAATCTTTTGTATATTGCAATTTTGTGCAATTTCCTGACTTAACCTGCCTGAAACAAAATCGACAAGCCCTGAAATAATATTTTATTTTATAGAAAAAAACCTGCATATTTTTGCAATAAAATGTTTGTAGAAGAATTAATTACGTGTGATCTATTCTGCTTACTTCATCATAATAACAAAACAAATTATTTTCTTATAAGCAAGCAAGCAAGAATGCTCCTTTTAAGCTGCCTGACCCCTTTCACAGCACTGAAGATATCAAATATTCTCCAAGTGCAACATTCAGCTAAACTGCCTGTCAATGCAGCTCCCTTCAGAAGTAATTCAGCCTTTCTATTCAAAGAAATGGTTTCTATTGTACAGCCAATGTCAACTCAGCTTGACTGTGAAAGAGATGTGAGAAGAGGATCTTTTGCTGTCCTCCCCAGATCACATTGGCTTGACAAGTAATAGAAATACATAAACCTTTCCAATTGAGGGGTAGTTCCCTGTAGCTGATGAATAAGCTGATCATTTTTTCGAGTTAAAAGGTGCATGACTGAATCCCTCCCCTTCCAGGATGAGATTTTTGCAGAATAAGATGCACTAATGGTTCCAAGCTCTTCAGGAGCAGTCATTTTCAAACCTTACTTGTATTTCACTGAATATTTAATGTAACAGTTCTGCCAGAAGTCTCTGAAAATAGGGAGAATTAAAACCCAGCAGCTGTTTCTCAGAAGAAGGTGGTTGATGATTTTGAAAGTTTTCCTTTATCGTACTTCAAAGCATGACCTTGAGGAATGCTGTCAGATATGTCCTTGCAGTTGCTGTAGATGATGGTTTAGAAGTCATGGTCAGTGATACTTAAGCAATACTGCAATAATCTGCCAGAGATTACAGTCCTCTTTACCAACCTGGATCCTAGATGATAGTCAAAGGGCTAAGAAATTGATTATCTGTATGTATTTATGCTTTGTTTTCCCTGGTTTAATAGCTTCTTTGCAAAAATGAACAGCAGTTAAGGAGGAAGACAAGAATATGAGGCACCACCAAATGTTCTCAATTCAGCTTTGATGGAAATGTTTGTCACTCTGCTTCTGAGAAAGACTCAAGAATATATGCATTTATGCTATAACTCCACTGATTTGAACTGGAAGATGAAGTCATAGTGCAAAATGCAATTGGTGTTGAATTTGGGGAAAATTTGGGAATGGAAAACACCCTGTACCTCTACCCTTGGAAGAACTGTTGAAAGTAAATACGTTTTGTACATCTCTACCTGTCCAAATCAACCAAGTAGAGATGAATTTGAATGGTTGTCCGCTCCAGCAGAAACTGTTTCCAAGACTGTAGAAGTGCCAGGGTAAAAATTTGCCAAAGGGATATTTTGAGATTTGGAAAGATCTGGCAGGCTGCCCAATTGCACAGACCTTTAACATTCAGTAATTTAATTTGTCACTTCTCTTGTGTTTTTAAACAAGCCAATGGACTATCACATTAAATTCAAATAAACCTTTGAAAAAAATCTTTGTGATTTCAAGATGAGGTAAAAGCATGACCACAAGCCACCAAGCTGGAGAGTTTTGCCTTTTATCTTCAGTCCTTTTTACCTGCTTTTACACAACTCATGGAATTTTGTGCACTACTGGTTACAAAAATATTTATCTGTCCAAGAGCTCTTTCTGAAATACCATCGAAGTGTTCAATGTAGAGGCAAAAGTGATCAGGGCTTTTCACATGTATAGTTCATTTTCTTTTTAAGAAGAAAACACCAGCCATTGAGAGTTTTTAAATGCAATGGGGATGAGAAATACAGAAACCAACAGCTGAAAGCTAAAGCCAAGACAAATCCAAATGAGGAGATTGTAATAGCAAGTCAGTCATGCAGAGACATGATGATTTGCCAACTTTTGGTGTCTTTAGAGAGAGTGTGGGCCTTTATAGAAAATGTGCCCTAGTAAAACACAGCAAAGTTTATGCAAAAGTGGGTTTATTGTGCGAAGTGTAATGGTCTGTAATATAAAAGCCAGATCAGAGGATATGCCTAATGGTCCTCTGCCCTTAGTTTAGTGAGGTTTATCTTAAATGGGTATTTCTTTTTCTTTTCATTTTTTTTTAGCTCTTACACAGGCTAAGTTCAAGAGTTTTAATTCCACTCCTTACAGATTTCTACCTTGGGAAATGAAGCCAATGAGTAAAGAAAAAGTAGTGACACCAACTGAGAAGTGATAACAGCGTGCAGTTAGTGCTCAGCCACTGGGAACTAATGCACTCATTCACAAACTGCAAAGCTGCCGTCAAGCGAAATTTTTTTGTCACTATCAAACAGATTGTGCTTAGATCCATTGACAAAGGTGAATGGTTTGATAGTCATAATTTAATCCTCTGTTACCAATACAGTAAGACAGTTGCTGAAACACACAGTTCATTTTTTTCAAGGTTATCGTGCAGTTAAAAACAAATGCATTGGCACAACATTTGAAAACACATGTTGCTAGACATTTGTTACAGCACAGTTCCTGCCTCTGTATGTATATAGTGCATATATCCTCTCTGTTGTGTGTGTGTAATAAATTATATGCATACATGCATTTGCATACACATATATATGGAATTAATGAAGATAAGAATAAATAGAACATGAATGTGTGCACGCATCTGCATTCAGGCACATCTGTGCCCAAGGAGTCACTGCCTTGTTCTCCCCTCATGCAGCCCCTAAAAGACTCATCACCTTAACATATCTGCAGAAGGAGGCTTAGAAATGCAGATACAGCGTGCCCTGCTACTAGATGACACCTTTAGAAAGCTCTTTTCCCCCATTTGTTCTCAGAGGAAAAACACAATAGCTATACAGACCTTCAGGATGTTACAGTTATTCAGTGAATTCAGAGCACCTGAATTTGGAAAACCTGGACATTAGTTTTCCTTTGAGTCGTTACATGATCATGTATAAATCACTTCTCTGAATTTATATTTACCTACTGATTGATGCTATTGCTGACCAAGCCCAGCTTCTCCTAGCTGTTGCACACTCATGCCTTCACACGGGAGGAAATTTCAGAAAAGCCATGTCATTTGATTATTACCTCTGTAAGTAGAAACTAATGGATCTATTTTTACTTATGAAAGTAGAGACAGCGATCAGAAGTTTTTCTTCATGCACATTTTAAAGTATCACAAACATCCCTATTCAACTCTTAGATTCTTTATTAAAGCAACCCAGTTGGTACTTAACCCCTCTGCCCTCACCAGGAGTGGTTAAAAAGATCCTAATATAGGGCCATCGCTGCAGGGAGTGGGGTAACCTCTGCAGCATCAGAAATTCTTTATTTTCTTCTTGCTGTTGTTGTTAATGTTGTCCTCTTAAAAGTCCAGTTCCTGCCAGGAAGAGTTCCAAATGTATTCAATTTTGGGGGGGTTAGAAAAAGAAAAAGGAAAAAAGAAGGGAAAGGAAGAGGAAAAGAAAATGGAAGAGAAAATGGAAAAGGAAAAGGATGTAATGCTTACAGTTAAAATTATCTGAGCTGATTTCAATGATTTTTGAGCAGCTGCAAGTGCGCTTATGTTCTGTCTTCCCTGCATGGCTGAGCAAAAGTCAGTTCTCAGCTGATGGGGAAAGGATACAATCTGTTTACCAGTACACATCATTTCTAAGCAAAAAACCTAGGGTGCTCAGCCAGCTTCCTGATGCTGGAGAGGAACACCCTGCAGCCATTAGTTATATGAAGGTGCATGATCTTGTGTGTGCAGATTACAGCCTGTAGTTGTGGTCATGTATCCCACAATCAGGGTCAAGTCTCACCTGTCCGTTTTATGTTCCGTGAAAACCACAGCTTTATTCAGGCCCTGGCACTCAGCTTCTGACAGCTCAGTCTTTTTTCAAGGAGTTAGGCAGCAGCTGACAATGCACAACACAACACAGCTCACACTGTTTCTGCCCACAAAACAGCCATTGAGCATTGATTAGGAGCCACTAGCATCCAATGTAAATTCTAGAAGGACTCCTTGTTTTTACAAAGATCACATGTAATTTGTTGCCAAGCAGCCTACACAAATATTTGAAGCCTGCCTCTTTCTGCATACAATTTAAAAAAAAACATAACAACAACAAACCAAAATAACAAGAGCTTTAACTTTGTGCCACATAAGCTGGGAGGGAATTAACCCTGTCCTGTACAGAACACAGACAAGAGGATGATGGGATCACTGTGATGCACATTTACTTCACGGGGACAGTGCTGGAGAGGACTTGATTTGGAGGATGGCTACATGTTTAGTGCCTTGGGTTAGACAGTCTTAGACCATCATACATCTTGCCAATGCCTTGTGGGTCTTTCCAATTCTCTCTCGTCTGGAGAGGTGGTTTTTCCTGGCTAATCCTCATGCAATTACCTGGTTTCTAATTGCCACCATCACAAGACTCTTCCACGTTTTGGCCCATTGAGGAAGATCTTACTTTTGAATATGTTTTTCTTTCTCACTCCCTGCTATCATTCATATCTGAGAACATGCATAGCTGCCGTGCTGAATCGTCAGACAGGAACAGTGTCCAGTCTGATAAATGAGACAAGAGTGCCAGCTCTAGATTTTTTGAGTAGAGAGCTGGAAAGAGACACAGTTTTAAAAATACTAGTAACAATTTTTATTCCTATTAGATTTCAGTTTCACCAGTATGAATGATCATGCTAGGTTTTTCTGTCTCTGGAAACAGTCTCCAGGCACAGGGCTGTCCAATCACTCAAGAATTATCATCAGTATCACAGAAGATAGACCTTTTAGGAAAAAATAGACTAAGCATAAATATAAACAATGGCTCAAATCCCGGCTGCATTTTTTCATAGAAACAAGCCTTCATACCATGTGTACCTCTGTGTTTGCAACTGCAGTACTCAGAAGGAGTCATTTCACAGCCAAATGATGGGCTGATGCCCTGGACCAGTGACCCCAGGGTCTGATTGCAAGGAGACATTTATGATCTGTGAGAAGGGAGGATTATGAAGGTAATGAGGATGGCCGTGGAAACTACCTTGAAAGTTCACCATTTGTATCCTCTGCATATGTCAAGTAAATCACCAGAAAGACTGTTTTCAGGAGATTTTCTAACTGTCTCTCTCATATTTGATTTCTTAGGTTCAGTTATTATTCTGCTTTTTGAAACTAAAGATTCATGCTCAGAGCAGTCACATAAATACGACCTGAGCTCCCCGAGACTGTATTTTATATGATACATCTCATACTAGTTTTAAATCTGTTCCCTCAAACTGATTTCAGAACCACCTGGAACCAGACTGCAAATGCCATTTTGGGTGGCTTGATCTACATTTGCCAAACAAATGTTAAAAGTTGTTGGAAAGCATCCTCATTTTAGCAGTGAAATTGTTATTTATAATCAGGTCTTGATCCTATAGTATCTATTAATTAAGATAATTTCCATCGAAATGTCACTTATCCACACATTTATAAGGATATAATATCCTGCAGCTTGCATAGTGGAGTAGAACTGAAATATCTTCTGGTTCTGTTACTTTTCAAATACCTACAGCAGATGTGCCATAATGCAATTATCATGGTGGTAATTACCAGGATCAAGATATTAGTGGGTAAAAACTATATTTATCAGCTGTGATTTTGGTTTTTTTGTTTTGTTTTGTTTTGCTTTGTTTTTTTGGTTTTTTTTTGTTTTTGTTTTTTCCTTCTTCAGTAAGTGAAGGAAGGATAGGCTAATAGGTTTTTCTTTTGTTTGCACTGTTTCACCTGTGGTTCTTGTGCATTGCCTATGACATCTGTGGTGCAGCAAAATGAAAGGGATCACCTAAACTCATAAAAAGCAGCTGAAAGAAACAATAAACACTATTTTAAGGAAGTATACATGGTAGCTCTTTTTCCCTGTGGAAAATGGTTGGAGTCTGTTAGATTGGGTGCATCAAGAAGGCACCTTGTCCAGCATCTCTCCTGGAGCTAAGATCAGCACCAGGAGAATCAAAAGGCCCATGGACGTCTTGCTAAACTGATGTGCTTAAGTCTGACCCTGTGTTGGATGCCTTCCCGGTTTGTTACACAGAGTTGGTGTAGAAGTTGTTGCATTATCTTGAAGATACGGTGATGTATAGGCACAGGCAGCTCAGGAAGGTGGTGGAATAACTGCCCAGGGTGGTGTTCAGGAAATGTGGAGATGTGGCACTGAGGGACATGATTAGTGGGCATGGTAGTGGTGGGCTAGTGGCTGGACTGAATGATCGCGGTGGTCTTTCCAAACCTTTTGCAAATCCTCCCGCCGCCATTTGGGGCCCGGCCCGGCTGTACCCAGCGCCGTGCGGCCGGGACAGCGCTGCCCTCTGCTGGCGGCGCCGAGAACTGCGCTCCCGCTGCGGCCTGCGTGGGCAGAACGGGGCCGAGTGAAAGCGCCCTACGGGGGTACTCGGGGCGCACACCTACTTGAGGCCCTCACCTCCTCCCACCTCCCCACGGGTGCAGCCCGGACGTGCCGTGGCACCCGGAGCCCTCCACCCCTCTCTGAGGAATGCGCTTAATGGGACAGCTCTGTCATTAGTCAGAACTTCTAATTTGGGGATGACGTAAAGCGTTTTCTCATTTCTGCAGTTAACCTGAAAGCCCTGACACATGCACTGCCAGTCTCGGCAGAAAACTAATTGTGTGCTGTGCGCTGCAGTGCTCTGCTGAGACCCTGGGGAGAACGGTCAGCCCAGGAGCATGGAGGCACACACACAGGGCCTTGTTCCTGCACTGAGCAGCAGTTGAGAGGGCGTGACACAGAGCAAAGCTCTGCTACCCGCCTGTACGAGGTGCAGGGAACTTGCCAGCACAGCACTAGACCCCTTCTCTTCAGCTTCTAAAGCAGAGCTCTGAGTTTAACCATGTCCCGCTTTCAGCGGGCTAGTGAAGATGTGGGAACACCACATACCCACAAAAAGCCAGACAAGTTCAGCTCTTCAGCCATGTCCATCCTCATGGCTCCTGCCCAGGGCACCTTTACCTTCCAAGGTGGAGAATAAAACACAGAGAAAGGAAAATCATTTTCACCCAGCTCTGGGGGAAGTGGGACTGAAGGGACAGCGCATCAGGGGGAGAAAATCCCTGAGCATGGCACGCTGCTCTGTGAGAGCATCCCGCAGCCCTGACAAATCGAATGGTGAAATAAACGTTCGACTTTCCCTATATTTTTATTCTCCTTCACGTGGCTGGAAGAGGAAAAGAAAAATAGCCTTCTTAGGTATGATTCCACTGCTTTAATTTCTGTTTCAAAGAATCCAATTTATTAGGCAGCAATGCCTGAGATTACGCTCACTGAGCGAACTCTCAAAGGAAACCTCACCATCTAGGTGTATTTTTCATTATACAATAAACTCTGAACTCCACCAAAGGTGTTTTCTCGTAATGTTAAACTCAGTGCCTGACAATTATTGTCCAGCTCCATTTGGTGCCAGAAGTGCATTCAGTGGAGAAGTAATAAATCCTTTCATGCTGTTTAATAAAACAAGAAAATGTGTTGCTCACACTTGGATGCTAGACTTTATTACACAAACACAGCTAAAAAAATAAATGGAGTATTTCCTGTTTAGAAGTGCCTACAAGTCACATGATGTTGATTTTCTCCAGGTGTTGCCGTTCTAAATGAAATTTTCACTTGAGTTTTTCTGAAAGAAGTAAGCGAGTTGTTTCAAAATGCAATAATCAACATGTTGTTAAAGGTGCAAAACCATTGTAAAAAAAAAAAGAGCATTCAGTGTACTGCAATGAAATTAGATGTGGAACATAGTGGTTGCCAAATTATACAAGGTATTTGTGAGACACTTTGCCACTCACTTGAGTGCTTTTCTGAATTTCCACCCAGGAAAGAAAAAAAAAAGTCCTACAAGGTCTTAGAAACCATTTCAATTGATTTTATCTCTTTGGTGGGGTTGTTTTCTACTTGGGTGGCCTGGTCTTGGTTAAAGGTGTCACCCCTATTGTAAAATAAATGCCCGATAAAACTAGATGTCTTCGGTGAGGTCTTCAACACTAAGTGGAAACAGTTCCTCAGGCAGGATTATCTGTTCCTCCTTTTCCACTAGCTTAAATGAATGAGAAAGTCAGCCGGTCAGTCAGTCCCTTAATAGATAAACATTCTGGTTTTGGATCTGTCTTGCACTGCTTGCGCTTGCACCACCTCTGTGAACCTCATCCACCGAAATCATGAGGGACATGACTGATGCCTGTCATACATGCTTCATTCCTCCTCTCATCTGCTCTTCATTGGCAGACTTATGTGCACTGCTGTCACCCCTTTGGGGGACTTGTGGGGCATTTCAACTTGCCTAATAGTCTGTAATTCTGTGGGAGATGGCAATCCCTTACATTTGGAGCAAAAAGCATTAGGAAGGACCTTACGTCATCCTGGAGTTTCTCCCACAGTTTCTGGACAATCACCAGCGTTGGGACTTCTGCCCAGAGCAGCACTACCTGTACACTAAAAACTCTATACATCTGAAATGGACAGCTCTCACGCCAAGACTACAGAGATGCCTAGGTAAGCTCTGGGCCTCAACCATCTTCTGTCCATTGTAGTTTTCAGATATACCATCATATGAGCTTGGTACCATCTCTTTTGGAATCAGTAGCTGAAGATGAATCTCTCTTCTGTTAACTTCTTGTCTTTTTCCAGTTTGCAGTGGTTGAGCACACTTATGCTAGTGGAGTTAATGGTTCCTGTTGATTTTTTTCTTGGGAAAAATTAGGAGATCTCTACCATTGGGTGGCTCACATCTTTTCTGCAGAGACTAACTACAGCTTACATAGCCAGAGGGAAGCACTGATGCAGTGAATCTCAAAGAACATCATCTCCTCGAATATTCTCCAGAAATTTTCCTCTACCTGAAAGAATGACTCAAAGATCCATAATTTCACATAAAATGTAACACATCAGAAATGACCGTTGGGGTGAGAAACCTTTCCAGTGAGTTGAACTGTGTAACAGGACATCAGGGCACACGAGGTTTCCTTAGCAGCTTGACTGACTGAAGGCTGTGTGATCGCTGGAAGAGATAGGAACACTCCTGTCCCCACACCCTTATGTGTGTCTTATGTGTGGCTGTATAGTTATACGAATCAGAGAACAAACCCATTTGAAAACCATTAGCTTATTTTTGTCAGATTCTTTTTCGTCCAGATCAGTTTGCTGGTTCGGTTGGTCCAACAGCCAGATGACTGTTGTGTTGGGAAAGTATGGCAGGGGCAAGAGGTGGGACGTGCCTTTTGAATAACAGCACAGTCATCAGATGGCTGAAAGCGCTTGTGAAACCAGCTCAGAGGGTTCTGCAAGCCTAGCACTGTGTGCATCTCCCTGCATACTTTTTTCCCTGAGGCCTCACTTCAGCATGGCATTTAAATGACTGAATTTTGAGCTCATACTTTCCAAGGTAATTCATATTTAATTTCAATTTAATTATATTTTTGACTTAAATTTAATGGTAAGCATAGATTTACTTGCATGTGCAGGGTTAGGTATGTATTCACGTTCTTTGCTGAAATGAGAATATTTCTCATGAGAAATATCATAATTGCATGTATAGAAAGAAATTGATTTTTCCTAATGGGTGAGTGGGTAAGAATGCAGCTTCCAGTTATGAATTTATTTGTCTCATTAGTTGAGAGATGATTTATTAGTCCTTTCTCATTACTGACAGTAGCAGGTTTCCTCCCACCTGGATGTAACTCCAGGACTCAGAGCTCTCCGGCTAACTCAGACTGCAGATTTAGTGAAACCCTTCCTTATCAGAGTTGGTTTTACAAACAAATCAATGTGCTTAAAATGTTTGAAATTCAGCAGACTCAGATTTAGACTCTGTCTTTGAGATCCTTTGGTCTCTTCCAACTCAAACGATTCTATGATTCTGATACATTTCAGGGGTGAGATCCTCACATTATTTCCAGTGAGATAGAAAAAAAAAGTGAAGCTACGTGACTGTGAGGTGCAGAAAGGCACAAACACATCTCTCAGTGTGTCTTCCTCTCCAATGAGCAACAGGGTTTCAGCATAACACAGAGAGCGTGTCTCTGTCCTGGCAGGGTTTGATGAGCACAAGTGACATAGGCAGCGGTGATAATAATAGAAAAAGAAAGGTGAAAAGACTTGGGATTTAAGAGGGATTTCAAAGACACTCCAGAAATACTAAATATTTGGGTATTACACAATTAAGTGAAACCCTCTGCTGGTATAAAGTATATTAAAAAAAATAGGTCTGTCTGAGTAGAAGTGTGATGCCATGCTGCTCCCATTATATATGAATAGTAATTGGAAACAGGACATCTGCAGAAATTAACCATTAACTGTTGAGCACTAAAATCTTTAATTGAGTTTGTAAGCCCTTAATGGCACAGTTAACCTTAAACATAGCTCAGTGCACGCACTACCTGGTTAACACTGGTTAATAACTCTAACAGCTGATAATATTTCACACCCATGAGAGCTCCAGATTAGCAAGAGACTTGGTGGAATGAGCTCAGCTCACCACTCTTTTGGACCACAGACATAACAGCTTAACCCTTTTGCTATAATGGGTCTTTTCAGGTTTTCCTCTTTCCAGACCTGCATGTGATGAGAGCACCCCTACACGCATGGCTTTGCAAACTGCACATACCACGTCCTCAGAGCACTTTGTGGCATAACGGCAGATGGAAACTGTGTGGGCAGTGATGGATAAATATGCATCAGGTGGTGCGACAGCTGGAAGGGGTGGCTGGAACTTGCAGTTTCCTTGGCAAAGAGTGATGCTGTGAATAACTTGAGGAGAGCAGATCTACCCCAACGTATAGAAGGGAGTTGGAGGGATCTAGGCTACAAGGAACAGCCTGCTGGGCTAAAGAATTACTCAGAAATCTTAAAAACACCATTCTTGACCATTGAGCTGTATGCCAAGCAAATTCCAGGAATGTTGCAGCCTAGGAAGTCTGGTTCAAGACATCAGATTTCAGGAATGTAGGCAGTTTAGATGGACTGGTGCAAAAAATAGAGCTAAGAAACAGGTGGAAGCAGAGCTGCTGAAAAAACACATCTTTGCCAGCAGTTCCAAGTAAAACTTGACAAGGGGATTCAGAGGTATCGCTCAGTGGTGTCAGAGCTAGATTTCCTAGTTAAGAGCCTTGTAAACAAAGAGATGCTTTGTTGATATCAACTTCTAACATGTTTCTGGGGTAGTTAACTGAGTTTGTTCCAGGAGTGTAAATAAAGAAAAGGCAAAACCTCTTTTGAGGTTTGAATGATATTTTTGATGAAACTCAAAATCTCAGCACATTAAGAAATATTTTTCACCATCTAAGCAATCAGTGTGCACTGTGACTAGCTTCTGCTAGCTCCTGGAGTCTACTGCTGTTATTCCATGCAGGGAGTTCTCTGAGCTGCCTGCAGCTGTAAGGACGTGCTGCTGAGATGCCAGCATGGACTTATCCTGCCCGTACACTCTTCCTGGCAGCACTTTGCCTTTCCCATGCACAGCATACAACCTGAGGATTCACTTCACGATGGGCAGGTATGTTTTTGTGGCCATGACCTGCAGCACACAACGATAGAAAGTGAAAATCACCTTCCTTCTCAACTTGCTTGTTTTCCTTCATGATGTACCAAAAATTCACGAGTATTCCTATGAATTCCTACTTGTCATTTTTATCACCAGTTCTGAACATCACAATAAACTTGACATTACATAATTGCCCATTTTTCTGTCTGCTTTTACAGTTCACAAAATCTGACATTATGCTGGTACAGGTCAAACCTTTGGAGCCAACAGATGTCTCTGAAACTACTTTTCTTGTCTTCATACCTTAGGAATCCTCTAACCAATTTTTGTACCTCCTGAGATGTTTTGCTGACCACAATAAATAAAACACAGATTGCTGCTCGGTGCAAGGTGTGTGTTTGCATTTAATGCAAACCTCTCTCTGACGTGGAAATTGAGTCCCCCCGAGGCCTCCGTTTTGTCACCTTTTGCAGATTCGTCTCCTAGGCACCCTCAATCTTTACTGCCTCTGACTTTGCTTCCTGTGGACTTGCAGTACCTGCCGGCATCGATTGCTTTGCAGCCATTATTCCTTCCTTATTTTCCCATGTGTTTTTATGGCAACTTGTGCTGATTTTCTAGACTAGCTGGGGTATCTGGGGCTGCTTTGTGCCTTTGTTGGATGTTTTGTTTTTCTTTCTTTTTCCCTAATGGCAATGACTTTATTACATCCCAGCCTGTGTCTCCAGGCCTTATGCTCTGGGATTCCTGTTTGGTTTTCTCCTGGAGCAGCCCTTTTCCCTTACCATTTCCCTGTTGCCTTGTATTGCATTTTTATTACAGCAGAGGCTGTGTCTACAGGTCCTTCAGGCTATTTGTTCTGAGACTTTTATTGGATTCTCAATAAATATGTTTGCCATTGGGGGTCCTTAGCTGGTTTCCTTACCCATTTTATTGAAGCTGTGCTTCCAGACAAAATGTTAACCAGCTATTTCCACAGCAATCTGGTTTCTCTTCTGAGCTCTTGCATGGTTTCTTACATGTTTGCATTGGCCGAGTTACACCTCCTGCTTTTTTTGATGTTTCCCTCAGCTTTAGGACCTTTTGTGGAGTCAGTCTGGGTGCTTTTCTTCATCTATCTCCATTTGACTTGGTAGCACAACCAGACCTTTGTGGAAAGTGGCACGCGGAATGGAAAAGGCTCAGGACCCTCTGCAAAACCAAAAAATCCAAGGTTTTAGCTAGACAGAGACAAGCAGATCATGTGCCTGTAAAAAGCTGTTCCTCAGTAAATTGGGTTTTTACTTGGGATTGGCCATGCTCCACTGGGATACACGGAGAATGAAGAGAGATGGACTCGGTGTCTCGCAGACTGATGAGATTGTCATCCTGGGGAGAGTTAGCTGAGGAAGCCATGGTGAGATGTTACAGGTGCATCAGCTGGTACTGATGCTTCAGGTTTCCAGTTCCTTTTTCCTGCCCAAATACAACATT
The DNA here is from genome assembly GCA_016647715.1 of Pavo muticus. Classification (NCBI taxonomy): domain Eukaryota; kingdom Metazoa; phylum Chordata; class Aves; order Galliformes; family Phasianidae; genus Pavo; species Pavo muticus. Next base: position 722,435 of record JACDJE010000016.1, on the reverse strand, counting down.
TACACCTGTGAACAAATCTTCATGCAGCAGGGTGATGTTGTATGTCCTGCTGCCTACATCCACTGCTGAGCCAGTGAGCTGCCCAGCACCCTGAAGGCATGCAGAGGGCAGTCAGCAGGAAGCTGATGCTTAATGCTGCAGATGAGAACAAGCCTGTCTCCAGCCTAATCCTGATCTTTTAAAGTCATTTTTGGATATTTCATTGGTTTTCTATTTTTATCTTGGATAAAAAGGCTTATGGGATCACACTGTGTTTCTGTGTGCGTGTTTGCATGTCTGTCTGGTCTTCCCTTTGGAACGAATGGACCAGTTTCAATCAAATCTGACAGAGGAGTGAGAATCACAACAATCGAAGCTCCTACAATTTCTGTGTTAAAGAAGCAGACAGGTAGAGGAGAGATGTGCTATTAACAGCCCAGGAGGGGAAATCACATAGGATGAGGTCAGCTATGTAAGACATCAGAGAATCCACACAGGAAGGAGACACTCTAAAATCTTTAGCTACAGGAAAAGTTTAGATCATGGTTAATGCTTTCTTAGACATAAAAGTCCACCCATCATTCAAGTTGTCTTTCCTAAATGAAGTACATATCCTGTGTGCAATAAAAGGTAATTCTGATGGAGCGTTTCTGGGTTAAGGGCATTCATAAAGCCCTCTCTCACCTCTCGCAAACGCCTACTCCAGTTTCAGTCTAACTCGGTTAGAAAAAAACAAAAAACCAAGACAACAAAACAAATGTCAGTACAAACACACCTGAAAGAATAAGGGAAGGATCTTCCAGGAGTTACCAGGTGATCTGACTGAGCCTTACCCAGGTCAAAAGCAAGACTGGAAGGGTCACAGGAATCACAGCCTCCAGACAAAACTACTGGCACCTATGTGCCTCTTTCCCCTGAGCTTGAGCTGCACATCTCCCCAGGGCAAGGTGGGTCCAAGAAGGATTTTCTGGGCCCAAGAATATCTCTCCCATCCGCAAAACTGAATTTCTCATGAAGGACCCATCCTGCCATCTTTGTTATCCTGAGGCTCTGAGCTGTTGGGTAATTCCAGGCAAGGCCTGAGATCACTCTTTGTACCTCTGTGAGCTAGGATGAACCTTGAAGGAGATCTTTTCTTATTTATTTCTTATTTCCTACATCACAGTGAGCTTGGTATAGATCAGCTCCTGTAAAAGAATTATCTGGTCTCATCTGCAACCAGAAGTTAAAAGCGACCTTGATCATGCGAAGGCCAAAGTATTTCCTTCATTTCTAGTCTCTTGAGCGACAGCTTGGAATTCTTTTAAAGCATGCTCAGATACTGCCCTCATCCACGCACCAAGAGGATGGGTGGGAGCAAAGAGCCATGAACGTCAGCCTGGTGATGACACTAGGCTTCTTTCTTAGGCCAAGAAAACCTGAAGTATCTAAAGTTGGTACATGCAGGACACTAGAGTTTGGGAAAAACATAAAGTGACAAGGATAATGTGCCTTCTTCCAGGTAGCAAAGGCCACTAATACTCCTGGTGTGAATGTGGGATACTGAATATTTCAGCACAGCTGGGAAGGTTATGCTAACTGACAGGCTCTAACGAGAAATGTATTTTTGAAAATATCAAAACTACTTTCTGTATTTCTGAGACTTCTTGTTGCAAACCCTTTCTCTCCCTTATTCTTCTGTTGCAAACATGCAGTTGGAAGTTGTGTAACACATCTTGGTGGTGTTTCATCTCCTAAGGTACTGAAATTTCTGAATGCTTTACAATAAGAATAACCATCAGTACTTCCACCCCCTGTGTTATTATCTTTGACTAAAATGTGGGACAAAATAACAATAGCGGTCTTAATTTATCTTAAATGAAAGCAGGTAGCTATATTCTTAAGGGCACAACTCCCATTTATGAGTTATTTTGACTAAACAAAAGGCTCACCCTTTTGTGAGCCAGAAATAGTGGATATTTTTTTCTGCTCTTAACAAAATTATAATCTTTTATTACTGTGGTACCTATTGTATCTCAAAGCAAAGCACTCAAATCCAAGTTTAGATATCAGAGACCAATGTACATACCTGGACCTGGAATTCTAAACTGTGTCTACAGTACTTCTTTCTGCAGCACCCATTCCTGCTGCTAGGTTGTCCATTTGAGGAGCCTGTTGGGATGGCCCACAGCCTGGATGCTGAGTAACACAGCCCTAAGCAGCTGCTGGGAACAGCTCAGGAATGAGGGCTAGCCAGGGATGACCCCACAGGCACTGAGTTGCAGCCACCTGGTTTCACACTAGGTCATAGCATTCCTCTCAGTTCTAGGGATTTGTCTTGCAGACATTTAATTTACTCGTACAGACACAGTCAAAATGCTGAGCATGTTCAACTTTGAAATACAAGCATAAATCCTTTTGGGAAAGATGGCTTCTAGCGTTTGTTTTTTTTCTATTGTTGCTTATCAAGAACTATTGTTATATGACTTAAGTCTAAACTTACTCCCTGATATCAGATATCAGATATCAAGGTTTTGTGATACATAAGGAATGCAGTGATACAGCCATCCATTTGACTACCTTAAAATTATGTAGGCCCACTTTGATAACTGCTTCCAACTTTTTGTTTCTCCCAAAGTCTGATTTTCTTTTAACTCACGATTTCTTGAAAAAGACACTTCAGGTGGTGTGAATTAGCCTAGCTCTGGAGAGGCTTGGTCTGAAGATGTATTATTTTGTTCCTTTGTGACCTCCATGAAATCAGTGGCAAACCTCAGATGTGTTTTAGTGGGAGAAGTAGCAAGTCCAACACTTCCATCCCTGGGGAACAGGAAGGCGATGCTGAAAGAACCCAAAGTATTGCTTACTGAAATACATTTGACATGAACTACTGAATAGGCAGAGTCCCATGACTAAAGGCATCCTGAAATGTGATAAGGCAGTCAGAAGAGAACTTACTGCTTTTCAAAAGAGAACACTGGAACTATACAAGCAGAAAATGTATTACTTGATAATGGATATGTTTTTGGCAGCAGTATCACATGCGTCTACAAGGTCATTTATGTCCTGCAATAGTTGCTTTAAAATGAAAGGCAAAAAAAACCCAGTAATTAGATCCCCCTGCATCAGGAAGGCAACAGATCCCTCTTTACTTGACAGATTTCAGATTCCTTTATCCTCCTGTGAGTCTCCAAAATCCTCACATTTCTATTATATTAAGATTCTTCTCATCCCCTCCTCCTTTATTCCTACAGGAAAGTGCACATCAAACCTTTATCTCTTTCTATTTGAGCCAAACATATTGATTTCACTCTTCTGCAGCACCACAGCTGTGTGTGACACTGTGCGGTTTCGGAGTGCATGGAAAATGAGAAGTCCATCCCACAGATTATCTGTGACACTCTCAAGAATTAAAGTAAATACTGCTATTTCAAACAAGAGATGAAGTAGCAGCTGGTTTTGGCTGGCTGAATAAGCAGAGATTTTGCAGGATGTGATGGAATTTAAACACAAGTGTCACAGGCCTCGATAGAGGAGCAGAGGAAGTGGAGCCTTCCCAGTTCTCTGAGGGAGCATGCACAGTCTTGTGTGTACCCACACTTGTGCCCCAAAGAGCTCCTGGTAGCAGTGGTACAAGCTGGAGGTGCGAACAGGGAGCCTGACTACATGGAAAAGTCAGCACATGGGCCCCTTGGGTCTGACCAGCTAAGGCCTCAAAGAAATAAATAAAGTAATTGTGTCTGTGGCATCATGCTGGCTGGGACACAGCCTGACCACCCTCTGGTGAAGAATCTTTTCCTAACACCCAACCCTACCCTTCTCTGACACAGCTCCATGCCATTCCCTCAGACCCTGTCGCTGTCACCAGAGAGCAGGTACAAACCATGTTCTGCCATCAAAGGTTTTGCCAGCATTGCATAATCTTGACCTAAAACTCACATTAGGCACTATGACACTGTTGGAGGTATTTTGTCTGCTATGTATGTGAAGCCAAAAGAGAAATGCAGTCTGTAGCCACATCATCCTTAATGGGCTGCTATGCTCGTGCTGAAAGTAGCCGTGCAGTGGGAGTAGCGGCATTAGGCAGTGTCAGCCTCACCAGCCCTCTGTGCCTCTCTGCATGCTGATGGAGAGCACAGAATCCCCCCAGGGGGTGTGGACTGGGCTGCTGGACTTGTTCCTGGCATTCCCACCCCACTTCCCAGCTGCTGCCCCTTGGCGCCCTGTGGGCGAGATGCAGCAGGTAGGCTTGCAGCCTTTGGAAGAGGAGGAAGGAAGAGGAAGTGGTTGTGCTGACCTGGGAGAAAGATATTTTTTGAAGAACCCCAGTGCCTGGTGCAAAGCACGAAGCTTTTCAGTGGGTACCAACAATATGGTCAATACAAACAGCCAGGGTCTGCTAGTTCTGATTGCCAGAACCTCTCCACACGAACAGGGCTCAGCTTCCCCTTCTCTTCCAGCTTATCTCCAGCAGCACTGCTTCCAAGCTAAACAAAATCAGGGGCTTTTAGGAACTTAGAAATGTCTGCTTAGTTTCAGCTTCGATAAGCTCCTGCTTCAACTCATTCTTAATGTATCAAAATTAAATGTTTTAAACATATTTATCTGGTTGCTATGGTTTTGCCTGATGCATCAGACACTTTATCCATCAACTATGACAATTGAATAATATTTTTATGTTTAGATATGGATCGCAGATCCATCTCTTCATATTGGTCCCATCCTCCCCTCGGCCCCAAGTTTTGAACTCACTGGAAAATCTGTTCCATAATACGGTCGGTAAATGAATTACAGTCACAGATGGCCCCTGGAGATTTCATACATGCTGCAATTCATTTGTTAGGAATGGAAAAAAAAAAAAAGACCCTGTCTTGTGAGGGTATTATCAGAGACAGCAGATCAGACGCCGTAATGCTGCCTTGCACTTTGGATTCTCCCCATTTCCTAAGCTTTTATGACTCGGCATTTGCTATTCCTGGATTTGAAATTTTTTAAATGGAAAGTCAAACTCCAGAATGAAAATGATTGAATGCAAGGGACTGCAGCATTTATAAATTAGGATTTGTTTTTACAGACCTGAGTGAAACTATTGTGTGCTATTGCAGAGAGATGCTCAAGAATGGCAATGTTCTGCTTGGGCAACAGTAATTATCAGAAGGGACTTAATTCACAGAGGGCTGTTGGGAATTAGTCAGACTCTCAGACTGCTTCGAGTGGAAGAAAATGCTAGAAAAATAAGAAAAAAATACAGAAAACAGTATATAATTTTACTGCTTGTGTGCCTTGTTCAGTATTGCCATGAAGCCTCCTTGCTGGCACAGGGGTCAGTGCTCACTTTGCCTCTCAGTGGAGGAAGGGATGGAATGTCTGATGTATCAGGCAATGGGGAAACCTTCCTCCTGCAACAACCACAGAGCATTCAGATCCCAAGTGAGTATGACAAACCTCTTTTTGTTTATGCAGTGATATATAAATTATAACAGAGTAAAATGTAGTGTGTTTCTTTAACTGTCCACGCTGACACACTGTCACTCTCTTGCACAGCCTGGTTGAGAGAGGCAATACTCACTTTTTCTGAACAGTTAGCCTTTTCAGAGTGACTTTTCCTACCTTGCATCTCATCCTACGATTGGGCCTGATGGAAAGCACAGTCTGATGGGCAGCTGTGGGAAGCTGAGTGAAGAAGGTATTTTTCCCAATCTCAGACACAGCAGCTGACGCTGAGAAGTAGCTGAGAGGCCCCACTCCATGATGGGACTTACTTGGGATCCAGGGAAAACCACCTGAAGCCTTTGGCCCACATTTCTATAAGTGGCTGTGACCCCAGGGAGGGTTCTGCCCCTCTGTAGACCCTGTGCCAGGGCTGAATGTGGCTGCATGGGCACACACTGCTCACAATTGGTCCTGCAGCTTGAGGTTATGATGCTCTGGTGAACCCCACATAAAGCTTGAGTGGGTTAAGCCCACCTGTGGCCCTGCAGCTCAGCGCATCACTCCGGATATGTGCGTGGGGACCCGGGCAGGGTGCTGGGGAAGGGCAAGGGTGCAGATTGCTGCTGTGCTTTCAGCAGCCCCAGCACTGTGCAGCTGACAGCAGTCAGTGTCTGCTCCCTATCTCTGTTTGCACTTCATCGAGTTATCTCCTTGCAAGTGAAGAACTCCCAGCTGATTGAACAGCACGTTCATCATCTGGATTTCCCCGGTATCTCTTTAAGCATTAATGCTGCCATAAAAAGCCCACCAGAAAAGCAGAGGGAGATCTGCTCTACTTTCCACTAAAAGCTTTTGCAGAGCCAGATTAAGATCCAAAGTGGGAAAAAAAAAAACAACACAAAACACAACAAAATACACAAAACTCCAACTTTCTTCCCCGCTCAAACGTTGATCAAGGAACATTAAACAAAAAGATTAGTTCTGCTCTTATTTGTTTGTAAAACAAAAAGCATGAAATATTTAGCAGCATTGTAATGCAAACCAGATGGGAATAATGCAGGCTTTCAAGGCTGCCTATAGCCACCCCTTTCATGCTGCTGTGGCGGCGGATGGTGCAGGCAGCCCATTAGGACAATTTATGAACAGGACCGCCACAGAGGGAGTTCTAGCGAGAGGTCCGCAGCTCATACAGAGCAACCCCGATAACATCTGCTAGGGTTATTCATCGAAGAGGATTATATTACAATCCTTCTTAATACCACGAGTGCTACAGTAAAACCGGATGAAACTTCAGTTTCATTTACTCCAGCAGCATGCATTTATCGGGGAGTTTTTCTGCAGTTGGAAGCAGAGGCTGCGTTCGTGGTATATCAGGGAATGAAACTTAGAAAGACTGAAATATTAACCTGGGAAACCCCAGCCACTGCTTTTAATCACTCATGGCCACAAAGCTTGGCTTTGGCACCCCATCAGCCCTTGTCTATGGAAAGCCACTCTCTGTTAGCTCTCCAGGGCTGAGATTGATTTTATTTAAATAGCTCTCATTCGGTAACCTTGCTCCATCCTCCTTTACTTAAGACTTTGTTAATGATGTATTTTTTCCCTTAATTTACCTAATCTCATAATGAATGCTCACATCCAACATGACCTCATTACACTGGCAAAGACTTTTGTGTGCATACAATTTAGGGCACAGGCGTACGGCAGAGGAGAGCTCTCTAAATGAAGAGGTTTTAAATATTCAGTAAGATTCTCGCTGACTACAAGCCAGGTTCTTACTCCTGCAGATTGATTTATTTCCAACAGCTTCAATGCAGCTGGGCTGATTTATTCCACTTTAAGGTCTTTCCTAATATTTTTATTTATTGGACTTGCCACCGTTTGCTGCTGCAACCTAAACAGATACTTCCATCATCCAAGTGGTGTTGCTATCTGAAACAGGTAACCCAGTAATATATGACTTACGAGATTTAGACCTGCTCAGAGTATTTTGATGTTCTGAAATGTTTATAGCAATTCTCATTGGCTGTACCACTCCTGCTGAGTTGTTTGCAGTCTGTACTTGCAACAAAATGCTCATCCACCAGACAAATGTGAGCTGTTTAATCTACTTCCAGGCCCATTTCTCCCCTCCCTGCTGGAAGACAGCCTTCTCTAGTCTATGTACAATGTCTGAGACAAAACTGAGTCACCCCAACTTTCCTCGCTGGTTCCAGAGGACTTGGCCTCTGGCTGCACAAAAAGAGAAGCTACAAGATGAAAATATGTTTTTCAAAAGTAAAAAAAATAAAATATATTTCTTTCATGCATTGGTTGCAGCCCTCAGAGCAATGCATCTGCCTCCCTTCATAGCTTTCACTTGTTTTACACCGTTCTCTTCTGGGAGGGATTTGAGCTGCTGTTGTGATCTTGACACAGCTATGGTCAGCCAAAGTATTTGCATTTGTGCTTCTGGGGCCTTAGCAGAAGACAGCTTATGGGCAGTCACAAGACCACATCACACGCATTTTGAGAGAAGTCACGAAGGCCTGGCTAAAGATCAGCGTGTTCATAAAGGCAACAGGGAACCCAACCCGTGAGTTAACCTAAAATCACGGTGGTTTCCCACTCCTCCAGAAGGAACTGCCTGCAGAGCCCTTTCATGTCAGAGACCTTGGCAGGCTGTGTCTCGTAACAACTCAGGAAAAGAAAACGGCAATGACTTGGCTGCTAATGAGAGCTGTGCATCCCCACACGTGTGCTGCGATCATCGGTCTGCAGAGATGCCAGCAGCGGCTACAGCAGCACACTGCTCACTTACTGCACGGGGCTGGAGGCAACCTCAGGTCTGAGGATCTGAAGAAATCCGCCTTCGTCTCAGTAGGTTTAGGACTGAGGGGAGCACCAGAAAGAGGTGTTAGAGCCTAACACTGCAATAAGTGATATTGAATTGTAATATGATTTAGCAAATTCACTTTTTCTTTATGTTCCAAAGAATTCTATTCAAACAGTGGTGTGGTGTTACAGAAAAGCTGGCATTTTCTTTTGAATCTCACAGGGTTAGAACGGAGCAGGTACATTCCGCACAACCTTCCTCCAGCAGCAGCAATTTTATCTTTGCTTCACTTGCTCTGGGTGTTTCCAGGTCAGCCCATATGCTCTGATGATGAGAAATAAATGCAGTGAAAATGTGAACCACCCCCCAGAACAATTCAAAAGTCTTTAAAAAGAAGTGTGTACGTGTTTATTTACTGCATTATAACTGCAACATCAAATACATATTTTTTTCATTACAGAAAAGGGTACATGCAATGAAATACTCTGACTTTATAACTTGAGGCAACACAGTTCATTGGTAAGAGTGGAGCATCAGCACAGTCACAAGGCTGGGGCTCAGGGTTAGGAACTTCCAGTCTCTTTATCCTGCTTGCCAACAGCAAAGCCACACCATATTTCATTTGTCTTTAAAGGATTAACTTTCAGAATAATGTTGCCTGATCATAGAATGACCCAGCTGCCCTTTACTCCTGGAAAAGCCATACAGAATCAGATTCTCTTACTTGAGAAAACAGACTTTTAGCAATGCTGATGAACAAGCAGTAGATTTGCAGGCAGACAGCAGAACTCCTGCCATGTTCCACCATGATCACAGCACGCACTGTGGGTCTCCACTACACAGGTGCCCACGCTGCTGCTCTGAAGAATGAAATCAGGCCATTTCCACAAGATTGCACTGCAGATATCTATTGCATTGGGTGCTTAATCCACTATTTCAGCTGCAGAAGGAGCAGGTTCACAGTGCAGAAGGGAATGAAAATGCTTTCCCGAGGCACTGAGAATATAACCTCTTCCCCAGCTAAAAGGTCTCATTCTTAATTATAAAAGGGCCCGAGTCTGGCACTGCTATTCATCTATCAGAGGCTCTTATTTGTAATCTGTCCTGTGAAATTTCACGGGACTGTTTGTGAAATAAGTTCCTAAACAGTGCGAATAAATTCCAGAATCAGGCCCTGAGCTGGCACCATTTCCAGCATAAACTCTCTTGACTTTCAGTCAAGACTTTTTAGTAAGTGCTACATAACACAGCCCAGACTTGCAAAAAAATGACCTGATTTCTTTCCGCACATCTTGTGTGAAATAACACTGAGGACAACTTAGCTTCGGCAATTTAAATGAAAAATAAAGTCAGCCTTTCTATGCAGTTCTATTTTTACATGATTTCATAGAGACATTATATAGAAGCTTACAGCTCCTTCAGATAATTCTAGCAAATACGAGGACATATACAAGAACAAAGATCTTCAAAACTACATGGAAATCTGTAGAATAAAATATATATTTATATATTATTTTCCAACAGGCAATAGGCAGTTTAGAAAAATATGAGTGTTACAGTCTTTGTGAATCAATAGCCATACAAAGAAAGGTTTTAAAAAATAAGTTTAGCTTTTCAAAAAGCCACTTTTATAAGAAAATAGACTGGTCCACATTTCCCTGAATAAGCCAGAAAGGTTAAGGAAAGGTCTGGGCAAGACAAGGAGTCTGCCTTGGACTTGATATCAGCTGTGATAACATGCACATGTACAGAGGCAGCTGCTTGGCTCTGGTATTGTTTACCTTAGGAACGAGCCTAATTTATCACAAATGTATTTTAAAATCATAAATAACATGACAAAAGTGGCACTGGTCCCTGCAATGCAAATAATTATTCATACAAGCAAAAAGTGACATCAATCCAGTTATTGTGACACTTGAAAAGTATTTTGTACCCAGTGGTTACATTGAACAGCACATGTATAAACACTGATTATTATTACAGACTCTGCTATCGGCTACTATACATAAACAAGAAGAGATGTTCACGCTGTAATTACTCCTAACATTTCTGTTCTACTTGAGTATTAGCATTCATGAGAAGCTGGGCTGGTGGGGGAGGTCTGAACTCAAGTCAGGATTTCAAAATGCAGAGGGCATGGGGTTCTGGTCCTCCCCACTGCCAGCCCTGGGCCTGCAGAGGAGCTCTGAAGAATTAAAACTGCTCATAATGTGTGCTCTTGTTGTGAACAGCCCTGGTGTTTCTTGGTGCCCAGAAGAAGGTGGTCTAACATGGGGCACACTGGCGGAACTGAGATCCGTATCAATAGACCTTTAATTCTGGAGAGTTCTCATTTTCATTCCATGCCACTTATAACAGAATATCTTGATATTTGCTGACTTTCATGTTAAAAGTAGGGAGTGGTTTGATTATAGAAAACTTCACCCATTTTATTCTTAATAACTTTTAAATACATTAATGAGAGGCTTTTATTAATTTTGTTCAAAACAAGAGTAGATTCCTTCTTTTTTTTGTGAACCATATGGGATATCTATGCACCCTAGAAGGGAGTCTTAGCACATTTCTTTAAATTTTCTTCTAGCTTAAAACTAAACAAAAGCACAAAAATGTGTGGAAGTAAGATTGATGGTGTGCTGGTGAGGGGACCCAAGGTTGTTTATAATCCAGCCTTGTTCATTAAATTGGGCCCAAGACAGCCAGCTGCTTTGAGAAGTGAGGACAAGTCCTCTGCAGAAGCACTGCACGTCAGTTATATTGCTAGCAAACAATAATGCAATTTCTGGGTCTCCTACTACATTTAACATCAGTGCAGCATTACGTATTACGACAGACAATGACAGAAGAATGCAACACCAGTGATATTGCTCATAAAATTGTTTCACAGTGGTCCAGCACGCCACAAGAGATGAGAAAAAGGTAAGAAGGCAACCTGGAGGCTGGGCAGGTGGAGAACACTCTCCTGAAATCGCTAATAAACTGGGCTAGTATAAATTAGAAGGAAAAAATGGAAATAATGACAGTGATCAAAAGCAATGCATTCACTGAGACAAAACGAGGCAGGGTTTCAAAGAAACGTTGCCGACTTCCAGTCAACCAAGTGTACAGAGCAGGAGCTGCTGTTTGAGAATGGACACACACTGTAAACCTGCAGCACCCAAATACCTTCAGAAATAGCCAGTGCTCATCCTGTGCCTCCCAGGTTGAACTCTTACAGGGTCTGATCTGGGAAGGTAATGGGAAATAATCTTGGATGCTTTTCACTTCAGAGGCCGAAGCCCTGACTCAAAGCTTATTAAAGCTCATTAAAGCTCATTAAACACATATCTCTAAATACTCCTAGCTTCCTTTTAAGACATAATTTTTTCTAAAAGCTGCTCTTGAAAGTTACATTGAAGTGGAATGTCATCTTTCTTTAAGTAGAACAATAATTACACACTCCATTACATGTATGTAGGTTGCTCCAAAAGTAATGCCTCCTATTTCTTTCCATGGAAACTATCACAGATGCAAAAAGCACAATAACAGTACTTGATGGAGCAAATTTTCAGCTACAAAATCTTATTTTTCAACATTGTCACCACCATTAGCTCTCTAGTTTTGCCAGCAATGAATAAGAGCCTACGTGCCACGCAAGTAAAAATCTACACCAGTGGAGGTGACCCAGTGTTGCTGTTACCACTGCTGAAATGCACCACCCACTGCATTCATATCCACCACTTGGTCTCCCAAGACGTTCTGCAAGCATCAATAGATGTCAGTGGGTGCCATTTTTTTCCACATGGAGGAATTCAATGACACACCTTTGCTTCATCTGTGCTTCCATGTCAGATGCCAATTTGTCAGAGTGCCCCTCTTCTGTCGTCTGTCACACAACAACAAAATGGAACAGAATACTGCTGGGAAGGTTCAGCCGCTACTGCCATACCACCAACATGTGCCTCTGACATCATGGGCCAACATAATAACAAAAGAGGCATTAATTTCAGAGTAGCCCTCATATATACACACACATATATTTCCTAGCCATAGAAATTACCATACAGAAGTATTCATATCTGTATTGAAACCAAGCTTGTGGTGTTCAATGCTTATTATACATGACAAGAAAAACAATTTGGTTTTGAAAGCAGGGGCATTCAAGAGCAGTAACAGCGCCAGGTCCTGGCTGAAGGCCTCATGCAAAGCATGGGTGCCAGCCGGCAGGCTGCAGCCTTCCTTTGGTTTTCAGCTGCTCCAAACTCCCCTCTCTTTTTTAACATATAGCTTTTGACCAAATAAAATTGAGCTAAAATAAATAGTTTGCTAGAGAGCTTAATGAAATCACCTTGATAAAATTGGCAACTTTTTCTTTTTTTTCCAATGAAAAAGAAAGTAAAAAAAGAGATCCTGGCTTATGGTGATGTGTAATAGGACATTCAGATATTCCAGGCAGCTCAAGGGCACAGTGCACTGAGGACACAGTCCAGCTCAGCGGCACATGGTAGCATTTACACAGGCAGCAGCAACCAAGGGTAATAAGAGCTGAAACTGAAACTCTGTCCCTCCTTGCCAATTAATGGGCAATTTTCTATGTGCAATAATTGGATTAGCAATCAAAACCTGCTTAGAGAGAAGAGAAAAAGCATCTGGGCAGGCTATGAGCAATGCTAAGGGCAGGGCTTTCATCACCAATAATGGTTTGTTAGCACTTCTTTGGACTCCAAGCTGCAGATGTGAATATTGAGGACAGTCCCTGAGCCAAGACAGAAGGCAGATGGGGGCAAGACCTGGTCAGGAGGCTCAGGAGAGATGGTGGCAGGGACCAGAACCCCTTGGATAGCTCCAAAGACTGTTCTGATACAAGTGGAAATGGGAAAAGGCAAAGCATCTGCAGGAGGAACTGCAACTGGGGAAAAAGAAAGGGCTGGTCACTTTGGGACCAGACTTGGACTGGTATGTTCAGCTGGGAGAGAACACAGGAGACAGGACTGGATGTGGGCAAGGAAAGGGATTAGCAGGGATTTGTTGTGCGGGGCTCTGTTGAGAAGACGCCACAATACAAATTCAAAGGGTAGGCTGAATCTGTGCTGTGCTGTGTAAGAGAACAGTGACAGGAATGGTCAAGTGCATGGCTGACTTTCAACATAATAAGTGGCAGAGAAGACTGTGTTCACCTCAATAAGGAAACAAAGTACAGAAGATGTGATAAAAGAAAGAGGACAAATGGTCTGGAGAGGATAACACTGGTCTTCCTGTTTCCTTGGATTCAACACACAGGGGCCAGAAGAGGAAAGTGAAACAATTCCTACCAATGCAAAGTCAGTCCATTGGAATATCTTTTTCACACAATTTGTAGGGAAGATGTGGAACTCATTGCTATGATGGCTTAGGAGCCAGAAAGCGACTAGCATTTAATAAGTTACCAAATAAGCTCACCCCCCAAATCCAGAAGACTGAAGGCGACATTTAGCATTTACTTGGAAATGAATTCCTATTTCAGTTCTATAATGAACCTCTAATTCCTAAGGATTGAACAGAGACCTCTATGATTATCTTTCTATCTACAATAGCATTTCCTGTATCTTTTCCTGGAGCATCAGCGCCTACCACCTACAATTAATCTGTCACTGAAGTGTTTGAATTAGCAGTTTATTCTGCATTCAGTAAGAGAAAAAAATCCTCGAAGCTCAAATTTCACCTATAGTGAAACCACCTAAGGAAACCTCTTTCCACAGCCAGCAAGGTGAAACTGGATGATGGCCATGGCCATGGTCAAAATTTTGTCAGGCAGGCAAGATGGCCAAAGCTTGTTCCTGTACCATGAGTCCTGGGCTGCTCTCGTTATGTCAGTCCTACGTGTTCATCTCTGGCATCAAGATACCAGGTTGCCTTTTTATGTCTCCTGCCACTGAGATATTGTACTTTCAGTAGTGCAGTTTCATCTCCCACATAGTTTAATAGGAGGGAGGATGGCTCACTGATGCTACTAGCTAACATCTGGCAATTCCTGAGGTAGGTTAGGTAACAGGTGTCATTCAGGCTACTGCTTGATTGGGTATATTTCTAACATTTATTCCTTTGCTTTCTATATTTACTGATAACTCTCTAGTAGGCACATTCATATTTTAAATTGCATAGATAAGAGATTATTAATGTTTTGGTTTTTTTAAATGCTATATTCATGCATCTTTGCTTTGTTTTATCTTTGAGCAAGTGCAAAATAAACCAGTAATTCTTAGACATACTTGTGCCAGTCAAAAAGTGACTAAAACATGCCACACAGTTACCCAACACCTATGACTAATTTGATTTTAACCCAGTATAACCCATTTATAATTATATTTAAATATGGCAAAAATAATACGATTGGTTTCTGAATGAATCATGATGTCTGTACCCACAATGTTATCTTCAGCATTTTAATAAACTGGCTTCTGAGAGCTGCCAACCACTGACAGCTGGATTAATGCAATAGATTTGTACTGGCTCAGAGCAGGTCAGTGATCTGAGAACAACTAAGAATATCTCTGATAGCCCCCAGCAACTCTGGAAGAAGAAGATATAGTCCATTGGTCAAATGTGTTTTCAGCTGCAGATAAGCAAATGATACCATGCAATAGACAGTAAAGTCTCCAAAAGCATCTCCTACAGCCAGCTGGGTATGCAACCTATGACCTGAGAGACAACTCTGACGCCTAGCAAATATGTTTGTTGGCTACTTACAGTGGTATTTCTTGAAAGGCAAAGCTATTCCTTCTGTAAATTGAGTTGGGTAATAACCTTCAGTTATTCTAAAAAGCTCTGTTTGCTCTGGGAATCTTTGCTATAAAGGAGTTTTATTTTTTTCTTGAGGAAAGAAGACAACACGCTTCCTTGTCAATACAAGTTAAAGGAATTCCCGTGTATGAAATCTTCAAACCTTCTTAGTGTTAATGAGATGTGTATGCACACATCAAAGTAAAACATTTCCTATTCAGTACGTTTCGAAGAAGAGATGAGATGGAGCAAACTCCTGAGGCGGTGGAGCAGTTTAACAGAAGATAACAGTGACATGTTAGAGACTACCATATGCCTATCGTGTGATGGCATTTTTCTTGGAAACATTTGTTATTTCCGAGGTCTTTGATTATCCCAGTAAAAACAGCAGTGGAGAAACAGAAAATCATTGTAAAGCTCTGCAAATTATCCAGCAATTATCAGCTGTTTCCATTTGGTTATTGTCTCAGTCAGGGCAAGTAAGCTGGTATTTTGGTATAAACGATTATCACTCTGGAGATTCTGTGCTAACAGGGGAATACGATGTTTTTAATGCATGTGAAGAACTGAACGTATTTTTCATAAAAAAAATTTTTGGAGAATGCATATATAAATAATATTAAATACAATCTAAATAGCTAGTAGGAATTAGAGAAAGGGCTATTAATAGCCACGTGGCACAATAGCAATTTTCTACCTCACAGTATTGCAGTCATGGAAAATTCAGTTGAAAGCGTCTGTCTACAAAATCAATTACGATTTATAAAGTAGGCTTGCTTTCACTCCAAAGGCTGGGTTTGAACTATGCCCTCGGGGCTGTGCAGAAGTCTTACTTTAATGCATTGGCACCAGAGTATAGGATTTTGCCTTCAACACTGAAGAGTCATTAATGTGGTCAATCAACTACCGGATCCAATAGGGCAGGCAAGAGAGCTTGGACAGAAACATGAGAAATCTCCTCTGTGAACAGGCTGGGTATCTTCACACAGTGTGGGCTATAAGGCCTGAGCCAGATGCACGAACAGTTTGTAAATTTGAACGTAATCTATCTTGTAGGGCTTTGGCACTCTCTGACTGGCTAGATCTGTGTTAAAGTAGTGCAAGCATTCAGGTATGGATGCTTATCTGTTTTGTACATTCCAGATTTTGGTAAGGGATGTTTTAAGACAGTGGCCCCAATCTGAAGCTGAGTTACAAAACATCTCAGTAACATACAGATGTTAGAGATCCATGAGCTGAGGGTTTTATAGGCAGGGTGAAAAGAAATCTGTTGTGAGAGTTTGTGCTTTCACAGTAGAAAACTTGTCTATCTCCCTGCTGATTTTCTCTGTAGCAATACTTTTCCTCATTATTTTTAATTTCTTTTTAATCGCTTTTACTTTCATCACATGGAAAGGCTCAGCAAAAAAAAAAAAAAAAGAAAAGAAAAAAGAGAAGGCAATGTGGCTGTGCCAGAGAACAGCATACACATACACGGAACCACATAGTGCAAGTTCTGTTACTGCCCCTCTTCCCCCACACTTCTCTTTTGTCGGAGCGTTTAATTTGAAATGGAGATGTGGATGATGATTAGCGGTTCCTCCCCTGGGGCTGGCAGCAATTTTTAGAGAAGCATTGCGGGAATGCGCATGATTCTTGAAGAGTTAATGAGGGGAGAGAAGGAGGCATGTCCTACGCCTCCAGAAGGAATGATTGCAGAGAAGGAATTCATTCACTCCACTCTCTAATGACTTATAGCTCTTCTCCATCTGGCTCCTCCACGGAAGAAATCACAGACTCTGCCTTTCCTCACTCTCTGCTTAGATCGGAATGCCTTTAGTTATCACTCAGCACACAGCGTTGCTCCTCACCTCCCTGATTTCAGTCCACTCTGCATCTCTCCTGCTGCCTCCTGACACTTGCACCAGTTCAGATCCTCCTCGCATTCCCCGTGCACTCTACCCAAATATTTTTCTTGCTATCTTTTCTCTTTGTTATATTCTCATTTTCTCTCTTTGCAGAAATTCAACATTTTTATGCAACTCTGGAAAAAGCAGTGCAGTTGGAAGCATTATGGGGAAGCAGCAAAAGAGTGCTGATGGCAGAAGAGTCTCCCCAGAACACTGAGGAAAGGCCCCATTGATAACTCTTACTGAAGAAAAGGTGTTTAATATGCGATAGTTTCAGTACTTTAGCAGGGAGAGGGAATCAAAAACATTCAGAAACTTTTCCTGCTTAGAGCCTTATTCTTATTATTTTTCAAGAGACTTTCATAGGCTTTATAAATCTGTGGATTCCTCCTTTTCTGTCTTTATCTATTCTTCACATCTGCTTTTTCTCCTTCACTCCGTGCCTATGAGCTGCCTGTTGCTATGCCTTCCTGTTCTAGTCACATTCTGTTGATTTTATTTTATTTTTTAAATTTAGCAAAACTGTCATGGTTTTGTTAAAGAAAAACGACTTCCTTCTTTAGCCCCTCAGCTAGTAAATAATTTACCTGTACAGAATTTAATATTATTTGGCAGCTTATTTGGAAAACACCAAATACCACCTGCTGGTACTGACAAGACAAGCTTCTCCTACAAGAAAGCCAGGGTGGGAAAAATAACTGTTTCTTCTGTTAATTTTTTTTTTCTTCTATTTATTTTCCTCATGGTTACTACTGAGGATCAAATGCAAGGAAATTAAGATGTAGCTCTCAAAAATGATTAAAAAAATCAGAAATTTAGGATTTCCTTTTCTTTCAGGAATTAATGAATCAATGAGGTAAAACACCATCAAGAATGGTTTCGTCACAGTAAAGCTGAGATTTGCTTTTACATTAAAACGCTATGTCAAAACATACAATTAAAAATTTTATAAATCAGGCACAAAGCTAGGAAAATAAATGGCAAATTGTCATCATCTCAAGCATTTAGAATGTAGACAAATCTATATTTTGATACATTAAGTTTACGCCAGTTTAATAAACCATTATGTAAAAAGACCCAAGGAATGAATTTTGTTTCCAGGATGGTGTTATTAAAGTACTTCTGACTTTTGCAGTGCTGACATTGAGGCAGGCAGTATCACACTGCTCAGGCTTTATGATCCATTCCTGAATGCCTCTGTATAAGGTAAAATAAAACAAAACAAAACAACAACAACAACAAAAACCCTCCACTGTTTTTTGGAGACAAAATCACTGATACACGGTTTTGTTCAGCGCTCAGGAATTTGTTCAGAAAATTATGACCTTACATTAAAGGTTCTCTGCAGAAATGTATCATAAAAAGTCTTTTTTTTCCCCCAGCTTTCCTCCTACTGTATTCTACCTCTCCTGATTCAGGTGGGTTGGAGAACACAGTAATTGGCAAAAAATGAGAACAAGAGAAGGCCAACCCCCACTCCTATTGAAGTCAGTGGAAAAATTTCCATTACCTTCTGCAATACCTGCATCCGGATATGGAAAAACAGATCAAGATTTTAAATAGAATTGTCCCATTTTTCCTCGGCTAAATGTCACCCTCTGTAAATGGTTTGACTCTGCTCGCTCTCCTATCTGCACTCTGGTGCATGCCCAGATCTTTGCACATGTGCTGACTTTTTTGTAAATAACAAAAAGCTGATTTTTAAAAATACCCAAAATAACAACAGCAAAACCATCATTCAGTGGTCCTTGTTGAAAGACGGTAGAAAGAGAAACACTGCAGGATTGCCCCCAAACAGTGGATGAGTGGATGGTGGATGTTTGTATGACCACAGATGTGCATTTATATATATATATATATGTATATATATATACACACACACACACACTCATACACAATCTCTATATACACATTATAAATATAATAACAAAATATTGTAAAAATATTAATTTTGCTCATGTGCTTGAACAATGTGGACTATTTTTATGATGCGTTTTTGTGATATATCCAGTTGATAAAACAGCCCTGTTAGAAGCTCTAAAATCTACAATACTTGCAATTGTTAAAAAAATGAGTCAGTACTTCTGAGAGTCACCTCTTGCCGTGCCAAGTAGTTAGGTTGGAGGTGGGCCATCATATCTCAGCATCAGGTTGAAGGACCGAGCAAAGTTGTTGGCCAGCGTGCAGCTGTGCGTCTTCTCTGCCAGGGGCAGGAGGCAGGCCAGGAGCAGGAGGAACAAGAGCAGCAGTTGCAATGGTAGCGATGCCCAGCATACTCGATGCAAGAAAGAGCACATGCCTCCAGAGCGCTTCTGAAAGACACAAATCAAAGAGCAATTCAGAAAACAAAGAACTGAGGAGGTACATTCCAAATACATCAAACTGCATGGTAGAGGGGCAGAACAACCCACACTGTCCACAGCAAAACAGATCTTCGTGTCCAGCCTGGGTGCTTAGCTGCAGCTCACTGACATTGGTGCTTAAACTATTTCTTTTAGTGACTACGTCACTATTTTAAAGAATTTACTGCTGAAAATTTTGTTCTAGCAGGAAAACACTGCTGACTTTCTAAGAGAAGAAAATGATCGCCTCCAAGTCCTCTTCCAAATCAGAAAGTGGAGGTTACGAATGCTTACACCAAAACTGTCAGTTGGTCTGCTCACAGCCAGCATAAGGCACAGCAGGTCAGTAAAATACGGGTGCTGGTGCCTAGAAAAGGGGACCCAGCCTTCTGCTCTCTGACAGCAGATGGAGCCTTATTTGCAGCATGTGCAGCTGGTTATCCTCTCTCCAGCTGCCAGGTGCTTCTTGAATCCTGACTTGTGGGTGTAAGAGGCTGGTGGCAAGAAAAAGGGCCCTGTACTGCAGCCTGCCTCAGTTCCTCTTACACTTTCATCAGATGTGAAAGAATGAGAGAGAACAATACACTGACCCTGGGAAGGACATTAAGGTCACATTTATTGCTGAGTAGCCACAGAAGAGGCACACAGAAGTCATGTTACTTCTCCTTGTGCTGGTACAAACTCAGAGAAGCTCTCTTAACCTCATGAATTCAATCTGGACGAGCACAACCAGGAGAGAACATATTTGGAGCTAAAATAATTCAGGAAACATTAATTAAGAAGTGAGATTTTCACTGACAGCATTCCTGCATATTTCCTGCCAATGGACTGAACTGTGCAAGCTTCATTAAATATCAGCAGTCTGTAAGGGCCTCCAGAAAAACAGGGCTCAGTAATCCATTTTTAATTTCATCAAACATGGATTTATACTCAGAACATAGAATTAATGCTTAATGCTGCTACAGCAGTAGGTATCAACCTACATCTTGAATATCCACTGAAGTGAGATCCATGTTCCACGGAAGGAAGTTAACTCAGATGAGCTTGGATTGTGTTCAAGCCACAGGGGGTGTCAGTACTACAACAAAATGAGGACTTCTGGCTGGATGTATGGTTTAACAGGCAGTGCCTTTGTCCTACTAAATCATGAACAGTCCATGAAATATTAGCAGAGAAGATAAGCAGCAGAATGATGGTGGAGGGAAGTAGTTACTCTGCTAATTTTTAAGGGTCTCTTCTACTGCTTTCTAAATTTTGCAGTCTCCCATAGCACTAAATAAATGTTTACAGAATTAATTATGAAGGCAAATACACAGCTGCAGTTACAGATGTGACAGTTGTGCTGTGAAATCCTCTTCCTGCTGTAGTGGGTTTGCTTTCATTATTTCAGAGGGTTGATGAGATTTGGTTATGACAATGGGCAGATGTAAGGCCAGCAGAGCAACAGCTGCTTGGTCTGTCATTTCAGCTTGCAGTATCTCAGCTGTAGCAAAAGCTCATGTCCCTGGACACTGGCACTGTCAGAAGGCTAAGTGTGCGTCAGGGTGCAAGAGAGACTCTGACTTTAAGCACCCTTGGGAACCTTCCTGGTTACAGCTAGCATTTACCCACCAAATCAAAGCTTCACCACCCTGGCTGCATCAGAGAAGTCATCTGTGCCTACTGTGGATTGTTACTGACAGCTTCCATTTTCACTGACCATTACTTGTTTTTAATTCTCCATTACATCCATGATATGCAGCAATATGACGTACATTTATTATGGTGTACCATCTATAAGCAAAAAGGCCTTTGTCAGGTTCCAGAAGACACAGGTAGGTTTATTTATTAATGAGTGTAGTTCTGGTGATGGAAGATCAGATTGGAGTTACCTCTGCACTGGGGCAATTCAAACCACATTACTTCTACCACTGAGATGTAATAGAGTTTAATGCTGATATTATTAAAGGCAAAGATCCTGACATGTGATTGACTGCTCAACAATTCACTATGGCTGGGAGTCACAAGATGTTCCTTACAAACTCCAGATGGGAATTAGAAGTCCATCTTTCTCTGACACTCAGCTGTGACAAGGACTGCCAGACTTTGTAGCACCACCTAAAACATGCTTTATAGCCATACATCCTTCAGTGTTGAATTCGAAAGCTACCTAAATCAGCTGCAACACTCATCTTCCTGCCTATGAGCTGGTAGGAAATAGTGGGCTTTTCCAGTTGTGCCTCATCCCTGCTCCTGTCACAACCCAGGAAGCAGGTATCCTTTGGTCACTCAGGTTTGTCTTTGGTTTCCTATTATGACCACACTTCCAGTGTCATGCACATTGTTCCTACCCCAAATCAATACTGATTCAACATTTCATTCAGGGCAGATCACTGACTCTAAAGCAAAGACTATTAATGCAACTCTAAGAAATAAGATGAGATTCAAACGCTGTTCATCAAGTGCATTGTCATTAGATCTATGGGAAGGAGCTGTAAAAGGGTACTTCCCTTTAAAGCTAATTCTCCAGAAAGAATTAATTAGAAATGGCCTTATCTACAAGCTATCGTTTGCCCTCCTTGGAGCTTTCTGTAGGGTAAGATGCTCAGGCTAACCGCAGCAGATCCTAGCATCAGAATAATCTGCGGAGGAAATTTTGCTGGGGGGTAGAATTTCAGAGAAGGATAAATATTTTGTTTTTATCTGCTGCTTCTCTCCTGCTGCCTTGATGGGGTTATAGGCATTTGTGTTTGATGAACTTTTGTCTTTGCTGCCCAGCTTCTCTGTTTTGTTTGACCACACAGCAAGGTCAAAATCTTACATTTTTGATTCCATTTGTTGCCATGGAAATGACTCTCCTATCACATCCGCAGTATTATGATATCTCTGCAGGATGGAAGATGAGGCACACGAGAGCTGTGAGAGTTTGGTGTTTTCAGCAAATTTGCAATGATAAGTCCTTATTATATGAGGGCCCCAGCCTGCACACATTGAAATCCATGGGAGATTTACCAATAACTACAGTGTTTGCAGCAGGATTATGCAGAGAGACAACTAAATAAAGTCTGGATAGAGAACTACTTATTCACGGAGTTCAACTGATTCCCTTACAAATGAATTCATTACTTACATGTCCAAGTTCTGGTAGTCTTGTGTACATAAATCCTACATTAATTTTGTTGTTTTGAGCTGACTGGAACCATTGGTGACAGGATTTTGCATGTGCATGCGCTAGCGCTGATAGAGCTGCAACAGTTTATGGGTAGAAAATAGGTGAGATTATACAGCTGAAAAAGCATGGAAGTTTTGGGCCCTCTCACGAGTATGAACAAAGAAGCATACCAGTTTTACTAAGGCTACATCAAGATATTTTTTCTGTATTGCAAGAGAGATACTTTCAGGCTGCGGTGACCTGTGAATACAGACCAACAGGGAATTCCTGAGGCCAAAGTTAAAACCTTTGCTGCGCTGGGCTAGGAGTGATCAAGGCTGTACAAGTGTATTGGGAGTCAGGACCACACTCCCAACAATTTAGCACATCATTCTGGGTTAGAAAAGGACAATCTGACACGGTTCCACCTTTGCAAAAGACAGTTTGTACATTCCATTTCCATGTGAGATCAAAGGTGGGAACCACAAACCTCACTACACAGTGGAATTCCCTTTTTCCAATCACTGCAGCTATTGGCACCAGTACAGCTACTACCCAGCACCCACGGTGTCTGCAGCGTGTGTCAGATCCAGGCTTCACAAAATATTCTGAAACCAGATCCTCCTCTGAGGAAAATTGGCAATGCTCCACCGAAGTCAACAGAACTTTAATTTCCACCATCTTAGAATAACAGTTGGAATACTTGGGTATTGAGCCAAAGTGTCAGAGACATTTCTGAAACACACGCAGAAAAGGAATAGGTTGATATTTAAAATGAAAATATACATTTAAAGTTCACCATCAAGGATAAATGCCTGTTCCCTACCCTTTGTCCCTCAAAGTATCAGGAGAAGCATGGATTGTCAAGACATAGACAGCTCTGTTTTGTGTAATGCTAAATGCACGCTAGTTACCAAATGAACTGTATTGGCTGTGAACATTCATATTTGTACTTGATTCATGTTGGGGAGTTTGAATGACAAGCATTGGTTTGGACCTAGGAGTCCTTGGTTACTTAAATCTGTTTGCAGTTAATAACTCCTTACCCAAAGCACTGTGAAAATCACTTGGACAGGGAACAGCAGAAAAGCACTTTAGAACTCGCTACCTAATATTCCTGTATATTTTGTTGAAGTGCTTTGCTAAAAATCAGTGCACCCCCTGGTTTGCTGTTGACCACATTTCTGGATGTGTGAAAAATTGCTAATCTAACTATATGAGGAAGCAGAGGAATATAGGATCTTATATCATTCTCATTTATGGGTTTTTTGATGTTTTTGTATGTCACCAGCATGTCTGACAGAAGTCATACCTGTACCACTGAATCAATGATTCAGTAGAGAAAAAAGATCGCATCTGCATTAATTCATCTTATCTTAGAGTATTTTACTGACAGACTATCCCAGGAAGAACACTGCTGTCTGAAAACTTCTGCTCTTCCCATGCATAAGGGAAACCACTCCTTAATATTCCCAGCCTGCAGCTGCTTTCAGCTCTGAGCATGTCTCCAGTCTGATGCAGCTTGTCTATCTAGTTAACACTCAGTAAATCTTTCTTCTTTGTTCTTATCCAGTTTCCCCTTGAATCTATGCAAACCTCAATCTATGCATAGTGCTCAATATCCTTTAGCAAGGAGTTTCACAGGTCAACTAATGGTGGCATGAAGAAGAAAACTCCTTGTGTTAGCCTTGAACCTAACCCCTAGTTCTTTCCTGTGGAAAGTCTATCCCTTCCTGTACTCTCTGCATTATTCATGATTCATGAAAACTCTCTAGTTAAATGCTTAGATGGGATGAATCCAGGCCTGTATCTCCCCGGAGGGCAAATCATAACATAATGGGCTTAGACTACAGCAAGAGAGAGGAAAAACATTTGGAAGGGACCTTGGAAGGGATCACCTACATGGGTGTGAATTTTACTACTTCATTATTTCTCTGAGAATAAGCAGAGCTGCCAAGCAGGCAGTAACAGCAGTTTACCATTCTTCTAAATAGAAGTATGCCACTGTCATGTACCATTACCTTTTTTTTTGGTCAAGCAGTTGCCTTTATCAGTAATATTTTCCTCTGAGAGGCCATGGGTTTCTGCCACTTGAAATGCCACTAGAAACTTATTCAGCTGCTGCTTACAACGGCCAGACACTGACAATTGGATGAGACCAGCTCCTGCGGGAGCAGAGGCCCTCACAAAATGAAGCGAGTTGCACTTTTACCTCTATGTGAGACTATTTGGAACTCCTCAATAGTTTCCAGGAAGGAGCCATGAGCATCCCTCTGAGATGCACAACATACTGCAAATCACAGTTGGTATTTTCAAGAGTGAAGGAATGTTTTACTTGCTGATGTCCTAATTGGAGGAGCTGGATGCTATTGACCCCACAGAGCTGAGCAACCAGCATGCTCTGGGACAAAGCTGTGGCTCATTCCCATACACCACAGCAGAAACTAAGAGTTGGATACCATTGATCAGAGGTTTTCTGCCCTCTGCAAAAGGAAAATGAGCCACTTGGTTCAGAACCATACTTGCCTAAATGCAAACACTACACAGGTTAGGTAACCAGCAGTGAGGAATGAGTGAAGATGGCTGGGACCCCTCTGAGTCCTGCGCTTATCTTTCTCCATCTAATAGAGGTCTACAAGAATCTATGTGCTGAAAGGAGGTTAACTGAGGTCTCATAAGCAATTTTAGCTCTGACATTTTCTATCTTCAGATTGCTTGACTTTGCAACATTAATGTTCTTTTAAATTTTAAAAAGGATAAATGTATATACGTAAATAAGTTAGCGTACAGGCAAATTGCAAGCTTTGTTTTCTACCTTAGGGAGATCCCGGAGTACCTCAACACAGCCAGATGATGAACTAGAATCTTTGATGAAGGGTTGATTTAAAGGAAATGGAAAACATGGAAAAGCCAGCAGTTTGTGTCTGAGGTTACAGCAGCCACATATGGCGGATATTTCAGATTTTCTACTGCAAAGTCGCTTAAAACTAAGTACTGTGCCATATGCTACTGTGACACAAACGGATTTATAAAGGATAGCTTCTGCGTGCATAAACAACATGACATGCTTTTAGGATAAGCGTGCCACAGGACAAGAGCTACAGCCTGATCCTCTAAAGCAGCACTCATTTCTGTAATTTTCCAGACAAGCACAAAAAGTCCCATTTCTTTCCCACTTCAGCACACAAGCTGAAGTGGAAACTGATTTCTCTTTATCCATAAAGTGCTTGATGTGGGATAAAAGTTAGAAAGCACTGTGGAACACTGGTAAGGCAGAAGGTAGGATGGGTCACTATAAAGATCTTAGTTCAATGCTATAAGAATATGGAAGAGCAAACTACCAGAGGGTAATTTTGAAAGATTTCTTCACACACAACAGCAACGGAGTGAGTTACGTTTTCCCCCTTAAACATCACAAGTGAAGTATTTGTAAAAGTTTCAGAACTGAGTAAGAAGTTTTAACATCAGTACTATTCAAATCTCTACTCTGGAAATCCAGTCAGTATCAAAGGATAGCAGTTCTTTACTTTGATTTCAACCCCTGATAAAAATCTAGTGTAGAACAATGTTATTTAAAGGCTATTTAAATAAAGGCTTTTAGCTTGCTGTTAAAAATTCTCAGCTAAGATAACTGTTTTTAAAATCAGCTAACTAGACATTTCAGGTACTCAATTTAAAGTTTTTATTGCAAGTTACTCCCATTTTGCTAAATAACACTGATTCTTAGTGATTACTAACCTATATGATGCATTTATTGGCAACGAAATGTGTCTATCTGTGTCTATGTAATACATATATATAGTCAGAATTTTAATTTTGACATATAAAGATGTCAGAAAATGGTGAGCAGTGGTTCAACAGAAGTAGCCGAGTACTTTAACAATGATTTGTGTTAAAAAAAATCATGAAGGGAAAAATGAACAAATAAAAACACACGTCACTAGTTTTAAATACACTCATAAGAAAAATAATGTAGCCAAAAATTTGGTATTTGAAAGCAATGGTACACTACTTCACCCAAAAGAGTCACTGGAAGCTAGTAAACTGGATGCCTTTAGTCAGTATATCTGAGATGTTAACAGCAGGTAAGGACAACGTGTCCTGAGAAGCAAGATATCTTCTCCATCTTGCAACAGCATTGCTTTAGAGGAAGTGCATCAGCAAAACACAGAAGTGGCAGAACCAGGTAAGAGACAAATGAAGAGTCCCTGTGTGATACATCAGCAGAATTTCAGGAACATAAATGGGCCACACATTTCCACATAAATGCACCACTAGCACAGATACGTTGTGCATTCTGTAATACAGCTTTCTAACTTGAAGAATTCTTGTCACCTCTGTGCTTGGACAAAGCGGAACTGCTTTCTTCCTGGCACGCTGTGGCAGCTCCTGCTCTACAGAGCTTCCTGAATGGCTGCATTAATGTGATTGACTCCAGATCAATTATGTTTCTAAATAAGATTAAATTACACGCTCCTTCTGTCCCTGTGTTATAGGAGATTATTCTTAGCAGAATCTCAAAAGAAGCAATTAGCTGACCACTGATGTAATGAATGCTAATTATTTTGTTTGTACAAACAATAAAGCCAGAATCATTTGTATAGCAAGGAAGTGTAATTCCTCTGAGCACTTGAAAAAATAAATCAAACATCAAACAGTGCTACTTAGACTGTAAATAATGAGCTTCTGACTTCCTATTGATGCTAAGAATGCTCATGGAGTATTTATAGTTAGCTGGGAACCAGTTTTTGAATGTAACTTCTATCATATCTATTACTGAGCTTTTGCTCAAGTGCATCCTTGAATGTGTTAGGTGCCCTGCAGAAACATCCATCAACATTGCCCCGTCACTGGCACCTGCTAAAAATTCACTGTAGCCAGTGCAATTTCCTGCAACTGTTTTTTGTTAATCAACAAGAAGCTGCTCGCTTCAGAATCATTAGCCCCATAATGTTCCTAATGGCACCAGTGGCTAAAGGCATGTCCTCAGTGGAGGATGAATGATCAGAATAAAGCATATTAATAAATGTGGAGTAGGCTCTATTCTGGCCAACACTGGGAAATGCAGGCTAGAAATGGAATAAAAACAGAATGCAATGGATTGAGACTGCCTGCAGCTGCATTCTCCCATTTTCCAGGTTGATCTGCTGTGGCTGCAATATATTTATGACTCAAACACGAGAGAAAGCAGAGCCACTAGAGATCTCATGTTGCAGAAGTAGAGATCAGACCAAAATGCCTAAAAATTTGCCACCTCTGCAGATTCTGTGTGACCCAGAAACACGGGGGAGCTGAGAAGTTACAGGTAACCTGATCTCCAAGCAGGGATCCACAAACCTCCCACTGCATGCAAACCACTGGATATAGCAAGTACAGCAATGCTGCCCCAACCATGTGTACTTTCTGCAGGAACGAACTCCCAAGATCAGCCAGAGTGTTTTGTTCACCATGGTTTTGAAATAATATTCAAAACACACAAAAATATTTTGTCTAATCTTTCTTTCATTTCTAACCACACATTAAGTATTGAATCTGAATTTAAAACTTCACAGCTTCTCATTCTATAGTTGGTTTGCTTTTCCTCTCAGCCTGAACAGCAATGCACCCACAATGGATCAACACTGTTTTCCATTTCAAGTGGTGCTCAACCAACTTATGCTCACATCCTGATAAAGGCCTCAGCATGAAGGAAAAAAAAGATACCTCACTTGTGTTACTTGAATTCTGACTATGGACATGGTATACATAGAGACTGAAAATTCTGAAGTAGGCAGAATCTCACTTCAGTGAGCAAGGTGTATGACATTTGTACTGGCTGTGAGGAAACTACAAATAACTTGTTGGTGCAATGGAAACCATTTTCGTTCTTCATATGAAGTATTTCAGTTCTTCCCACACCAAACCGTTCTCTTTGTTTGTGTTCAGTAGCTATTAAAAACTCAGAGAATGCTTTTTTGTGCTCTTGCTATAGGCCTAATTGACAAACATTTGCTGCCTGACATGACATTATTGCAGTATCCTTGAAGATTAACAGAAGACTTCAGTCTCTTCTGGAGAAGTTGAGGAATAAATGCCACGTACCCTGAGTCATGAGAGATGGATGAATTAAAAATTGATATCTAATTGCTCAGTGAAGATGTCTCAAGGTGATGCCTCAAGCTTTTATTTTATATATATATATAAAATAAAATACATATTTAATTTATTATAAAATATATATTTAATTTTTTGTTCCCACTCTGCACAAAAAAAACTCTAGCCAACTGAATTCCTCAGTCAGTCTTGTGAACTATTCCTTTAGGCCTCCTCTAGCAGAAAACAGCACTGCTAAATGTTTGGCTGCCACTGCACCAAGTATTAAAATGTTGGATTTTTTTTTCCAACCAAATAAATTCTATTGATCTTTTCATCTTACCAACACTGAACAATTTATGCTGAGTCAGACAGGCAAGAATGGAAACTCTTTGAGCCACATCTGGCCAAAACTATGCAGGAGGTGTGTGAAAACTACCATGGATAGATCACTACTTCACTGGGGAAAAATATGGGAGATGCTACACCATTTGAGCACCAGAGAAATATCTCAAAGAGGAAGTCTTAACTTCTGACCATATTAGAAGTGCACTGTATTGCACCCTTCAAATATTGGTCTCATTCTAAAGAGATATTTTTTGCAACTAAGAAATCAAGGACTTGGTTTAGCTTAAAATGACTATGTGATCAAGTTCATGCGAAATGTTGTTTATCCAGTTTATGTTCTGTTGAGCAAATAGAGCCTTACTTCTTTCCTTGTGAAAACAGGAGGAAAGATAAATAATAGTGAAAGTAGAAGCTATTTGTCTATAAACAAAGCAAGTCCTGACATGAAGAAGAGGATGTTCAACAGCGTTCAGTTCAACACTCACTGACTTTATGAAAAGGGCATCACTAAAGCTTCTTGGATTAAATAAGAAGCTGGCAGTATTTTGTTTTCTTTAAGCTTGTCCTTATCTTTTGGGCTACTGCTTCTTTTTCTTATGTCATCGCTTCCAAAATAAACTCCTTCACAAGAGAAATTCTGCTTCTTATAGCAAGGATTTAGTCTAATAACATTAGGTAAATCTCTACTTTCTCTGTTTTTCTGCATTAGTAAGAGAACGGGCTGAATGATCCAAAGCAATTTTCCAGAAGTTTCTACAGGAATCAGAAGGCATATTTTCAAGTTATTTTAGTCTCTAAATCCTTTTGAGAGAGATTTCAACCCTTCCTTAGTCTCCTTAGAAAAATGAATTAAGTTCACATAGCATAGCATATGGATATTCATCTTTTAGGGATATAGAAAGTACAGCTCAAGAGCAAAAACTTCTAAAAATAATAAAGGAGAAAAGAGAGGCTCTTAACAATCTCAAGAATCTTGAAAAAGTCTTTTTCAAAATAATTATCTGTGAAATGTTGGATAAAATATTTTTTAGCTTAAAATCACAGGAAAATTTCATACCTTTCTGAATCTGTCTGGTTTTTCTGAAGATCTAGTAATCTGTTAAAGAAAAAAAGAAGGTGAAAAAAGAATGAATTTAAGATCCCAGTGGAACCTATAAATGAGTATTCACCTCATAGGGGATGTTTCTTTAAATTCATGGTCATCTGGATAGAGTGAACTAGCAGGTGATATATTTTTAATGAGCTTTTTAACACACATCAGACAGAAATTTAAAATGCTTTCAGGCTCTCAGCTATTTGAATCAGATGAAGAATTCTAGCAATAGCCTTGATTTTACTGACACCTATTGACTACATTTATGCTTACACAAGGTTTGGATAATCAAAACATTACTTACTACAATCAGTGGCAAACAAAACTTAAAAATATGCTCTTTATTAGCAGAGGCCATGCTTACCTTCTGAGCCCTTTGAAGAATTTGTGTTTTAAGTAAGCTTTGTTTTTTAAGTAAGCTTTGGTTTTGAAGGTTTCCTAAAGCAGATAATTTTCTAGGGCTTCAAACTTCAGGTGCTCAACTTCTGATTCCTTAATTCTATATAGAAAGTGCCAAATGCATAACTGGAAAGTCTAGTCCTACAGTTAAGGTGTCTTGAACAGATAACATAAATACTTGAAAAATTTTAATTAATAAACATAAGTTTATGCTGAGAACACAGAAACATCTTTAAGCATGGCCTGGAATATTTTGTATACGGAGGTGAATTCTGCCATCCTTAGTATATCATTAGATAAATTCTTTACTCATTTGGTTCACACATTAAAATACTCTGCAGAGAAATACTCAGAGCATTGTTTATAAAGGGAAAAAATAGTGCATAACTTTTATTTTAATACAAGAAGGTTTGTGCTTATATTCATAAATATATAGTTGCATTTGCTCTGTCTTTAATTTTGTTTACTATGGGGGGTTTCAATTAAGCACATATAAATGTATTGCTGAATTGAGACTAGCAATTTGCAGCAACCTAAAAGAGCAATAGCAGACATCAGCAACCGCGAATTGAGTGCTGTCACCTACCGGCGAACTCATGGATTCCTTCAGTTTAGATTTGTAAAGCATCCAACGGTAACGCAGGTCTTCCAGATCTTCAGAATTTCCAATGACAGGATGAAAACGAAGAAGGTCCTCAAAGCGACGCTGACCATCAGGCACACGATCCTGCAGCTCCTGCAGCCAAAGCAAGGTCACTAGCAACTTGGAATTCAGGAGGTTTTCATTTTTTAAAAGCTACCATTTAAATGAACAGTTGCATTAAATAAAACTATCGGGTATTCAGGGCTAGTTGCTCTTTTGGCCTGAAATGGTCGACTCATCTGTAGAATCCCTGTAGCTTTGGATATTTTTGTTTGCTTCATTTCTTACAGCATCCATTGTTATGGCATTCAAATGAAACCAAAACAGTGATTCCAAATAGCAAGTAGGTATTTTAATCACCTTAACAAATATATTTGATATAGTATGCTGGAATTGTCCAGTCCAGCACCTACAGGCCATGCTTCTCCTTTCACTTCTACCACTCCAGCTCTGTCAGATCTTTCTTAGTAGGACTGAAATATTTGTCCTAATTTCCTGAGCTTACTAGTTCCTCTTTAGCTCCGGAGTCTCCTAACACAGAGAATGTAAGAGGTTTTTTTGCCTTTGTTTTTTAATTCTGAAAGAATCTGCACTTATTGCAATCTTTGTCGCTATCTTCACCTCTGGAAAACTAACCTCCAGTTCTTTGCGGCGTGTCTTGATTTCCTCTTTGGAAGACAAATTCACAGCAAGAATTTTGGAGAGTTTGGTGTTTTCTCCTTGTAACCACTCTTCAAAGTCATGCAGGAGCTTAATGTGGCTGCTTGCCTTTTGCCCTTCTGCTGTCTTCTCCTAGATTACAGGACAACAGCAACAAATACAAGCCGTTACTGTTAAGTCAGATATTTCTTCTGAAGGCCTGGCTGTGAGATCTTTACCTTCAAGCGTATAACTCACAGTATCAAATGAAGCCAATAAAATTGTTCTTGAGAAACTGATAATAAAGTCAGATTCAAAGTTCCTCTCTCACCTGCTTATGGTTGAGATCTAAATGGAATACTGGTCCAGACATGTGTCTGCTATCCACAAATGCTATTTTCTTCTTATCAGTCATTGGTCTGTTTAACTGCCACCTTTTGAGAAGACTGTAAAACACAAAATCATAGAAAACAGTACACTGAGACACCTGTTGGTGAGACGCCCACATTTTGATCAAGACTATGGGGGACACCTCTAGTGAAATAGCACTATTGGGACTTATTACTGTTATTATTAATTCCAATATCTTTTTAACAAAAAAAAAATAAATAAATAAAAAATTCAAGACAGGAGTGCTTCAAAGCAGCACCAGTTTTCTAGTTCTAATATTTCTAACATTTTCATTGAAGAGGTTTTTGTTTGTTTGTTTTTCCTTTACTGGGTGATGTGAACATCAAAAAAAAGACATATATGAACACTTACCCAGCTGCCCTTTCTTTCAGTGATCTCCAAGACTCCTTCAGCTGATCCAGCTCTGCCTGAACATGGGCAGTCTCCTCTGGGGAAGAATTCTCCATGACCAGCTGGCCATGAGCTTCCACAAGGTGCAGCTGGATCTCCTTATCTGGAAACTCAGCTACCCATCTCTGAAACGTACAGTCCTTACAGTTACTTCTAGGTATCCTGGGTAAAGCAGAGGCTATGTCAGACTGAAGGCCATGTTCAGTCCAGGCTATGCTGCTTCTGTTGGCACTAGCTAGAAAATACCTAGCGGGAAAAAAAATATGCTGTGGATTCTTGCAAAGAGCCAACATATATCAAAGAGTTGATGGCAAAACTTAAAGGGCCTAAGCTGTCGGTGCATCTCTTCTGTGGCATTCCTGAGAGATACCTTGGTTTCCCATATGAAAGCAAAAGCTGCCAGCTGAAATAACCTACCAGAGTGAATCTAGCCTGCAAAATACTGCTGCATGGGAAAAAAACAGAAGCTGTGGAAGAGCTTACTTCAAATACAGCATAAGGTTAGCTAACAGGGTAATGTTCAATGTGCTCGTATGTATGCATTAATAAAGATAGTTATATCATTTTAAAACTTGTCCTTTGATAACACTTTCCCATTTCAACAGTTCTTTACTCTTTTCTCACTGTTGTCTTCTACCTAGCTCCATATACCACAGCATGGGGCAAAGCAGGAAGGCAGCAGCAAACAAAAGTTGTCTCAGGAGGAACAAACCCTTACCATTCTCCTCTGTCTGGAGCCCCTTGCTATAAAACCCCTTCTCTTAAGGTCTAAATGCTAAAAAGTGGATAATTAACATATTGCATTAAGATGTTATTCTCACCTCAAGGTCTGCCACCCTGCTCTCATTGCTCTGCTTCACATCAGCACCCTGGTAGGAGCCAATCTTCTCAGTGGTTGCAGTGATCCACTGCTGGAGGTCAGACAGTTTGTCATTAAATGCCCAGTGCTTCTGAACATGCTCTTCAGTCTGCTGTATCATCATCTACAAATGATAAAAATATCAGCAACCAAACACAGGTAAGAATCACTTTAATTACTGAATCTTACACTGTGACTACTGACACAGAACCTCATGGGTAGAAAATAAAAATGTAGCTGCTAATGAGATACAAAAAGCTTTATCTTTTAGCATCCATGGCATAGAAGACACCTACAGACTCTTGCAGGCCTGAATTCAACCACATGGGGGGGCATTAAGCATGAGAATAGTTACCTTCTGTTCCAGCTGAAACAAAAAAAGGATATGATATTTTCACACCCCAGTAAATACTAAAGACATCCTATACTCTCTGAATCAGAAGTCACTGGGGCAATTTTACTTTTTTGCAAAATTGCAGTTCAATGATGAATGAGATTATTGAGATTGAAACTAGAATTCCACAGAGTCTATTAGAGTAACATTTTATTACAAGTAATTTCATGGCGACCTGCATAACTAAGGCCATTTTATAAGCTCTTCCTCTGAGACCATTTTGGAAGGTCATTTTATAGCTATGTTTACAAGCTACAGAAAGTCTCAGGTCAAAACTAATACTTATAAAATTGCAACACTTTTCTCTCATTAACTAGAATCACAAAGCTATACAGGAACAAACAGTTGGTTTGGGATTATCGCACAGTCCAGGAATCTGTGAACAAGTCTAAGGTACTGTGTAATCATGTAACCATGGGGTCTTTTTCTCAGAAATAACAGGTCCACTACATAAATAATTCATACAGCCAAAAAAAACAAACAAAAAACCAACAACCTGTGTGGAGAAACACCTGTCTCAAAAGGATATAATACTACAGATAATCAGACAATCCTGGAAGAGCTACCAAAGTCATAAGAATCACAGAATTGTAGGGGTTGGAAGGGACCTCCAGAAATCAGAGTCCAACTCCCTAATTCAGTACCTTCTTCACCTGAAATGAAATTATCTGTCATTCACAGCATATAATCTCATATGCTCAAATAATTATTTCACTTTACTTTTAAATAGTGGTAACTGGTAACTCCTCAGGCAACTAAGAACTCCTGTGTTACCTCCAGTGATCTCTTCAGGGCCTGAATGTCAGACATAAGTTGGTTCATTTCATGTCTATGTGTTGCATTTGACTGAACAAGCTTCTCTACCTCTTCCATTTGAATTGCAAGTTCTGCTAAGTCATCTTGGATCATCTGCAGTGGAAAAAACAGAATGCATATGGGTAGGGTGCTAGACATGGCAAAGCCCTTTACAAGACTTTCGCTAAAAGCATTTCCAGTTGAGAGTGTGAGGGTATTATTAAAAAAAAAGAACAATCACAGTCATTAAGAATATTAATTGCTCGATGTCTAGAAGTGAATGGTTCTGAAAGCAATGGTGGAATGTTCTTACATGTCACTAGTTGATAACAAAGAAAACAAGCTGCTGAGAAGCTGCTAGAGGAGACACAATACAACCAGGTAAATACTGACATCTTTGCACCAACGGTGAAATGGCATAGTATATCTGAATCACCCTAACTCACCATGGCTATGAGGAAGAGTCACATCCGCTCTCTCTTCCTGTTTTGCTCTTCTCTCCCTTTTTCCCAGCTATCTAGGTCCACTGCATGCCTTAAGCAGGCTCTAATGCATGTTGAGCCCTTTGCTGAAGCAATGCAATATCATGGTCAAACATTATTGTAATGTACCTGGAGTCTCTGGAGTTGTGTCTTTTTGCCCAAGAGATTAGGCTGTGGTTCATTCTCCAGATCTAATTTGGCTTTGATGGCAAATAATTTCTTCTGCAAAGATGCAAAAGCAGCATCAAAGTCCTTATGCTGCAATATCAAATTCTAGGCAGGGAAAGAAGAAAAAAACATTCAACATATACTCCCTTAGCCATATCCTTAGTCCACCCAGTACTCAGAGCAAATACTAAGTCACACCACACAACAAGCCATGAATTTATATGTATATTTGATCAGCCTAGGAAAACAGATTGAGCACAACTGATTAATGCTAAATTTGATTCTATGAAACTGGCTTAGAAAAAGATTAACTGTTATCTTTGTTACAGGTTAAGACTGTATATGGGCTTTGAAGCTCACCTGGAGTTTGCTTTTGCTTTGCAGTAGGCTTTTGTGTAGAATTTCTCTCTCCTTTGAAGCTTCAGCTACTTCTTCCAGGAAGGATTTTGCTTTTTCCTCTCCAAGGATATTGTTTAGCAAATCTTTCTTCAGCTGTAATGTCATCAGCTTTTCTTTGAACTGTGAACTTTCAGCTAGAGCAGCCTAAAGAAAAAAAATATTCTTCCAGTAAAATCATAACCAAGTAATAATAGTAATAATCACATAACTGTATTATTCTCACACAAGTCACACAACCAAAGCAGTATGACAAACTCAGGTAAGAACAGCATGCTGGGCTGACAAGGGGTAACAAAAGGTACCTGGACAGTGCCCAGTTAAAGGAAAAGTCTTCCTGACAATGTTAGAAGCATCAGGGCTGCATCCATTTTGTGAACAGAAATAGAGGAAAGCTGTACTATGGAAAGAGTTGTCTGTGCAGAGGCCTAAACAACCAACAGAAAGGACAGCTTGAATGCTCATCCCAAGGACAAACTCCATCCCTGTTCACAGACACATTTATTCTGGAGATTAAAGGGGTGACAAAGTAACAAATGCCTTCCTGGATACATGCAGAAATCATGTATTTCAACCCCATAACTATATTTCTACAATCTTATTAACAGAATCCACAGAATTTCCATCAAAGGGAATTTGAGCCAATGCTAAACAGCATTATCGCCATAAAGACATATAGTTCTTCAGACTATTCAGTTGACAACTCCAGTTAACCAAAGGAAGGGCACAAAATAAGACGTTCTACTACAGCTAGAGTTGAACTCCATGCAATGGAGCTTTGTATCATACAGGAAAGGCGTTTCCAGCTGTTGCTTTTGGCAGCTGTATGCAGTCAGTTGCTGGTGGAGATTGGGCAAACGCGAACCAAGTACCAGTTTCTGAGCTTAGTAACAGGTTTGCTACCTCAATCTGATCCAACGCTGGCTCTGGAGTCTCCAGAAGCATCTGGACAGTTAGCTTCCATTGTTCAAAACTTTGCAGGGGATTTTGGAAAAGTCTGCCCAGTTGAGTTTCTGTATCAGTGCTCATTTTAGATGTCTTTCCTTTAACACTGCAAGGATAAAGCAGCAGCTGAGAAAAGAATTACGAGGAAATCCAACTCCAAATATCCTATTCATCAGGCCATGAATAAACACAATACTCGTGTGTAAACCACATCCAACACAGAAGCCTCAGTCTTGCATACTCACAGCTGTTCTGTCAGTCAGAGATGTCTGACAAAACCTTGTTTAGGCGCCCTAAGACACATTTTTCTCTTGCGCAACTGTGTATTAGGAACTACTCTGTTTTTAGCAGGCAGCCATTTCCCCTCCTATGTCATTTTTCTTGGCTGCTGTCACCAGCATGATTTACAAATAATATTATCAGACCAGTCTCATTGAGTTTTGGGAAGAACAAGCCAAGGGTAGGTAAAATTTAACCACAGTTGTCTGTAGTATTTTATATCCTATATATGTATATATATATTTGATCACACCATGTTACCTATAAAAAAAGGAAAAAAAATATACTTTTTTCTCTTCAGATCTAGATTTTTAAAATTTTTGCCAAATTACATTCGCTGAATTTCTTGTATTTATATACATTTATATATATATATGATTCTGAAAAACAATCATTTATATATATTTATGCACATAAGTATGTGAGCGTATATCTACATAAATATAGATCAGCACACATTCATTAAGTATCCAGGCGTCTCTTCTAAAGGCTTATCCAAAATGCAGCTGAGTAACAAGGCCCAGTAGGGACACACCCCAAGCAGCTGCCTGCTGTCTTTCTAAGCTTTCCTGACTTCCCAGTTTGCTGAATCCTATTTGATATGGAAGAATGCAGCCCAAATTGTGTATTCATATGTGAACAGCCTCCTGAAAATTCACAGGATAAGCAGGCAAGAGCAATACCACAGGCTTCCAAGGTAAACATGATTAGTTCTGTCTTTCTATAAAAACAGCAAGAATAATCTTACCTGAGTCACTGGGACATTACATAGCTAAGCAAAGACAAGTTTGCAGCTTCACAAGTGTAAAGTACTGACAGCACACGTCCTTTGCCATTTGCTCTGCTGCCCCTGCCAGGCTCAGCGTGACACTGCCAGACTTTGCGAAGAAATTCTGGGGAGAAGCTGGCGAAAGAGCAGCTGCCATTTTCTACTCAGAGGCAAGTTCTCCTGCTTTCTCTGCTTCTCTTTCAACACCGTCTACTTGCTAGTTTTTAAACTGAAATCCTTTTCCATAATGACCCATAACCCTCCCAGCTAGGCAGCATACTGTGCACTGGATAGAGAAAAGTAAGCTCGGATATAATAAAAAGAACTGACCTTTCTTTTTCCTCTAAAAAATGATCCTTTCTTCTAATTTGCAAAATTTGCTGCCAGCTCCTTTACTTCCTGATTCCAGACAGCCTGGAAACGGAAACACTGAAGTCTAGGGAGAGGCTAAACTCTCAGAGTTTCCAAACTAAGGCAACTTGAAAACAGGAATCATGCATGCATGCAGTCAGGAGAGGGGAATAAGCTCTGCCAAGTAATTGCTAAGG
Organism: Pavo muticus; assembly: GCA_016647715.1. Lineage (NCBI taxonomy): Eukaryota > Metazoa > Chordata > Aves > Galliformes > Phasianidae > Pavo > Pavo muticus. The sequence goes on along the minus strand of JACDJE010000016.1, from coordinate 684,503 downwards.
CTGATGAGTCATCACAGCAGACTCAATAAGGAAGGGGCATAATTCTTCCAAACCATTTACTACTACAGCTCCTGCCCTGATTTTCTAGTTGCTGTCATGAAAAGCAAAAAAAAAGTACATAAATTATTATTATACAAGGCTAAGAAAATCAAATTAGCTGCCAACAATCTAATTTCCTTAAAACCATGCACAACATTAACGATGCATGATTACTGCTTGAAAATGGCCAGCAGCCTACAACTCCTAGCAAACAGCTAACATTACAGGTTTACTCAATTGTGGAGGTGGATGTCATAAAAGAAAAAACATCTTTTTCTACCTGTCACCTAGAATCAAATGGCTTATTGCTTTCTTCTTAGGTGTCTGTCAATCCCTTCAAAGTCTAAGATATTTCCACTCCACCCCAGCCCACCTTATCGACTTCCCACTACCTTTGATAATCCCGTATTGCAGAGATGACGCTGTCAGCGTGTGGCTGCACATCTTGAGTAAATCGCAGCAGTTCCTTTAGCTGAGCCTTCAGCCTCTCAACCTTTGACTCTTCTGCAGCCAGAACTGCTCTTGTTGCCTTAATCATAAAAAGAACAAACAGGTCACACCATATGTAGTGTCTGGCACATGAAATGATGAGGTAAGGCCATCTCAAGGTATTCACAGTGTTAACTCCAAGTCCCCTTTCTGATGCCTTTTTTCCTGGCTAACTGTGGACTTTGATAAAGTAGAATATATTCTCAGGAACTGTTCTTTTCATGCAGCTGCTCTCTGCTCTTCTCACACTGCCTACCCTCTGCATCTGATCTGCAGGGTTTACAGTTTGAACTGAGTGAATCACAGCTAGTCCCACTTTCAGTTCAGTGACTGAAGTGTATAATGAGATCCATGTCTGGAACAGTCTTAACCACTTTTGTGTGCAGGAACAAATCTTCTGAAACACCTATGTATGGAATATTAATTCTGAGCTGATGTAAGGAAACAAAACAAGCAAAAACCATCCTGATGTAACACGATTGAATGAGTCTGTATTTGTGGATTTTTTTGCATGTAATTTTCCCAGCTAGTCTTGCTGAGTTCCAGACATACAAATAGCAATGAAAAGTATTTTGAACAGTGATAATAAATGCAAAAGCAACACTCAGGAGGAAATGGGTGGTAAAGACTCTTACCTACTTTATGTGTGAAAAACTTGCCAGCAGATTGATTTTACTGTAAATACTGGATTATTACAAACTTAGGAATTCTTCTCTAAGTACAAAGATGTGTTTGATGGTAGGAGAGGAAGGCTATAATGTAGCCTCTATAATGTCTTATGAAATACTCTCAAAGTATGTGTCTTTCTATGAATGCAATTGTATGTAGATGAATATATGTTTGTACGTACACTGAGACATTGTTTTTATGTTGTTTGCTCTGTACTGTTCTCTTTCTGAATATGGTTCCTCTGAACCCAAGACAAATTCCAAATCATCCTCTAGCCACCTCCTTACTGTGCAGACCAAGATAAGTTTAGAATAGTTGATTTCATTGTTGCTATTTACGTTTCTGTTTCATATACATGACTACTATTCTTTCCTTTTCACCTTTAAACAATGGGCCAGGCATCTGCTGGATGAGGCTATGTGTGTTCTATCTATGACTACATTTCTTTCTTTTTTTTTTTTTTTTTTTTTGGGCATACAATGTGCAGCAACTTACATTGCATTTTCTCCACTGAGCTACAAACTCATCTTCAGTCTTTTCCCTTTCCCCGGGGTCCAAATCATTTTCTAGTTTCTGTAGATCTTTTCTGAATTCCTGGATATCTGCTTCTAATTGTCTGGCTTGGGACTTGTAGGCACTTTCTGACTGTTGGATTTTGAGCAATCTCTGCTCCTCCTCACTGCTCAGCAGTTTCAACTTCTCCAGGGCTTTTCTCAGCTCATCAAGTTCATCCTTCAATCTCTCAGCTCCCAGTGGGGAGGTATTTTGAATCACATCTGCACATTGATTTTCAAGGTGCTTCAATTTCTTTGCACCGTTCCTAATGTTTTTGGCAATTTCCTGCAGAAAGAAGTTACATAAATATTAGTTGTGGGAATGGGAAACTGGGGAAAAGATGAAAGCAGACAGAAAATAAGACCACCTCTCCTAGTTGTACATATTTTCTTTTTCACTTCTTACTTCAAGTTTGATATGCTTTTTTTCAAATGACCAGAAACCAGAGTCATTTGACAGCATTCAGTATAGTACTAACCATTATGATTTTAAAAACATTGGCTCGATTTTCAGAAATGCTTATCACCTGAGGTCCCTGGTGAAGAAAACACGAGCTTCAGGCAGCAAAAAGTACCAATAAACAGATCTATGAGATTTAAAGCTGAACAGCTTAAGGCATGGTACCAAAATATTATAAACTGTTTTCAAACAGTTTAGATATTTAGATGTTGTACTGAGAGACATGGTTTAGTGGGATATATTGGTGATAGGTGAGCAGTTGGACTGGATGGTCTTAGAGGTCTTTTCCAACCTCAGTGATTCTATGATTCTGTGATTTAAAAATGGTATTTTAATCACTCATTCTAAGTACTCAATACTTGGGAGACTGCAGGCTCTATTTGGATCATATTTACCAAACATCATTCCTTTAGAAAGTTTAAAAGGGAAAGATGCTCAAAGAATCACACCATGGTGGAAGATCAGACTTTAAGAAGGAAAAAAAAACACAAAAATCAATCAAAACCAAAACCCAAAGTAGACTATCCTGCAAGCCCTGGTAAAACCAAGAGAGCTTTGTATGCTAATGATTTTCAGACCTGTGATGACTCTATCCATAACGCACATTACAACAACCATCACCTTATTTTGTTTGCATAATTCTTTTCTCAAGCACACCCTTGTGTGGTTTGAGAAACACATACAGGCATGGAAACCACACAATCCTGCTTCTTTGTCAAAATTGTATCATTTAAGGACCTTCAGTGTCTTTAGTTTATCCTCTGCTGAAGACTTGGTTGCTTCTCCAATGCAGCAGTTTAATCTTTCCATCACACCATTCAGCCACGATTGAAACTGGTTGATGTTAGCGCTGTACTGCTTGTGCTCTTCAGTTATCTTTTCAAGCAGTTTCACTCTGCTCTGTAACAGGAGAAATAGAAGCAGTGAGGACAGTGCTTATCTGGCTCTTTCTCCTTTATACTATAACCCAGAACGCACAAACAAGAATCCCTTTCCCTGAGCCCCAACAGCACTTGTTTTCCACAAGAAGCAGGACAAAAGATTGCATAAGCACTTGTCCCTGTTGTTGCTGCAGGTTCTCAATGGGTGGTTTAGTTCCCAGAAAGACAAACTGCAGGGTCCTATCAGGCAAATTTCTAGCCTCTCCTCTCCAAAATGTCTCATTCTCTCAATAGAAAAGGATAAGAGACAGAAGTCCATTTCTGGTTTGGACTTCAGAGGATGAACAGAAATGATCCTCGTGCTGGTTAAAAATAAAGATGAGCACACAACAGATTTATTTTGCCTAGATATAACAATGAAAAAAAGAGAAACTGCCACAGGCACACATTGTTTCCATGTTTATTATTTAAACAGGTGGTAAAAAAAATAACTGTCATCTTCAAGGTATCCCTAGAAATAATGTAGCTAAAGAGTTTCTGTGTTTTTCAATTTGCAGATCACAAGCATGCTCTAGTGCTAGTTCAGAGCTTGGGAGCAAATTTAAGCCTATGTGATGCACGCTTGATTTTCTCTGTGCATCCAGAAAACAATAATCCCTGAACTTATGGGGGCCTGCACTCGGTGAATTGCTCCCTGCAAGATCCAGTCTGGAACTACTCTTGAGACAAAATCATGTCTGCTAAGTCTACCCTTATTTGTCATCTGAAGTTTAGTCCTTGCTGAAGGATGTGAATCATGAAGAATTCTGTCGTTTCACTAATATGATATCTAACCAAATGCTATTTCCTACAAATCAGGCTGATTTTTTTCTTGCCCTTCACCAGTTGGCATGGAAAGCAATTGAGTTACACTATGATTACCTTAGGAAAAAAGCCTTCCCCTTGTGGAATGCTCTTAGTGCATGCAGCACCCTTGAAAGGCTGTAGTGTAACTAATACAAGTTGAGTTTATTCTGTGTGAGTGAGTCCAGGATCTCCCTTGTGCTGCAGGTGGGACTTTGCCCTTCATCTTTGGACAGGTTATCCCTGCGGTGCAATACAAAGCTACCATCCTCCAGTGGCACCATGCCAGACTCTTTTCCACACTGACATTCTTATCTCTGCTCACTTGTGCAAACCAAAAGTAGAGGTATGATTGGAGCCCTCTGTGGCCAACCAAGATTTATCCAACAAAAACCACTTCACTCATTTGCTATGCCACCTTGCCTTGATTCTCAAATCTGCAGAGGTTAAAAATAATTTGCACTTTGACCTCAAGTTAGGGATTTGAGGAATGCAACCTTTATAGTGGTGTAAATGGTCCAAGCACTGAACTAAAGCAATCGGTCCATGTTTATTGATGCCAGGAATTAGGCTAATTTATTGCACTGACAAAAGCTCCAAAGGGAGCAAACAAGAATAACAAAGTAGAGTTATTATTAAACATGAAGGTTTTATGATAGTATATAGAGCATTCAAAAGGAAGTAGAAATGACCCACCCTTGCATAGTCTATTGAGTCAAAACAAAGGATCGTGCAGCTTGAATAGTCCTGCCTGATCCATTATGTCAAGGGAGAGATTACATGTATGTAGACAGACTGTGATAGCTGTCAAGCATAAGGCCAGCAAGAACCTGAGTGCCCCCACCAAGAGATTAAGCAAGGAAACTGTCGTAATGTTGGGAAAAACAGTATCACTTGCTTCTACTAGGGTAGCTGTTTGGGGAACAGAACATTGTTAAACTCCATCCCCGCGTGCACTTGGTTAATGTGAGGAGATGATAGATTCAGCAAGGTTGTGGCCCTAGAAGAAAAAGAATTGGTTCAGTGATAGATTCAGCAAGGTTGTGGCCCTAGAAGAAAAAGAATTGGTTCAGTGATAGATTCAGCAAGGTTGTGGCCCTAGAAGAAAAGAATTGGTTCAGTATGGGCTGCAGAGGGAGAAATGTGTCTGGCCAGGATCTGCCCAGCCCTAGGTAGTCATAGAGGTAGACAGAGGCATAGGAAACTCTCTCCTCTAGGGTTCGCTTAGAGACAGCAGAGGCAGAGCCTCCTCTGGAAGGCAATTTAAAGCACATCAAGGAAGTTCCTGCTTTAAATCGCTCTGTGGCATCTCAGACAGAGTACAGAAAGCTCCCGTAGCCTCTCCTGGTGCTTTCAGTCCTGGCACAAGAGGCTTGGCTTTATGAACATCTAGGCTTGAGTTAACAGAGACAACTCGGATTAAAATCAATGTGCTCAGGCATATTTGATAAATTTGATTAAATATCAACATACAATACACCATAACTTTTCTTACCACCGCCATCATAATTTATGCTTTAAAACACAACCGCCTACATCTGCATACTGCTATTTTGCCTCTGCTATTTGCTATCAGATAAGGGAAAGCATTTGTGAAATACCGCCACATCTAAAAATACCCCTTGCTGATGTAAATAATAGAAAATGATTTTCTTTAAAATTTGGAAATGATAAGGGCACATGTTAGTACTACAAGAAGGGAAAAAAAAGTTTGCTCATACCACAGAAGCAATGTCAGAAAAAAAACCAACAAAAACATTTCAGAAGAAGTTTGCCCTTCTGACAGAGCTGGACAACTGCACAGTCTCTAAAAATGCTCTTCAACACAAGTGTAATCTACAAACACCAGGAATCCACCCCAGCGGGCAGCTCAGGCATTCAGCTGGCATCTGCAATTCACATTTCATCTAGCATCTTATCACACATGGGGCCAAAGCAAACCTCCTGCAACTCCTGCGTCTCTTTTATTCATTCCTCTCTGCCATTGGAAGAGGTGGAGGGACATTTTTTTACTACTACTGTGTCTTCCAGTATGAATCCTACAGTGCATGTAACCTTTGCATTACCTAATGAGTTTCACCTTTACTTCAGCTGCAAAAGCCAAGGCTTCTCAATCTCCCTTCTTTATTCCATACCTCCTGAAAGAGAGATTTCTTAGCTGGATTCTCTCACCTCATCTTTCTATGAAATGTGGTATTTGTAGCCAGTGCCAAAGGAAAGCTTTTTCTGGCACCTCAGTTGGCTGGAGACATAAAGATGTATTTTACCTAAGTACTATGAGACACTTCCTGATCTCATTTACACCAACATGTATCCAACTCAGTCAGAGAAATTACACCGCATAAAACCAGTCTCAGAGAGGTCACATTCAGACCTCAACTATTTAAATAACTTGTTTGAAAGAACTGCCTTATTAAAATGTCTAATGACCGTCTCCTGCTTCAAAACCAAAGATAAATGTTGGTTAGAAGGGACTGAATGAGAATTTGAAATTGCAATCTAGATAGAGAACACTTAAATTCCAAGGAATATTCTTATTTATAAAACCAGTTGCTTAATTGTGAAGAGAACCTTTAAAAATAAACAACGTAGAGTTGCTGGTCTGTTGGTGGCTCTACAGCCTATCTGCCACAATTCTGCAATTTCTGCAGCATGTAGTTCTGAATTCTCTCTGGTTTTTGAAGATACTTACCATTAGCAGTTTTAACTTTCTTATTACTAAAAAATATCTGAATGCTGTGTTCACAGAAGCTGCCAGCTGTTTTTTGTTGTTGTTTTGTGGAGTTTGTTTTGCTTTGAATTCTTTGAACAGTTAAACTATTTGCAGAGCAAGCATAGTAGTGGCATGAGCATCCTAAAGTTGCTCTCAGTGTGACCTGAAGTTAGCTATTGTTACAACAGTGCTCAAGGAGGGATAGCAGATGTTGTCTCAGCTCTGGGCTAAGATGTGACATGGGAACAAATATAAGGCAATATTATGACAGAGACGGGGAGCAGAGCCAGTGTAATGAAAATTGTTTGTATTTGTATCAGGTAATTCCAGCATGCAGAATTCTTGGAAGTCACTATGAGACACAGATTAGATTTTAAGAAGCTCTATACGCTGCGTGTATCTATATATCTCAAATATGTGAGTACTCTTCTTGAATACTTTGAGTATTTCCTTTGATAGGGGCTACTAAGAAACTGAATTCTTCTCCTCATATGCAAATCTCTGCCCCCTAGCCATGCCACAAGGTTCAATCTTATTTTTATCTGAGTTTCTTTACCTAGGAGCAGGGAGGGTCAGAGGAAATCACTGGCACTGAAAGATAAACTAGTATGTCTTACATGAGCCTATCTAACAGCTGGCTATACTGGAAGATTAGCAGCAAGCATGAGTTAGTATTTGTGTCCAGCGGAAATCTCTCAGATTCTGGAACCAGCCAGCTGAGTTCAGTGTTGGGTTGCACCTGACTAATTTCAGTGTTTCCCAGTTTTGCAGCTCTGGATCTGAACCAATGTGATATCCTCCAACTACCCTGCAAGCTTGGCCATGTGAATAGATACTTTGCACCTGATTACACAGAGATCACCGATGCACCAAAAGATGATGAATGATTCACACTAGATCACATCAAGCAGCTTGCAGTCACTTTACAACATACTATAAAGTACAGCATGAGAGCATCCCAATTAACAGCTTGAGACACAACGACTTGCAAACAGTCTGCTGGCTGAAAGAACAGAGGTCCCTCAGCTCTGTTTCTCTTTGAAGTCCTACCAGGGAACCCCCATCGCTCAAGAAACACAGAGAGTAAACAATACTGTATGCTAATGTAATCTAAACACCTCCCATTATTACCTGAGCTTCTTCCCTGATGCTTTCATATTCTGCCTTCATTTTCTTCTGAGCATCCTCATCAACGCTGGGGTCACCTATCCTGTTGAACAAGGAAGCAGCTTCCTCTAGCAGCGTTTCCAGCAGGACCGACTGATTTAAGACATCATTCAGCAGAACCTGAGCATGGCTCAGCTGCCACTGCTTCTCCTTTAAGCCAAGCTGCAACTCAATGTCAGGCTCCAAGGTCACCCTCATGTTGTGAATCCAGATGTAAAACTCATCTTGAGCTTTCAGGTACTCACTCCAGTGCAGCCAGACCCACTCAATACGGCTGTTGGGGAGAGCAAGAGAGATGAGTTACATGAAATCATGATGGGATCACTGCAGATTGACAAGCTCAAAAGGCATTCAAGGAAAAGGACAAAGCTCAGCATTTTTAAGCTGCACTGATTATAGAAGGTCACATTTCACTTCTCAGGTCCTCCCTGCTCTGAGGAGGAAATATTCTGTAAAAGGTACCTTTGTCTAGCAAAACTCATCGTTCAAGTCCATGGTTGGACTAAATGATCTCAGTGGTCCTTTCCAACCTTAATGACTCTATGATTATATGAGATGGGTCGGCTATGAAGGGAGAGTGAGATGAGGTCCCACCATCTTTCCCAGCCCTACTCCACTTCCCTAAGATTTCCCATATAGCCAGGCAGAAAACACTTTATGAAATCACTAAATGAGACAAATATTTCAACAAAAAAGAGCAGTGTTGTGCTTTTCTTGCCTGTGACAATGAGTAATGTAAATGGCTGTCTCTTCCCACAAGGCTTTAATGTGTCTCAGCTTAGACAGTACTTCGTGTTTCTTATCCTCACTGATACAGTGAAGAGCAGCATCTGCCTTTGCGAGAATCAAGTCCATTTTCAACATGCCTTCTGGTTCCAGATCACGTATTTTCTGTGAAAAAATATTAAATGAGAATGAAAACTTGAAAAAGAAGCAAGCATAACTGATGAAATTTAATCTTAGTTTTTTCCAGGAATCCTTAGGTCCCTGCTGCAAAACTTCATCTGAGTGGAAAATAAGACCTTCCCCTTAACCACCTAGACTTTGTTCTTTATCATTAAACATTTTAACCATTAAACCTTATTTTTAACCATCCTACAGGACTGAATTGAACTGAAAACCTTATAGCAGTTGAAAAACATTTTCTTAGCTAAAAAAAAAAAAGGCCATCTCCACATCTCAATTTCAAAGTTGTGGAGCATATTTAAAAGATCTCCTATTGCAAATAAAAGTTGCCGCAGAAAACAAGCCAAGAGAAACTAATTAGTGGAATTTTGTCTGCTACCACATTTTACTCTGACCCTAAATTGCTAAGTTATGAATTAGAGAAAACATGTATCTTGAACTAATCAGAAAGTCAAGAACCTCAGTTAAGCTATGTTATCATAGCAAACTTTCTTTCTTTACCCAAAGACAGAAAATTAGCACAATTTCTGCACAATATTGCAGAATAACTATGTCCAGATTTGGGTGTAGCTTTCAGCATCACTTTATCCAAACTTCTGATCTAATCAGATTAGTCTTTCTTGCTGTTCTTCCACAAATTCCTGGCTTGCTGCAGCCTCTCCAGTTGCAGGAAAAGTCTTCTATAATGAAAACATGGAGAGGTTTAAAACTAGCAACTACTTACAGAAATATTAGGCCCACAAGATATGCGTTAAGAAAATAAAATAAAATAGAAAAAGTCAAGTCGCTTATTGCAAAGGTGACACCAAATCACAGGCTTTTGGATTTCCAGACTCACATTTTGGGAAAAGAATATTTTTTGGCATGTACACAGTACATCTGCATGCTACATGCAAAGAGGTGTTTGGAACAACTATCTGCTATGAAAAGTGTGATAAAAAGAATCCAAGAAAGCAGGACAAAGAGTAGAGAGAGAAAATAATAGCTACAGTTATTGCTCAGCAGGAGAATATTAGAGTAAAGCTCTGTTCAAAGCCTGACATTTTCCCAGAACTTAAAGTGAAAGCGAACAACAGCCAGAGAGAAAGCAGTGCATTCTACAGGCATTCTATTTCTTCAGATCTGTTTAAATGACTGCTATCGTTGGCTGACATTTTCATCAATAAATTAACAGAAAATAAACCACAGGAAGGAAGCATGAAAAAAAAACAACCTGCAAGCCAGATGCAGAAAAAAGAAACCGAAAATTATGACTGGATTTAAAAACAGCCAATAGGTGAGGTGGTGAGCACACCACGAGGGGAGGGGAAGCCAGTCTGAAAAAGAAGGCAGGATGAGGGAACAGGAGGTGGGTAAGGTACAAACAGAAAGAGAGAACAGACACACAGACACTTGTTTTTCTTTAGAATGATGAATTTCTAAAGTCTAAAATGAAGATCTCTTCCATCATGATTTTGTGTGTGTTACAGGTCTCCTCCAAAGCCCACAAAATTCAACATACTTCAGTTCAGCTATATGAAATCACCACAGATCTCTAAAACTTGTATCTCTGCCATGGCTGCACTCCCTTTGTCAAACTACCACTCTCCTTACTCAAGTTCCTGGACTTTCTGCCTGTTTATGCAGACTGCGTATATCAGTTTCCCAGGCAAAAAGAAAAGATGAAAATTCTTTAAGGGCAGAAATAAATCCATAGTCCATGAGGAAATACTTTAGGTTCTTATGATTGACATTCAAGTCCAGTCATTATCCATCACTCCACGAGCAGTCTTTATATTAGGCCAGAGGCAAGTCACAGCTAGGGAAAAAAAATACATTGCTGCACCATTATGTAAAGCACCTTTCTTTCCATGTAAGCCTGCAATAGTTTCTCAGAGCTGTTAAACTTTTTCAGAAGCAGCAGCCCAAAGTTCAGTAGACACAAAACTACATACTATTGGGTAAATTACAATGGAAAATATTCATCTGAATGATTCAAAGAACAGACTAGTTAGAATTGATGGTAATACAAGTATAAAAATAAGTTTCAGTGTTCATCACAGAAATATCACCACTCCCTCTAATCATGAATGATATAGGTTGGAGAAAAAGGAGAGTATCATTTTCTGAGATTATAAGAGCAAGATAACATCAAATGAAACTGAAGTTAATGAATGCAACATCACAGTAAGACAGCAGGCATGATCTGCAGTGGGATCTCTGTGAGAGAGTTATACAAGAGATTAAGTCAGAACAACAAAAAATGAAAACATTCACCTTTTAATTAGATGGATTAGAAAGGGGAGCTGTAAATCTTCTTATCACGTCTTATGGAAAAAGACAAGTGGATTACTCTAGACCAGCTATTACTAGGACACTTGCAATCTTTCTTTATCAGTGCCAGTGTCCTGAAGGAGACAGAGCACTGAAGTCCAATTCTCTCATGTAATATACTGGACTTTGGCAAATCAGTATCTGGTAATTACAAGTTGCTACTCAGTCTCCTTTTCAGGTTTGAGCATGCTCATAGGAGCGTGTAAACACTTTAACCTGCCAAACCTGCTGCTCATTTTCCAAATCAATGAGAATACCTTGGAAGCCAGTAGTCAAATTGTTCTCCTCTTTTTCTACAACAGCTGTAACAATTTTGCAGATCAAAAATTTAGAAATAAGAACAAAGCAAACCCATCCATACAGGATCAATATTCCAGCAGCCATGTGTAACTGGTAGCTTCCTAACAGAAAATTCCAGAGCTCACGGCAATAAGTGCAACTGTTGGCAGTGACAACCACTTCTGAACCACTACATCACTCTTCCCTTACCTCTGTCTCTCTCAGCCTGGCTTCTAGGGCAGATCGAGGTCCCTTGGTGTTGTCATTTATGCTCAGTCTCTCTTGGATGGCCTTCATCCAAGCTTCTGCATTCTCGACGCTGCTGTCAAATTCATCCTGTAGCTGCTGAGTCATTGCATTCAAAGAAACTGAAAGGATAATAAGAAGAAAAGTAAGCTTTTAGGTTAAAACTTAAATAGGAATGCATTCAAGGAAACCTAAAGGAGTATGCATGGGGGGGAGGGGGGCGGAAGATAATGATGTTGTGGCTTTCTTTCTTAATGATGATACAAAAAACTTCACCCATATAGAATTCAGAAGAGCACAGAGAAGACACCTGCACTGCAGCTTTCCCGAATGAAAATCTACCAGGAAACAAAAAGAAGGTAGGGAGCAGTGGGAGGCTCCAGCACAATAAACAGATTTAATTCAAAGTTTTCAGATGAGATTAATCTGGTGTTTGTGGTGTATTCCAGATTGGCTACATAAATCACAAACATATTCTGTCTCTGCCCAAAGCCTGGTCAGGACAAAACACTCCTTGTGCCCTTCCAAGCTCATGTACAGAACGTGACACCAGACTTGCACAGCAACTGGCATATGCTTAACTTAGAGTTCTATAAGCCCTTTAAAGCTGGTGAGATCAGCATCAGATTGCTTAGGCCCTCAGTTAACTTGTTCTGCTGAGACCATGGAGAGGTCTGAAGGCACGTGCAGTGAGTCTGGAAGAAAATGATGCAATGGGAACTGGCCAGCAGCTGCCCAGACAAAGCACTAGAAGACATCACATGGGAATATCAGCACTTCTACATTTCTTCTTTTGATATTTCTTTTATTCCATGCCAGGTTCTTGTGTTCTACACCAAGCTTTTCATTTTTCCCTCTCTCTCCCTTTCTCCTTCCCAAATAGTGAGCGGATGTGATGGCTGCTTGCTTTGTTAATGCATTCTTCTGTCTTCTCTAGTCAGGCTGCAGGCTCTCTGCTGCCCAGATGGTACACAGTGACCCTGCAGTAGGGGAGAGGCATCCTTTGTCAGCCATTAGGCACTGCCCTGCTGAACTTGACTAATAAGGATTAATCATAATGAAGCCCCTGAACATCAGCTCTACTGAAGTGAACAGAAAGACAGCCACCGATATTAAATGGTTTTGGATCACATCCTACAGCTACTGCCAGCCAAGCAGCTAATGTTTCCTGTAAATTCAAATATTCTTTTTGTTATTCTTCATGGAAATATTTTCTCAGCACAAAGAGTGACGACTAATTATTGAGCCTGAGTTTGCTGCACAGAATTCCATGCCACAGCATGGAATGCTCCGTCCACTTCCATTCATGTGGGTGAAGCTGCTCAGCGCATGAGGCAGAGCATGGCTTTTGGTGAAGCTGGACTAAGGGGGTTTTGTAACCATCTTAACTCTCAGCAGCTCCATCTTTATAGAACAGAGAGACATCCTGTGCCTGCCCAGTGGCAGAAAGCTTCTCACCATCCTGCCAACGTTCTTGTCAGTGATGCACAAGGATTCGTGCCATATCAGATGTTCCTCCCTCTAGCTCCTGGAGCATTTTGTTCCCTGTCAGACCAGGAGAAACAGGACATTTGTGTACACAACACTGAAGTCTTGAAACAAAAACAGTCTAAATTGTTGCTCCTCAGCCTTCAGCAGGCTTGATGCTCAACAGGCCCATTCCAGAGAGAGAACTGCATCTACAGATCAACATCTATCCTGCCCCCAAGGATGGGCCCACCCTCATTGTGCTGTGTTAGCATGGAGGGGAGTGGGAGATAGCAGACGAGGTAAAACTCAAAGCTGTAACTCTCAGAGCTAGAGGGCAATTTTGAAGAAGAGTGACTTCACCTTGAAGAAATTAAAGAATAGAACAGGATGTACTGGATTTAGTAAGGGTGGTGTGGTATGGAGCGGCTACCAGACATATGATAGGATATATCATTAAAGCTAAAATCATTGACTTGCATTACAAGAGTCCTAGGGATGAAGCCAGTTCATGGAGTAGTGTTATTTTCAGAGACTTGTCAGGTAGCTGTGTCCTCCAGTAACTGGTGCAGAACTGCCATTTCCCGGCTAAAATAATCTAACTCACAGAGGACAGCACACAGCTCTGCAGCTGACTGATGGGCTCCATTTCATATTAACATTACTGGTAGCCATACAGGGACTGTCCCCTAACTTCTTGCACATTGCATATGTACATTTCTGGGCAAATAGTATCTGAATGCATGAGTGTAAGCTGATTCCAGTTATGCTCTCGTGAAATGAAAACTCACAGTACATTTGCTGGATAGACTCAGATGAGGAGTGACATTCATTTCCTAGGAGAGGTTTCTATTCCTGGTAACATCCATATCATATTTAAAATTGGCTTCAGGACTCTAGCCATGAACTAGATCATAGAGACCATTGTGTTATTCCAGTCTCACTTACAAAAAGCACAGGGCAGTCAAACAGGGATAAGAAACACTGGAAAACCTACTGCCATCTTTCATAGAGAAACCCTACTCACACTCATGCTGCTGTCCCCTGAGAGTGAGGATTTTCTGTCTTAAAACTAGAGGCAGGGTCTCCCATCCCACACACAGGCATTCCCTGCACGCAGCCAACAGGAAGCACAGAAAATGTTACTTCAACATTAAGATCACCAGTTTGCAAAGGAAGAGAAACACTTTGTTACTCCAACTGCCTGCATAACATCATTTACTGATATTTACCAAGTAATTAATGCAATCTAGCACCATAAAGATGATCAAATGTAACATGAACTCTGACCCAGTCCCAGGCAGATTTCCTGGGCTGTGAGCTGCAGTAGGTGGCAGCTGGCTCTGCCTGGCAGGGCTGTGTCCTCCCTCTTTCCCAGCACTGGGCAGTCAGATCCCAGCAAAGCTCTTAGCAATGGAGTCCTCAGGTTTCTATTTTGGAAGACTTCAACAGGCCTTAAAGGCACAAGTTGGGGTTTTTCTGACTTTCTGCTTGCTTGGGAAGAAGAATAGCTGTCAAAACTACTTGAAATTTAGCAGTAGCTGTGATACAGTTTTTTTTTTTGCAAGCAATCCTAAGGCTAGGATAAATGATGACTGGATAAGTGTTACGAATCAAGAGTATTTACCCCATTCCTGCTGCATCATCGGGACTATATGACTTAGCAATACTGGAGTTGAAATGCAGGGCTCTGATCAGTACTGAAAATACAAAGCAGATATGACAGCCCCTGAAGCAGGCCAGAGCTGTTGAGTGGTGCAGAAGCAGCACTCATGGACCAACCTGCAGCAGCAGCAGGCCACTGGGCCCACCTGCACCACAGTGCTCTTGTCCCAGGGCATGGGCACTAGGACCCGCTGTGCCAGGGAAGGCTTCCCCTTAATCATGGTGCAATCCCCTGAGCAGTTTGTACCAAATTATTTTTATCACGCTCATTTTCAAATAGGATGTAGCTATTTGAAACAACATTTCATTTTAATGCCACTTGAATTGTGTATTAATTCATACTGTGGAAGGCATATTTATACTGCACAAAGCATTTAGCATCTCTATATGTATGTTACTAAATGAGGGTAATAATCAACCATAAGAAATTCTGGCACAGATAATGGGACACTCAGCATAACCCAGCGTTATTTCTCCAAGTGAAATAATGCAGTCACTTAGCACAGATAAGGAGCAAGCATAATTCAAAGTGCTGAGCATAACTGGCCCAGAACAGCTCCTGCAGCACACATAGATGTTATAGAAAGTATGCTTACATTTCATGAACAGGAAAATACAAGGCACAGATCAGTTCCAGGACTCTTGAGCTGAACATCTCCCACAGCATTAGACTTTCCATTAACTCTGAATCATCCCCAATGGCCCCAGAACAATGCTGGAAGTGCCTGGAGAAGGAAGACTGCAGAAGGCATGATGCCTCAGCCCAGGGATCCTAAGGCAACAGCATGATGCAGATCAACTCAGTCCCTCATGTAGTCCAGCCAGCATTCCTGGGGCCGCATTTCTCCAAGCACTTCCTAGTTAAGTGTATCTACTCCAGCATTCTTCCTAGTGCATCTAATAGCTCTCACTAGGGTATCGTGAAATTTAATATTTGTAATGCAGTACTGGGAGCTTGTAAAGTTATTTTGCAAATGCAGTGTCTTTTTGGTAGGATTATCCTATTATTTTGCAATGTTTCCTAATGTACTTTTTTCCACTCTGCCAAGTCACGCAGCTTTTTTTTTCCTTAAACTTCTAAAAACATTTCTTGCAATCACTCCAACTTTAAACGTTCTTTTCAAACTGACACCTATAAAACACAGACTCTTATATAGTTTCAGTATGTCTTGGCTTCCTGTATTCATGTACTACTTGACTAGATTCCAGAACCAAGTTCCTACAAAAATAAAAGGAAAGTACAAAAATGCTGCAGGAAATTCAAATCACTCACAATTAGGGAGGCTGTTTTCCAATTATTGAAATACTTCAAACTTCTTGTAACCCTTTCCATTTGATTCTGGGATTGCACATGACAAAAATCCGCAAAAACCCCACTGGAGTGTGTCAAATTTTATACAAATGCATGAATTTGGAAGCAATTGCAATTCTGGGAATTGTTTGGTTCCTGGAATAATCTAATAATTCTTCAGTTTCCCTGCATGTTGTAAAAAGAGCCAAGCAAAGACACAGAGCTGGGAGCTGCAAATGCTGCAGGCTGGAGAGGAGGAGTTCTCATGGAGGGAATTGCTCGTGGTCAGCTCCAGGGGGTGCTGCTCGGAACTGCATTTCCAGCAGCAGATGCTTTGTCATCACGGGACAGAAAGCCTCCAGCAAAGCTTCAGCCGGGCGCAGCAGAATTAAACTGGCTGAGTAGGCACAGAAGAACTTAAGGTTGCAAATATAAGATGTAATTATTTCCAGTATGTTTTAGAGGTTCAAAACATTAGTCCCATCACCCAGTCCATCTTCCAACACAGCCTTTTCCTGTGTTATTTGCTGTTTATGACAGTTAGCAATTGCTTGCCCTAATGAAAGAGCTAGAGAGTAAATAAGATGTTTCTTTGTTATATTTATTTAAATAAACACATCCATAACCAAGTTACAAGCATCCCTTTCAACTGAGGAATGCTAACATCATGAGTACTGCAGCACTCATGCATATCATAACAACCTCCTTTCTCCACCCATGGAAGCCTACAGCTAATGCAAGACGTTCAGTTACAACATGATCACACCAGACAATTTTCTATCCATCTGATACAAAAACAAAACAAAAACTTTTTGTCAGCCATATTCTGTGCCAGGCTAACTGAAAAAGCCTGATTTTTTCAACTCATTTTTTAAAGATTAATTTCAGACTTTGGTGAAAAGCAGTGCAAATGGGATTATTGTTATGCTTTATATCACTCATCTGTAAATAACATAATTCTCAGGTCTAGAAAGTCACTTCCTAAAAGGAATAAATTAAAAAAAGATTCAAAATATTAAACTAGTTCAATTTCTGAATGGAATCGTCATGTGCAAGTGAGGCAGAGATGGGTTCTGGGGTTGTTCTCCCTGTCAGAAACAAGCAGATCTGATCATTGAAATTTTAGTTTTGATATTACAGTCCTCAACTCATCTGCAAGGAAAGAGTACAGCAGGAGATTCAATTACAATTCTCTCCCCCGTCCCTACACTCCCTACTCACACCAACCTTAATGATTCTATGATTTTGTGGTTCCCAGGTCAGTCTAGGGGACAAGCAGGTCTATGATGGCTCAGCTAGATTAGAAAGCCGCATGTTTTAGTGCCAGTATAGAATTCATTTTTACCTTCAGAGAGACACAGTATCTGCATTAGGTATCTGCCTGTTTTAGATTTTAATCTCCTAGCCCCACATTACTGTGATACTAACCAACCTTCAGAGTGTTTGCTCCCTCAGCCCACCTGCAGACTTGGACAGAGCTCTGTCCCCTTTACATTACACCTCAGGATCAAAGGTGCGGCATTCCTTGCTTCTAGCTAATAAGGAAATACTTAATCTGACAAGAATTAAACTGGTATTTCAGATGCTAGGCCAGTGGTGCAAATACTGCAGAGAGTGATTTTAACCTTTTATAATACTTACCCCAGAAGTTCCCCAGTAAATATGCAGACATCTGTCTGATGATTTCAAAGATAATAACAACAGGCTTGCTTTCCTAGTCACCTCTTTAGACTCTTTAGTCTGGGAAATCACAGGTTAAGCACCTCTGCTTTAAAACCACAGCAGAGATTTTTCATATCTAGGGTGTCTGCTTCTGAAATTTCCTCTAAAGGGAACCACCTGCTGCCTTCCAGCAATCACCACTTGGTGAACTCCCCAGCTGCTGGAATAGGCGTGGTTTCAGCTTTGCTCTGCACCCAAAGAGTTTTACCATCAGTCAGCAAAAGTAAAAGCATTACATGTCAACAGCATTAATCTCATGGTCTCTGAAGGCTGGAATTTATGTATTTAATTATTTCCCACTTGTTCTCTACAGCCTGTGTGATCCCACAGCACTGGGTGCCAGTCACACCACTGATATATTGACTAATAAACTCTTGTGCCACCTGAATCTTGGCTGGAGATCAGTGAACAATTCAGAACGAGTAATATATCTAATAAACTGTTCCACTTTCGCTGTTCATATATTGTGTACTGACAATACAGTTTTCTCAGAGGGATGGTTATTCTTTACCATTTGCCAAATAAATTCTGCAAATTAGGTTGTTACATAGACTATAACCAAATAATTCTTCCTGGAGATTCTTCATATCCCATTTCTGGTTCCCCATCAGTACCTGATAAAGACATTGTCTGCCTTCCCTGGCTGGCTAGCAGTGGCCCATCTCTTCTACATGCAGCCTACCACATCGTAACTCCCAGGGGCAGGGCCACTTCCACCATCATGACCCCATCACGGTGGCCACACACAAACTGTTCCTTTCCACAGCACCCTGCAGTAGCCAGAAGCGCTCCATAGGGTAACACCTGTCCTGTAGAGATTACAGACTATGTATTAGAAAAGTTTTGGCAATGAAAATAGAGCATCAGCAAGTATTTAGGGACACAGAGCAGTGGACAGAAGAAAGGACAATTGGAGATTACCACTGCATTTCCCATGCTCCGTGCAAGCTCCTGTGGTGCTACCCATGTCCTCAGCCCACCCCTTAGAGCCACAGACACTCAGAGATCCTCCAGCCTTTCTGGCCCTGCAGGCATTAGTGAAAGGACTCAGACAGTGGCCTCACAGCAGAGAGGACTCATTGCACCAAGCCTCAGCCCGTCTGTAGGACACCTAAAACTTCAAGTCCTGTGGGAGCCCAGAGAAGCCAGTGTGAAAAAGGAGCACCTCCAGGCAGGGATCCAGGCAGTGGTGGGACAACTTTCTTCTGCAACAACCCCATGGCCTGAAGAGGCCTTTAGTCATGATGCGGGTGCTCAGGGCTATGTGGGATGTCAGCCTGTCTCCAAGTCTGTCTCTTTTCTCTTCTGCATCTTTTCTTCTTGCACATAACTGTATCCACGTTTGTTTCTAGGGGTTTTATGACTACAATTCTACCCCACATCCCACTTCACCAAAAAACAGTCTTAAATCTTAATTGACCATCAGTCAAGTATCTTGCCTCTGAGTGACCAGCTGTGTCCAACCCGGGAGCACTAAGCACACAGCCTTTAAACTAACCAACCTGGTACAGCAAGTGTTTACCAGCAATGTTTGTTATAAAGTCATTTGCAAATACTAAACAAATACATTCTAAGGATACAATGCCTTTTTTCCCCCTTCAGAAGAAAAGCTGAAGGACTAACTCTGCAAAACTTCATATTTTTCACATCTATCTTTCAAATCATTCTTATTAGGATAATGCTACTGGGACATAAATATGGAAAATAGGGAACTGTTTAGCCTGGAGAAGATCTTATCACTCTCTACAACTCCTTGAAAGGAGGTTGTGCCGAGGTGGGGGCTGGCCTCTTCTTTCAGGTAACAGTGATAGGACAAGAGGGAATGGCCTCAAGTTGCACCAGGGGAGGTTCAGGTTAGATATTAGAAAAAAATTAGTCTCAGAAGGAGTGGTTAACCACTGGCACAGGCTGCCCAGGAAGGTGGTGGAACCATTGTCCCTGTTCAAGAAATGCGGAGATGTGGCACTGAGGGACATGATTAGTGGGCATGGTGGTAATGGGTTGATGGTTGGACTAGACGATCTTAGTAGTCTTTTCCAACCTCATGGCTGGACTCTACAATTCTATGAAAAACTGAGACTCATTGGAATTATAACAAAAAAGTAGCTTCAGTAATTAGGACATTCCTAATTTTAAATACTGAAGTTGTTGATTAAAGTAAATGTGTGATTTCCATAGGATCAAAGCCAATGATACTGCTGAACCTGTACCAAACAGTAAGATCTGTTCATATGAAGAAAGAGAAAAATGATCGCTGCTAAAGCTAAGCCATTGAAATGCTGTCAAAAGGATACGCCAGGGTAAGTAAAGTCAGACCCAGCCAGCCAACATTTGGACATAATTTAAAGTAACATTTGTACTAAGCTGATAATGCCAGGCTGTATACTGCAAAAAGGCAGTGGTCTGTGTTCAGACAAAGCTAGGCTACGGAGCAAACAAGGCCTTCTTATGTCCTCAACAATACATTTTTTGGAATTGCCAGCAGCCTTATCCCCCAAAATCTTTGCTCAGAAACAAAGCAGACCATTGCAAAACCGCAGCTCTAAATGAATTTTGAGTGGTTTGAGAACATTTCTGGAACTGACTAAAGGAGGCTGTTTTCCTGTGACTCATTTTTGCCTGAACTCTTGCAGTTTCCACATCTTCAACACCCTCCCCCTGCGCTTGTTTGCCAGGCTCTGCGGGTTAAGGACCAGGAATACATCTCTGCCTTCAGCTGCAGAGTTTGCTCCCAGCAGCATGGGAGCTTGCTTCTGCAGTGAGAACAACATCTCAGCAACATGTGTAGCTCAGCACTGCACAACAGAGAGGATGCATGTCTCCTGGATGAAGCAGCACTGTCTTTTTAGTCATGATGTTAGCCTGAATGAGGACTGGAGTCTCATGATTTATAAAGCTAAAGGGTATTTCAACCTCCTCCTACTGAGGTTAATTAAAAACACAGCTAAGCATAAAGCTGTAGCAGCACTCACCTGCAAGTCGTGTTTATCAGCAGTCCACATCTAGCAAGAGGGACCCAAGAGTTATTTAAGGCTGTGATCACAGGTAATTACCTCACTGAGCAGCCAGAGTAAAGCTGATGCTTATTATTCTCACTCTTGCATCATCCAACCTTAATCACATTTTAAAAAAAAGAATATTGTAAGAAACCAAGGCTCTTTTTTTTTCTCTCCTGTGAACTGCTGAAAAGACTCAGCAGCTCTGCTCTATTTAGATTCCATTGGGAACACTGGGCCTACTTCCTCAGAGCGACTGTGAAAATCCCACCCAAAGTATGATGAACCACATCCCAAGGGCCACCAGCTGCCAGAGGGCTAATGCAGATACACATCCAGGGCAAGCGATCACCACTGGGAGTAGATCTGCATGCATACACTGGTGCATTTGACAAACACATTTCCTGAGTGATGTGTCATTGCTCTGTTGGCTCTCAAACATTAAGATCAGGAAGAAGCATAAAGGTGGAGATTTTTATAATGCAAGTAATGTGTAACTCTTCTACAAGGAGTAGTATACATCATGGCACAAACTTAACTTTGGTCTAAGAGAAATAAGCTTTTCTGTCATCTCCACAGCCATCTTTTAAAGGTGTTATATTTTAAAGGCGTTTCATGTCAGTTGAATCCTCCCACTGTATTTCCCCTTTGAATTCATAGTTCAGGGCTCAGTGGGAATCTCGCTAAAGGCTGATTCAGAGAACAAAGGAACCAGGTTATCCCTTTCCAAAAGAATAAGCATACATGAGTGATGTCTGCTAAACTGCAGCCCAATAGAGCCCCCAACAGCTGGACAATTTTCACAGAAGCTACAACAAGCACAACATAAGTGACAAAGCAAGATCCAAATTATACTCCCTTCTTAAAACTTAATATGGAATTTCTTTTATCTCGTCTTAATTTATTGCAAATACTCAAGTTATGTTTCAACAGTGGTATGTGGGAAGTTAAAACCACACTATTAGACAAATTTCAGGAAGGGAATTCCAGTAGTCCCAGTTTGGCTTGAGGCTGTGAAAGTTGATATGCCCTCCCAACTCCAACAGACGCTGTTAACCTCACTGGCTGCCCCTTATCTGCAGCCACGGCCTTGTGGTGAGCTCTACAGCTGGGATAGTTTCACTACATTTTCCCTCCTTACATGAAGGTGTTCTCCATTCTGGCCTTAGAATAATATATTCTGCTGCTCGAAGAACAGTTTGTCTGTCCTTATTTCATCACGTAATGCCCTTGTCCTTATTTCATCATGTAATGCCCTTGTCCTTTCTGCTACTACTCTTCTACTGAGCAGACAATGCATGGGCTTTCCCCAGAGAAAAGCAAGCAAACAGGCAGGCAGCACCCACTTGCTTGTTGGTGCTGCCTGCTCCCCTAGCAGAATGCTTATTTCTGTCTCCTTTCCAGCGTAATCCAAATTTATGACACTTCAAGGAACTTAATGTCCTCGAGGTTTCTATCTCTCCAGTAAATTTAATGGAAAGTAGAAAAAGTTTAAGAAGTTATCAGGAGCCAAAAGAGAAACACAGGCAGCATGGTCTTGACTATCTCACTTCCTTAAGAAATAAAAGGAATAAATCCCACAAAAACCTTACCAAAACCCTGGGAGTTCTGTAAGAATGGGGTACATTAAAAAGAGCGTGGCCAGCAGGTCAAGGGAGGCAATTCTCCCTCTCTACTCTGCCCTGGTAAGGCCTCATCTGGAGTACTGTGTCCAGCTCTGGGCTCCCCAATACAAAAAAGACAGGGATCCCTTGGAAAGAGTCCAGCGGAGGGCCACAAAAATGGTGAAGGGCCTGGACCACCTCCCCGATGAAGAAAGGCTAAGTGAATGGGTCTGTTTAGCTTTGAGAAAAGAAGACTGAGAGGGGACCTGATCCAGGTCTATGAATATCTAAGGTGTGGGGGGCAAAGTGGCGAGGCCAGACTCTTTTCATCAGTGTGTGGAGACAGGACAAGGGGAAACGGCCAGAAACTGGAGCACAGGAAGTTCCGCACCAATGTGCTCAAGAACTTCTTTACAGTGTGGGTGATGGAGCACTGGAACAGGCTGCCCAGGGAGGTTGTGGAGTCTCCTTCTCTGGAGATATTCAAGACCCACCTGGGCACCCACCTGTGTGATTTGGTGTAGGGAAGCTGCTTTGGCAGGGGGGTTGGACTTGATGATCTCTGGAGGTCCCTTCCAACCCCTGTGATTCCGTGAATGACTGCTAAAAGCCTGCAGGGATTTGCCTGGTGTTCCCCTGGGGGTGTGCAGCACCACAAGGCTGTGGGGATCTGGGTGCTGGAGTGCAGCTCAGTGGGATTGGCATCAGCAGCATGTGGTGTGAATAGAAACCCGAGGCTTCCTCCTCACCAGTGCCAAGGCAGCGCAGGATTTCCTCTCTGCTTGCTTGGCAGCAGTGAGACAGGGAGACAGAAGCATAAAGATATGGGAGACCAGAAAAATAAAAATAACAAAAAGGAATCTATCAGTGTGCTGCCTCTGTTTGAAAGGTAAGATTTAAATAGAAATAATCCCCAGAAACTACCAAGAGTTCAGGTCATCAACTAATAAGCAGGTTAATTCCTAAGGATTAATGCTTGAAATTATCACGCCTGACAAATGTTTGCTGAACAGGAACGAGTCCAGAATACTCAGCATGAAAACCAGTGAGAAGTAGTAGTGCAGACAGATACATCAGAGCTGAGATTTTTTTAAAATTGCTAGCTCAACTGCTACCATAATTATGAGTTTCCTCTCTACACACTTTATCTTCTCCTTCTTTTTCATTCCCAGATCCCCAGCAGGAGATTCCCTTTGCAGGCTGACACACTAATCTAGATTCTGCTCTCACTTAAAGCTGTGCCATGTAAAGTGGAGGTGAGCTGGTATTTGCAGGCAATATGACTGTAGGCACCGTTTGGCTGACTGGAATACATTTTGCATGCATTAACCATCCCTCAGGATGGAAAGCATGATTTATTCTCTATTCCTGATTCCCCGAAACCGCTGGAAAATATCAAGCAGCATTTTCCCTCAATTAATGATAATTCCTTCGAGTACTCCTGCTGTTAGACATTCCACGAATTAAAATCCACTGGTTTGGTCAACCCACCCATTGCCATTGGAACCACCTTAACAGTGTAAATCCAGTTAATGTACTCCAGGGCCAAACTAGATCCCACTCACACTCAAGCTAGTGTAGATCCCAAATGAGTCCAAATGGCCAACAAACATCTCTACTTTTACAGTTGGTGCGCATCAGATTTGTACTACACTGAGCAACATCCATAAGAGTACACCGACCATAAGGAGGAAAGGTGGAGAAAACAGGGAAAAAGAAATGTGGAAGAAAAAAAGTTGGTTCAGATTCCACTTCCAAATTAGAAGTTAAACAGGGAAAAATCTATGTCCCCTCCTTCCATCTCAGTGAGCAGAACCAAGCAATACATGCAAACAAGCATGGGAAAAGATGAAGAGAGGAAAAGGGATAGAAAGAAAATCTAAATGGAAGAACAACAATGGGATAGAACAACTGGGCTAACGCTGTGGAGTTTCTAATACAGTGGATTAACTGAAGACCAGCAGTTCAAGATAAGCTGCAAACCCTCTCTGAGACAAGGACCTCAACAGAGCAGAGTTTTGCCACCAGTAGTGAAAACTGACAACAAACAGAAGAGGGGTTAGTCATGGTGGCAGTGCACTTCAGAGAGGGAACTGATAAACCAGCTATTTTCCAACTATCTTGTTAGGCTTTTGCTAACCTGAATAATCCTCAGAAATGATGCAAAGCACATCAGCTTGCAGACTAACAATGAAAGCAAAGGAGCCCAGCAGCTACCCCGGTGACTTCAAATAGCCACAGCCCAGAGGCAGAAAAGAATGGACTAATCTAGCAGTCAGAAATGCAACATTCCCCATAAAATATGTTTTGCTTTGATCTAAATTACAGAAAGTTTTAAGAGGAAACTGTAGTTTCAGAAAAGCACAGTGAATATTCCTACCGCAGCTAACCTGCCATCTCCTTACTTCCCATTTGAAGAACACTACTGACAGTTTATCAAGGAATAGAAGTATTTTTCTCACCCCTCAGACATTCTACTGTTTCTGTTGCATTAGGAGACAGCGTTTGAGTGGCATGTTCTTTAGCCAGACATCTGTGTTAAAACACAGATTCAATCATTTTGTAAGAAAACCAGCTGGATGACTTCAGATTCCCTGACAGTCTGTAGCAGTGCAAGGTAGACACTTTTGCAAACGCAGGAACCAACACCTACACCAAATATTCACGTTGTCCCAAGTACTGGGCCTGAAGGTACTGGCAGAGGTACAGGCAGGTGTCAGGTTGTTGTTCTTTCTGGTACAGCTGCACTCTGTGCAAACAATGAATCATTAGGCAGAGCCTAATGATTTAGGTATATCACCTCCAAGCTGAGCATCTGAAAAACGAGGCTAAGGCAGGCAGTCATTATGCTCTGTGCCATTCGAGAAGAAAATAAGTATTTTGACTTTACTCCTTGGCATTAAAACAAACAAACAAACAGAAAACAAACAAAAAACCCCTACAATCCCCCACACAAATCCAAACCCTGATAAATGTTAAATCTTGTTTGAGGGAGATATGGGTTAGCTTTTAGTATAGTTGCTTAACTGAAAAATCATCTTACAAATCCCCAAACTAAGGTGAAACCTGCAAGAGCCTCATAAATACCACGCTGATAGACAACACAGGAAAAGGACACTGTGGAAAACAATTAGCTGTGGAGCACTGAAGCAGGTTATTAATGTTCAGGTAAATTCCAAAGCACTGACTAACTACAATTTTTCAACACTAGCAAGGCTTAAATTAAAAAAAATAATAATCTGTGACATCTAAAGTATTGGGATTAAGCGATTAAATTTGTCCACATCATTACTTACAAAAATGTTTTTAAAGCACCTTCAGCTCTTTCATCAGGTAGCAAATGCTACTTTGCTTGGCTGTGAAAAAAAAAAAAATGCTAACAGCTCTCCTTCATAATTAAGTATTCTCACTACACCCAGCAGCTGGGCAAGTAAGCAGCTGAGGCAAGAAACAAAGCACTGCTGAAAGCAAGACCTTTGGGGTTGTTGGTAGACCCTGTCCCAGGCAGCCCTAAGTAAGTGCCACTGGATGGTTAAGGCTTACAAGCACAACCAGCAATGCCTATAGGGGGAATACCTGAAGAAGTATTTTGCAAAAGGACAGGTGTTTCTACTCATTTTCTATGGTATTGGAAATGGTACCTGGTGCTGCAGGCAGTTCGGGGTTGTGAGCAGCAAGGTCTGCGCTGATAGGAAGGTTGCAAAAGCTGACCATGTGAGGGCAGCCAGAGAAGGCACAGCTATGGTTGCACTGCAAAACCTTGTAGGTGACCACAGCCCGCCAGGCATTGCCCGCAACATGCTCCTGCTCCCCAGCCCCCTTGGATAGCTCCTCTTTGTCACTTCACAGAATCATAGCAACACAGAATATTCCAAAGTGGAAGGAAGCCAGGACGACCACCAAGTCCAACTCCTGGCTCCATACAGCACCACCCCAAATTCAAATCCTCCGTCTGAGAGTGTTGTCCAAACACTCCTTGAACTCCAGCAGTTGGGACCTGTGCCCACTGCCCTGGGGAGCCTGTTCCATGCCCACCATCCTCTGGTGAAGAACCTTTTCCAATTTACCCAGCCTGATTCTCTCTGCTGTCACAGCTCCATGCCATTCCCTCAGGTCCTATCACCATCATCAGAGTCTACTTCCCCACTATTCTCTTTCTTCCTTCCTCTTTGTCTCCCTTACCACTTATTTATCGATTCTACGCTAATACATGAGCTTCTCCTCAGACAGTGAAAAATCATTCCGGGGACCTCCAACACAAGACCATTTGTCCGACAAGGACCTGCAGTGCAGTTGTCATGAGCTTGGACCCAATGGCATTATCTTCTCACTGAAATCCTTCAGAGAAGCAGCAGTTATGCCTGGAATCAGATTTGAAAAGCCAGACAGTCTGGGTAAAAAATTATTTCTATGCTAAAAGTGTCTTAAAAAGAATAAAGCAATAGCTAAGGTCCAAGGACATGAGAAGAGGGGTAAAGCTTTTACAACAATTTTAAGCTTATACTTGTAAGAAAAAAAAAATAACAGAAAGGCTTGAACATATTTTCCCTTCTGTTAGGCTGAAGGTATTCTCTGTAGGTTTGGGTCTCACACCAGTATGTACCCACTGCCAAAACAACTAATTTATTAACAGGTCTATAATTTGAGAACACGAGAGAAAATCCAAGTCTCTGCTAAAGCCAGTGGCAACATTGCCACAGAGCCAAGATTTTCCTATGGACTTAAATGACAAGGCAGTGAGAATTTTTTTCCTTGGGTGCTTTCTTTATCTGGAGATCTAAATTAACACAAGCTCTTCTCTTACTGAGCTGGCATTATTAGATATGTACATTACAAAGAGCACGTGCCTAGCCTGCTCATTTTACCACTGTGGGTATAGTGGTATATTTCATTTCTGCTGACTTAAATATGGAACATCACCTGTATTTGTCATACACTGTCATCTGCCATTCATATAACAGCTACTGCATTCCCATAGGGCCACAGCAGTGCTCATACAAGGAGACAAGCTTGAAGAAAAATCAGCCATTTAAGTTACAGGAAATATATAGTTTGAGGAAGAACCAGCAGCTTCAGAGATTGGTTTCTCTTCGTTATTGACATAATCTCCTCACACGACACCACCTCTCCATCTGAGTGACTTGAAAACATGGTGGGTACATCAGCGTCTGTTCACCTTCCATCTTCAGTGCCTTTGAACTTCTGGAGGCTGCACGGAAAATGGAGTTCAGCATCTGGGTAGTGATCAGATACATCTCTTCTAAATCACTCTAATGCATTAAGAGAAGGAAGATTGTCATATACTCCGCAATAGCCCATTCATACATTGTTTGGGAGTCATGAGCTGGGGCCTCCATGTCTGCATGTTTCACTTAGAAGAACTATGCAAACACTTCCAGGAGAATTCAAATCTTAAGCTGTGTAAGCTAGCCTGGATCAAAACAATACTTACAGGTACACTTGCCCTTGAAAATTAAGTATTTTCAAGGAGTTCTGAATAACTTCTCTCACTCAATCGAAGATAACTTCCTGACTATTCTGTTATTTAGCTCCACAAGGCATGACACTGGAGGGGATTACAAACTGCTGTCACTCCCCAGTAGCAGGGGGAACGCGTTTGGGAGAGGAAGCCAGCAGACTGGGCAGGCAACACAGTATCATAGAATGGCTTGGGTTGGAAGGAACCATCAAGGATCATTGAGCTCCAACCCCCCTGCCCCAGGCAGGGCCGCCAACCTCCATATGTAGTGCTAGACCAGGTTGCCCAGGGCCCCATCCAACCTGGCCTTGAACACCTCCAGGGACGGGGCATCCACAACCCCTCTGGGCAGCTTGTTCCAGCACCTCACCACTTTCTTGGTAAAGAACTTCCCCCTGACATCCAACCTAAATCTTCCCTCCTTCTACTTAAAACCATTTTTCCTTGTCCTGCCATTATCTACCCTCGTAAAGAGTTGACTTCCCTCCTGTTTATAGGCTCCCTTTAGGTACTGGAAGCCTGCAATGAGGTCACCCTGCAGCTTTCTCTTCTCCAGGCTGAAGAAGCCTAGCTCCCTCAGCCTGTGTTCTTGTCGTGTTCAGTTTGCTCAGCTATCCCACAGATACAGCATTACTCACCTGCCTGAAAGGAACCCAAAGATTTCTGTGGGTCTGACTGCTCTTCTACTAAAGCCAGTGGTTCTTTTTAATAACTATTAACTGCAGGGGTAGCAGCATATGTGTGTCTAGGATTCACTGGTGACAGCCACTGTATCTGAATAACAGATACTAGTGCTAAGTATAACAACAAATTTCCTGGCACATGCTATTCCACATGGGCCTCTCACTCATCCTGTGCTCCCAAGTATTACTACCATAGTTATGAAAAGGCTTACAGCATAGCACATCAGTAAAAATGGCTATTCTATCTTTTTAACACCACTAAACAAGCACCAATTAAGAATAAAACAAGCAACCTGAAACTCGATATCTGATTTCCAAGCAAATTACAACCTCATGGATGTCATTTCTTGCAATTTCCCTCAATTTCCACTAGTACATTATTTCATGCATTTGTTCCGTGTGATCCCAAGGCTGAGATGGCAACTTAATGCTCATCATACTACAGCCAAAACATGAATTCCCATGAAATCCCTTGCTATGAAGAGCTTCCTGTCAGGCCCAGGTCTTCTGCTAGACATAACGTAGATAAGATCCCTGTATTAACACACATGACAAGTCAGTCCTGCCAAAAGGAAACTAACAGGCCCAGATCGTATTTAAAATAACCATAATCTTCCTCAGAATACAAGCGCTGTATTACAGGTCAGAACAGTCTAAACTTTCTGTTCAGACAGAGACATCAAAGATTGATTATTAACCTTATATGGGGAGTCAGTGAAAATGCCCTTCTCTGTCAAACAAGTTTACTACCTTTATTTTGACATTGAGGTGTGGCAATTTCAGGTAGTATAAATGGCCAGAGTTCACAATCCCATGAGATGTTCAGTTGTAAGTCGGCATGTTGCTGAGTCATCAATTTTCATAGAAGGAAATCACCTACTCACAACATATGTGTATACAAATATTGATACACAATTAGGCACTGATACAGGCTACCCAGAGAAGCTGTGGATGTCCCACCCCTGGAGGCATTCAGGGCCAGGTTGGATGGGGCCCTGGGCTCTTATCTGGTGGGGGGGCAGCCCTGACCATGGCAGGGAGTTGGAACTAGGCGGGCTTTAAAGTACCTCCCAACTCAAGCCATTCTATGATTAAGGGAGAACAAGCACCTTATTTCCAATAGAAGATGTGGTAAAAGATGAAAGCTAGCTATCCTTCTTGAAGCTGTGATGCAGATGCTAGGCTTGGAGCATCTACCCATATCACATGGGTGCATATGGAAGTACAGCTGCATCCTGAGCCCAAGTGTTCAGAGATGTTTTTCAGGATGATTTGAGAGCTACAGAGAACTGGAGGGAACAAAAATGGCTTACCCAAAAGGAAAGGCAAGACACTCTTGTCAATTAGCGTATGAAAGCCAGACAGAGGAGATATGCATTGGGAATGGTTCACAGATGTGGAAAACTTTTGACCAGGATGGAAGGGAGAGAAGAAATAGTGAAGTACATAACAGAAGAATCGAAACCAACACAGGAAGGGGCAAACATGCAGCACCGCATCCTGAGAGGCGGTAAATTCTGTCTTCTTTGGGAGTTTGAGGGCTCGGGATCTGGTGATTCATGAACGTGGAAACAACACTGTGTGTAGGGAAAAACTGTTTTACAGAGAGCCCATCAGCTGTGTGAAGTTCCACTTCCTGGCAGCTAGTTTGGAGGGAACAATGCTCCCATGACTCACTACAAGTTTGCTTCTTGAAATAAAAGTTGCCAGGGGACTGCAGCGGGTTGCATTTCCTTGCTTTCTTTATACAGAGGCCATGCCAAGCCAACATGCATTTCAACTGCCCACAGATTTGAGACACTTTTAGAAAAAGAAGCAGAACGGTTGAAAGGCCACCAATCAGCTTGTAAAGTTTTGCTGCATTTTTCAAATTCCCTCTTCAAAAAACAGCCACCGCGTACACAGGCTTTTAGATGGCTCCTGGAGGGCTTAAAAGTGGCATCCAAAAGTAGTAGTAGCAAGGAGCTGGCCTGATCAGCACAGCGATATTATTTTTCATTAGTGATATAAGATAGCAAGGCAACAGAGAAGGGAGACAACCCACTGCTTTGACAAATTGTAGCAGCATAGTCTTGCAACCCTCATTTTTACAATTAATCACCAATTCCTGCAGGTTTCACTATGTAAATGTATTTGAGAAGAGCTATTTCTAGGAATAAAGTTTTCCAGAACAAAGACCTAAGTTCATACCAGTCAAACTGATAAGCATTTGGAAATAAACACTGTGGCAGAAAAGGGCACAGGAGAAGCCAAAACCTTACTGTGCATCGAGTGGGGGTATAAAGGGGAGGGTAACGGCTCTTACAGACAAACCAGGACCATTCTCACTGCTCGGGACAGTGCTGCGTGAGAAGCACCCGAGCTGAGCTGGGCTATCTTCAGCCGGGGGGAAGGGGATAGGATAGGGAACAGAAAGCGTGGGCACGGAGTGCCGCAGGAACGTGACAGCCACGGCGTCATGGCGAGCAGCCGGCTGGCAACAAGACCCTGACACCTGGGGAAGAAAAGTTGCAAGCCGCTGCTCGCACCCTTACGGGGCTGCTCCTCGTGAAGAGATGCGGTTATTTTCTTATTTAACCGAAAGGCAATAAATAAGAGGCTTTACCCGCCCGCTTACTCCACTGAGGAAAGGTGCTGCAGGGCCCTCAGCCGCACCGTCACGCAGGAGCTGCGCCGCGGGGACACCGTTAGAGCTGCACGGCCGTGCCGCAGCCGCCCGGGCGCAGAGCTGCCGTTGCCGCTCTGTGCTGTCAGGGGGCCTCGTCCACCCCCGCCGGGGCGGGACAGGACAGGACGCAGAGGCTCTCTCGTAAAGCGCTGCCTCACCGTTATTCCCTGCAGCCTCAAGCAGGCAGGCCCGCGACCCACTCACCGCCGCAGCACCCGCCGCCACCGAGCGTCCCCTCGGGGCCGCGGCGCTTCTCCCTCCGCCGCGCCCTCTTCGCCCTCCTTCGCTCGCTCACCCTCGGCGGGGCCGCCCGGCACCGGCCCCGCCGCTCAGGGGCTGCGCGGAGAGCCCGCCCTCGGCCCTCCCCGCTGCGCCGCCGCCCGGCCCGGCGGGAGGCGTTATGCAACGCGGCGGTCCGAAGTAGACGGCAGGGCTGGGCCCCGGGCTGACAGCTCTGGGAGGGGTGGGGCGGCTCTGGGGGCACAGGTGAGCTGAGTGCCGGCAATTATGAAAGAAAAGGCCGAATTTCTCACAAAATCCCATTTGGGCACTTAGAGCTCTGCGAAGCACCTAGCACTGTTAGATTCGTGACGCAAACATGAATGTTCCTCAGACGTGCAGGTGGGTGCAGAAATCCACACCAACCCACAGACAGCAGCAGCACGGCAGCTTCCCACCAGCTGTACGTGAAGGAAACAGCCCCAGGGCTCTGGAGTTTTTTGTTTGGGAGCATGGAGCGTTCAAACTGAAAGTTAGAAAGCAAAACAAAACCCAGCAAGCCAAAACCGTTGTTTGAATTAGGTGGTTCTTCTATAACCAGTCCAAGCAAGAAGTCTACAATATACATCCAAGTTATTGTGGAAAGATCAGTTAAGAAACAAAAAGAACAGCAGAGGCGGTGTGCTGGCAGGCACGGAGCGGGCTCTCCTGGCAGCCAGAGGCCGGAGCCACGGGTGTCTTGTACTCACCTGCAGCAGCAGAAAGTTCTCATCACATGGAAATGGCCCCAGGAAGGGAAGAACGAACAGCTTTGTCGTATTTGAGCAATAATACAATGTAAACAAACAGTGAGTGTGTGGAGCATTTCTGTATTTCTCAAGGCACAGAGATGTTCTTTGTGAGAGGTTGTGTTGCTGCCTTCTGCTGCTGAGAACTGCTGCTCTCATCTGCATAATGAGCTGAAAAACTGGATGCTTCTGATAGAAGTCTCAGCCATATATAACAGTCCTAAGGCCAAGAGCCTCAGGACACATCCAGAAGCAAAAACAGAGCAAGCTCCAGGAGTCAGTGAGAAGCAGAGGATGAGGGCTGTCCACTGATGCCACCTCTCAGTACAGGCTAGCATGCACCACTAATGTCTCCTGGCCATGCCTGCAAGGGTGGCCTCTGAGGGCTGACTTCTGTCCACAGCTTGGATTCGAGATGGTGCTAACGCAGCCCCATCTGGAATAGCTCAGTATCTAAATTGCTCCCAGGTCATCAAGAATGCCCCTCTCACAGTGGAAAAAGATAATGTGAATTTGTCAGAATTATTTAATGGTAAGACACATGCGTTTTTATAGTTGGTTCTGACCTTGAGGCACCGAATGCCTTTATTACCCCAAACTGTGCCACTACGATCTATTTAAATTGTCATTGAGAGGGAAACTGAACATTGCATTCCTCCTATGTTTGTGGACAAGTTAGTCACCTAACTTGGGAAATCTGATTTACTCTCTAGCATGGTTTTGACTTACTTGGAGTGAAGTTCATATCAACAGTGTAAAATAGCATCTACGCCTGTGCAACTGCTTGTGCCTCACAGTAAATTCAGGGTTGGTTATCTCTTAATAATCTTTGGAGTAGTGAGAGGAACCGCACACATTCCAGAGAAGTTGAACCCCACAAGTATGCATGTAGAAGATGTAGATGATAAAGTATAGAAAATCTTATCTTATGAATTTCCATTGGGAAAACTGGCTCAGACGTTAAGGTATATAAGCAGTCCTTACTGGCAGCGATTAATTTGTAACAAAAACACCCCCTAAGACTTTGTACAACTAGATGTTCTAAGTCCAAAATGAAAACAGCCCCTTGCATTCAGAAAGCTTGCTGGTGATGGACAGTGCATTGTTATATTTAAAAATCACTTGCATTAAGTTCTCCTTCTGCATTTCCCCATGTGGCAGCTTGCATGGCTCTGATTTTAATACCTCCAACAGCTTTGTACATTCTTAGTTGGAAATATATGCAAGCAAACAGCAGTCATTAAGTAAATGAACATTCAGTGCATTATCTAAACAATATAAAACTGCACACACACCACACCTAAATAACAACGGAGAGGTCAGAACAACTGAAATTAGAGTGAAAGGGTGGGGAAGCCTCTGAAAATGACAGAACAGCGGCTCTAATCCTCTTTCATTGGAAGAAAGGAACATATATTTAGAAGCCATTTGCTCAGCCTCTAAACCAAACCACAAGTGATTGTCAGTGAACACGCAGCATTTTCAGACATTTCCTGTGATGTGCAGAATACCCAGTGGACTGGGTGGGAAGCACCAGATACTGCTACTGACACGCATGTGTGTTGGCAGGGTTTACTCCACAGGACTGACAATCCACCACAGGAAGAACTGCAGTAGAAAAGCACTTATAATGCTGCAGGGTAACTGCTCTCTGTTATTAGCATAACACACTCATTTACCACACTCATAACCAATGACAAACAAGTACTACAAGATATTAAGATGTTTCCCTTTTTACTTGCTTGGGTACAGCAATGTCAAGTTGTTATTCATAATGAGTCATTTGGCAGTCCTGTGGTGGGAGGAACAGCATTTATTGGGATAGTAACATTGGTGTGCAGTATACCAGTGACATATGTCTTTGATATAACAGGTTTTGACACTTGGACTTCTCGGGGTTTGTTGTTTCTTTTTTTAGTTATGAGAAGTTGTTGCACATGGCTTGATAGAAAGCTTCAGCAGGCGATGGTAGCAGTTGCTGCAGAACACCTCGTCCTGAGTGGGTGAGGAATGAAGTGTCATAAAAAGCACTAAAGCAACAAATCTTCAGGAACAGCAGAGCAAGGTTCCGATAAATTAGACAAGCTAACTGATCTGGATTCATACAGAGATCATACAGACTTGGCATTTCACATTCTCCCTGCTGCACATTTTGACTTCTGTATAGCTAGTCTCCACATCCTAGGCAGACAGACCACTTGTAGAAGGAAGTGGGACCTTGTGATGGAGGATCACAATGGCATTTACAATGCCTTGAGTGTTTAATGCTGAACGGTAATACTATAACTAAAAATGCTTGCTAAGCACACTTATCTGGAGTCAGCAGGTCGGCAGCTACACACCACAAATTTTTCTTCACGCAATTCCTGTAACACAGGAATTACTGAACAGAACATCAAAATTCCCAGGAGCAGAACCCCAAGTCCTTTTCCTCTTGTGGTCATCAGTAGGCTATGAATGCTGACAGTATGGAATCTCTGTGCCCCCCACTCCCTGCAGCAATTTTTTTTCCCTAAAAGTTGTAACATTTAGGCATCAAAAGGTTACCAGCTAAGCAGCAAATAAAGTTTCTAAGATGTCTACATTTTTTTCCTCCTGAATTAAAGATTGAATACCATAGAATGGCTTGGGTTGGAAAGGACCTTAAAGCCTACATAGCCCCAACTTCTGCCATGGGCAGGGTTGCTCCCCACTAGGTCCAGCTGCCCAGGGCTCCATCCAATCCGGAGTTGAAGACTTCCAGGGATGGAGCAACTTCTCTGGGCAACCTGTACCATTGCCTCACCACTCCGAGTAAAGAACTTTATCTTAACATCTCATCTAAGTTGTTCCTCTTTTAGTTCAGCTCCTTCCTTTCCTCCTGTCATATCAACTGCAGCACTCAGCTTGGTGTTGTCTGCAAATTTGCTGAAGGTGCACCCAATTCCTCAAGGCCCAAGACAGCCCTCTGGGGCACACGACTCGTCACAGATCTCAACATGGACACAGAGCTGCTGATCATAATCCTCCGTCTGCAGTCATTCAGCCAATTCCTTATCCACTGAACAGTCTACCCTTCAAATCCATCCCTCTCCAATTTAGAGTTAGGGATATACCCATTCCATTGAGAATTTTTCACTACTTTCTTCTACTTTGTTTGCAATATATTTTGAAGTATACCATTCTGCAGGGTTTTTTCCTCCTTCCTCCCCCCAAGTATCTTTACAGCCCTTGTTGACCTATTTAAGCTAGGGAAAGATGTTAACATGGAAACAGGAGGCTGTAAACTGGAGAATTTAAAAACATTTTTGAGAAAAGGAGAAAAAAAAATGTTGCTTCTCCACTTGAAAATAGAAATAGAGAAGCTTGCTCATCTCACATCTTTCCAGGTGAGATCAGACAGTGGGAGGAAGGTAGAAATGGATGTAGCCAGAGCTTATTGTGTATGAGCAAACTGTAGGGTTGCTCAAGTTTGTATAGTTTGGAGTGCTGCACTTACAGAGCACGCACCAATTGTGAGCTGCATGGAATTCTCCAAATGATGAAAAAGATGATCTAAAAGTCAAACAAATGAAAGCCAGTACTTTGGAACTGGAAATCATTTCTTACCTGTAGAACTTCATGCTCTTCTTTTAAGAAAATTTAATTAACCAATATGAGCCAGCAGTGTGCTCTGTCAGCCAAGAGGGCAAACGGCATTTTGGTGTGCATTAAACACAACACAGCCAGCCAGTCAAAAGAGGTGATTCCCCTTCTATACTTTGTATTGATGCAGCCTCACCTAAAGCATTGCATGTAGGAGGCTCAGGGCTGATCTTATCAATGCATATAAATACCTGAAGGGAAGGTGCAGAGAAAAAGGAGCCAGGCTCTTCTCAGTAGTTCCCTGTGCTGGGGCAAGAGGCATTGGGCACCAACTGGAACACAGGAGGTTCTGTCTGAACATTAGGAAACTTTTCTGAGCACTGGCATAGGCTGCCCAGAGAAACCACAGAGTCTCCTCCTTGGAGATGTTCAGAAGCCGCCTGGACACCCGGCACTGGGATTGACTAGGTGACTCCAGACATTCCTTTCAACCTCAGCCAATCTGTGATTTTTATATTTCTTAACTCTCAGATTTTATACAACTATTAATTTATGCTTTTAACTCCAGACCAAAAAAGTTTGATGACTGTATTACAGTAGTAGCCAGAGGCCAATTGCAGCCAGATGCCTAGTTATGCTGGGGAGTCTGAGCACCTAGAAGACTAGATGTTCTGGAGAAGCAACAACATAACCACACAAGAAAGCAGACGAGGAAGGGGATATGTTGACTTCTGCTTGAAAATGTGGAGGAAACAAAACCAAAGTGGAAGGTTATGTTTAGGAGCACGCAGTATTAACTTCTGCTAGCTAACAGCAATGCCCCCAGTTGAAGTCAGTAGGAGATAAGCCAGCGGGAAGGCAAGACCTGTTGGAGATTCCACAAGATCTGAAGCCAAATATCCTATGTCCAATTCCAGTGCGTTAGATTTTTTCCCTTCTCCCCTCCACACACCTTGTGTTTTTCCAAGTAAAATGCCAGAAGTTAGCTTTAAAAAATATTCTCTGGAGTCCACGGGATAAACAGCAAAGACAACTGTTGAAATATAACATTCCACAAGCATTCTACTATAACAATTTATCACAATGAATTACATTTGGCTCTCCTTGCTTCCATTCATGCTACAAACACAGTTTTGCTATTTTTATGTCTGTGAGACTCAGTCTGCAGTTATACTTTCAACCATTCTGGTCTCTCTGCCTCCAGAAACGCCAGCTCTGTGAAGCAACTTATTTGTTTGTATGCAGTCTTCTAAGGGGCAGGAAATACATGCTAGAAAAAATGTCTCTTGTATGCCCGTGTTTAAAAGAGGATACAGTCCTAGGAAAAGTCCTTAATTTTGTTTTCCTCCCTCCCCAGCATGCAGACCTTAAATCATTCACCACAGCAAATTCACCACCATAGCCTAGCACGGAACTACAAAAGAACACAGATCAACTTTCTTCAGTCAAGTGCCTCAAATTGAAGCACAGTGATAGAAACCAGCTGCACCTCTGTCTCTTCATGACTCCCACAACTAGTATCAAAACAAGTCTGTGGACAAAGATAAAAGGCTACTGATGGGGAAGGGAGCATAAGGATGATTCAGACATATCTGCCCTACTGTACTCTACAGTGCCCCATTATCAAAAAGTGATTGTTTAAAGACTGAGCTTTTCCCCAGGCTTCTGTTCATAGGGTGCAAATACTTTTTTCTTTTTTTAATTATAAGAAACTGTGCATAAAACAG
Organism: Pavo muticus; assembly: GCA_016647715.1. NCBI lineage: Eukaryota > Metazoa > Chordata > Aves > Galliformes > Phasianidae > Pavo > Pavo muticus. The sequence goes on along the minus strand of JACDJE010000016.1, from coordinate 647,071 downwards.
GCCTTTGTATGAGACAAGCAAGTGCTACAATTAAATGTCACATCTTTTCCATACAAGTTTTTTTCTTTCATCTTGCAATTAAGTAGCTGCTGTACAATTTCAGGTGTCATGGGAGGAAACAAATTAAAACAAAGCAAAGGAGGTAAGCTACTACAAACTTCAGAGGATGAGCATGGAACACTGAAGCACTGAAATCCATACAAAAAATGTATGCAAGTGAGAAGAGGGTGACTTTATTCTGCACAATACTTCATATAATATTGGGATTATAAACATCTTTTTGTTAGGATATCACTGGTCGTAATTGTTAATTTCAGTTTAGCTTCTCACTTAAGCCTCACTTTCTTCATTCCTGATGTCACTTCTACACTGCCACAAGCATTCAGTTGATAGCTAAAAATTAGCCTCAACATTTCCACATATAGTTGAGAATTACTCTCGCTATTTGTACAGAAGAGCTTATTTGTGCCATATGCAATATAAAAATCACACTGATAATAACTGAAGGCTCTCCAGAACTACTTCAGTACTGACTGGTCAAGAAAAGATTAAGGAACAGCAATTCATGTGACTTAGAACCAAACGCTGTGAGCCTTTTTCAACTGCAGTTCTTTTTCAAAGGGAATTTATGAGAACTTTACAAGTTAACACATGTATACACATTTCTAGGAAGAAAAAAAAAAAAAAGCCTAAAGGATTTGTAATGAAAACCACAAATCTTTATTGAAACACTATAGCACCACGTTTATATAAACTTATACTTAAGGTACATCATAACAATTCTGTCTACTTCACAAATATGCTGTTGTGTGCAAAATGCTTCAATTTTTACTTGGAGAAACTTCTAATACAGTTGAAATCCACATGTGCTGAGATGCTTGATAGTATCTGTCTTGTTCCATGGAGCAGATGATACGGCCACTGATGTTTATTAAAGTTGCAGTGATGTTTTTCCAACAGATGTGACATTTCTCAAAATAAAACATACCTTGCTGTACATTCTTAATTAAAAAAAAACAAAACAAAACAAAACAAAAAAAAAAAACAACAAAAAAAAACCCAACAAACTTATATAGAATAGGGCCACTAAGATGATCAGAGGGCTGAAGCACCTCTCCTATGAGGAAAGGTTGAGGGAACTGGGATTGTTCAGCTTGGAGAAGAGTAGGCTCCAGGGAGACCTAACTGCAGCCTTCCAATACTTGAAGGGAGAATATAAACAGGAAGGGGAGCGGCTGTTTACAAGAGTGGATAGCGATAGGACAAGGGGGAATGGTTTTAAACTGAGACAGGGGAGGTTCAGGTTAGATATTAGGAGGAAGTTTTTCACACAGGGTGGTGACGCACAGGAACAGATTGCCCAAGGAGGTTGTGGATGCCCCATCCCTGGAGGCATTCAAGGCCAGGCTGAATGTGGCTCTGGGCAGCCTGGTCTAGTGGTTGGTGACCCTGCACATAGCAGGGGTGTTGAAACTAGATGATCACTGCAGTCCCTTTTAAGTCAGGCCATTCTATGATTCTGTGATTATTTACTGGAGGATTTTCCCGGTAATTGCAATTATTACCTCAAGCGATTGTTGCACTATTAAGATAAGGGAATTCAAAAGATCTAACCATCCTCAGTGACAGCAAAAATCCAGTTACTGCAGCCTGCCATTTTAGTGAAGTGACTCAGCCAGGGACCTTCAGCAGGCAGCCTTGAGCTGTCAGAGCCCTCTAGTGGACACTAAATACAAGCTCATCAGAGCTTTTCTTGCCTCACTGCAACTGAACAGTCTTAAACCGTCTCCAGCTTTTGTTTGCTCAATACTTGACCCAATAATAGTATACCTGTATTTAACAGATAAATTTTACTTTCTCAACTTTGTGCAATGTTTTTTTTTTAGGCCCGTGAAGAATTCTGCCATTCTTAACTCCAAGTCAAAAAGAGGCCAAGAGATGCACAAAGCATACTCAGAGGTAGCACTTCTCAACTCCGTATGGAAATTAGCATATATAAAGTTATACTTCCTTTGTAATAGTGAAAGACTCAAGGATTGTTATCACCTGCAAATAAGGAACAAAGGTCTAAAAGAAACTGCTCAGGCAACATAGTTGCAAGAAGCTTGCTTATACTAAACAGCAATTCTACTCTATTCCAAAGTTCACACCACATGGTTCTTGTCACAGGACAGCTTCACAATTCCCAAAGCAGACTTAGTACACTTATCATACTGGGACTAATTACTTGGTACTAATTTGTACTACTGTATTATTACTTTGAAATCTAAAAAGTGTCTAATTTAAAGGTCTGCCCTCTAGCTTGAACATTTTACATTCTACTCACTCAGTACAGGACTCAAAACACTTTTATTATTAGCATGACTTCCCCCTGTTAAAGGCAGAGATCCCTACATGATCCAAATCCAACAACCGGCTTAGATCACCAGTTAGGTAACATTACTATAAAAGTTTCACAGCTTCTTCTTCAGCATTCAAAATGCATGCATGCCATACAGATTTTAACTGTGCAGTCCAGAACTGTAGGTACACTGAGCATTCTAACTTGTCTCAAAGGACAAGTTGATGCTGCCAGATGTTGCCCTGACGGTATGCCTCAAATTATTTACCTGGCATGTAGAGCTTAACAGTTAATGCACATAATAACATTTCATTTCCAGGCTCTGTCACAAGTAAGGAAGACATATCTGACTTGGACACAAAGAGGTGTCCTGCCCTGATAAGCTGAAACAAACCTTTTCTTCTGATCTTTTTAACCAGCTGCCTCCCCTTCACCCCTGCCACACACACCCACTTTTTTTCTCTCCAAAGGGAAAAGCCTCTGTGACAATATCATTCTTAGACACCTTTGTTCTTGTGTATGTATAAGAAACTCAAACCATCAACTCACAACTACTAATTCTGTTTAGCTGCAGAAGGCCTGGAAGTGATCGAGTTTAACCCCTGCAGTTTGAACATGCTTTTGTTACTGTTTTCAAAATGAGGTGATACCAGTTGTTCTAGCAGGAAGAACAGCAAAAAACATCAGAAATCCCATGGGAGTTCCATTAATACTTCTTGTGAACAGGTGATTTAAATCATTGTCTGGAAAATAAAATACAAGTAGTTCCAGTTTAGTCTAAAAGTACACTGGACAAGACTGCAAATATTTTTAATTCTCTGCTACTATAAAGATTTGTAGTGGGCTAATTGTTCTAAGTCTTACCAGCATTGAAAAGGATTTATCTACTTAAAGAGTGCTGCATACTTTAAAATACAAAAACACTGACCAAACTAAACGTTTCCTTTAAAATGCTTCCTGCCAAGCTTAGCATTACCTCTCAAAGCCAGTCTCACAACACTGCAACAAATAACTGAATTCAGGTACTTCTATTTAACCCGATACTCAGGCTCCGGAAAAGCTTTCCAACATTTATAGCAGTTTTTAAGTGTTTAGCAGACATTACTCTATTTGCTAAACAATATCAGACTGCAAAATTGCTCTTACTGTTGATAGATCAATAATGACATGGGATAAGTCATTATCTCCGTGGCAACAGGATTGTAACTGTTAGAGGAATATTGCGCATGTTGCTGCTGCAGCTCTAACAGGCATGCCTCGGCTTCCTCACACCGCTGCTCTCTCTGCAAGCCCGGTACGCCCAGAGTACCATCAACCAAGGGCATCTCTTCGACTACAGAGGGTTCTGCTGCAGGTGAGGTTATACTGTTCCTGAAGGAGCTTACCCCCACAAGGGTTTATGACCCTTCAGTTTGATGTCTCCATTTCGCTTCTCTTTTCTTATTAACCATATCCTTGTGGAAATAGCTGGAATTAGATATGGGAATACAAATACAATCAAGTTTCCGTTACAACCTAATGTGTGTTTATTAATTTTTAATTGATAATTCTAGTTCAGCATGGTAACATCTTTGCCTTTTTAATTAAATTTCACCAAATTCCCTCCTGAATCTCCAGAACATTAAAGCGACAGGCATCTTTCTGGTAGATTAGAAATGACAAACTGGGCCACTTGGCCTCTTGTACATAAGACTTACAGAGCTTCTTCATAACATACCAGTTTGACAAAGAAACAAAAAAACAACATAAATTTTGCAAAGATTAAATAAGTTTTATCTACTATGAATTGTTGTATATGCAGTGAACAACCTTGCTCATCAATCATAACACATAAGCCACAGAAAACAAGAACTTTTCTATGTCTTGGTCACAAGATAGGTTGGTTTCTGATGCTCTGCTGAAAACAAAACACACTGCCACACAAAATACAGTGTTATCAGCGATAATGCACTTTGCCTTTAGGTCTGTAATAAAAAGTATTTCGTAAAAACCATATACATCCAAATATTGGTACATTATTTTTTAATAGATACTTGTAATTCACAAGCTGTGCACACAAATTTAAAGTTTGCCCCACAGTTTCTTTGTGATTTATTTTAATTACAGTACAAAGCAACAGAAGCGATGCTTGAAGACTATGTAGGAAATCTAAACAGAGTTGTCATCCCAGTGACAACTTGATTCTGCCAACTCGAGACATAGGAACGCTGCTTTCTGCAGAGCAGCCGCTACTGAGTAACGCTGAGTTATGCACGAGAGGAAATTCTTTTCCTTAAAAGTGAGAGTAATACAGATGGCCGTTACTACTACCAAACGTTCAGATGCCAGCCCTTCAAAGTTAATTACTCAGGAATACGCTTAGATTTGCTACCTGTGGGACGCATCGCTTTTGTTCTTTAACTCAGAGGAAAACTCCACAACATTCCCTCTTACCGCACGGCCCTCGCTGCTGCGGGCCTCCGCGCTCCGCTCAGCGCTCGGAAGGAGCCCGGGGGCTGCCAGGGAGCTCTAGCGGGGCGGGCTGCGCGCACCGGCCAGCCCCTAAAGAGCCTCTGCGCCCACCCCTCCATCTTGCACTCCTAGGCTCCGTTTTTATGCTTCGGCAGAACCACCGCAGGACAGCCCTCTCGGCAGATAACGCTGCTCCAGACCCGCACTACAGCGCTGCGCTCAGCAGGCCCGAGCCCGGCCCCACGCGTAAAATGAAGGAAAACGGCCGCCACGCGGAAGCGGAAGAAAGGAGGCACGAGCTGATGACGCACTCCACTGCTTCCCAAACTAAAGTAACGCACCGGGGAAGCCTGACCGGTAGTGGTTAGGCAGTGGGCGGGGAGGCACCACCCCCCAATAGCCTTGGATTGACAAGTGCTTCTTCCAATACCGCTACATAACGCCGTTTCCCCCCGCAAATAGGAAAAAGAGGTAGCCTCAGAGTGTTGATGGGAGGGTCAAGGCTAGCAATGCCTTCGCTCTATTGGCTGTTGGTATTGATCGGCATCTCGCTACACCTATGCAGAGGAGAAGCTCCTCGCGACCTTTCGTGCCCTTGGCCAATAGGCTGGCAGCGCTAGCTCAGGACCGGTGGTGCGGGGTGGGGACCGGCAGTGGACGCAGGCGGGCGGCCGGGGCAGGATGAGCGGGTCTTTGCGTGCGGCCCTGCGCTTGGGTGCCTGGGCAGCGCGAGGCCGACCCGGGCGGCGACAGCTGAGCGAGGTGGCCTCCAGCAGCGCTGGAGGCAGCGGTGGGGCTGATGGCGGCGGCGGCTCGGGGTCGCGGGAAGCGGTGGAACGACTGGTGCGGGAGCACCCGGTAGTGGTGTTTATGAAGGGCAGCCCGGCGCAGCCCCTCTGCGGCTTCAGCAACGCCGTCGTGCAGATCCTGCGGCTGCACGGCGTGGAGGACTACCGCGCCCATGACGTCTTGCAGGACCCCGACCTCCGGCAAGGTCAGCGGGCCGGGGTCACCTCCAGGCGCCGCCTCCGGGCTGCGCGCCGCCGGCACGACGGGGCTCGCTGCTCCGTGCTGGGTGTTGTGTGCTTTGCTTTGGCTTGTGAGTGGCTTGTACCCAGAGTTTGAGACTGTGCTTCACAAGGACGAGCTCACGGGACAGAGCCTGCGGGTTGGGATTCTGTGCCACGCTGCCTCCCCTGGTTGATAGGCACAGAGGTCTGGAGCACTTCAACTACAAAGAAGGGTTGAGGGAGCTGGGTCTGTTCTTCTCGGAGAAGAGAAGGCTCCAGGGAGACCTCATTGTAGCCTTCCAGTACTCAAGGGGAGCTTATAAACAGGAGGGAGAGAGTTTTTACATGGTCTAATAATGATAGAACAAGGGGAATTGCTTTAAGCTGAAAGAGGGGAGATACAGGTTCAGTGTTAAGAGAAAACTCTTTACTCAGAAGGTGGTGAGGCACTGGCACTGCTGCCCAGAGTGCTGTGGATGCCCCATGCCTGGAGGTGTTCCCAGGCCAGGTTGGATGGGGTCCTGGGCAGCCTGAGCTGGTGGGGGGTGACTCTAACCACAGCAGGCAGGGAACTGAGCGAGCTTATGGTCCCTCCCAACCCAAACCATTCTACGGTTATCAGATGCTTTCTTTTCACTGTGAACCGTGTTGTGAAACCTCATGAATGGTTTGGACTTGGACCACTGTGTTCTCTGCCAGCTGGGGTTCTTTGCTGTTTTTGATAAAGTACAATGCTATGTTTTATTATGATAATCGTTTGCACAAGAAATATTTGCGTTACTGCGCAAGCAGTAGGAGCTATTCTATATGTGTTGTGGTTGTTTGCTTTACTTGTAGAAAGCCAATACTCAGTTCTTATGATACTTCCATCTTTCCTCTCTCCCTCTGATATATGTGGTTGACTTGAGGTTTTATGTGGCTAGTATTGCAGGTGCATAGTGTTAATTCTTCTTGTCTAGACTACACCAAATTGTGATTTAAATTTGCATGCTGGCATGCATCAGGTGAGCTCAGGTGGTTTGGTATCAGGCTGTGTGGACATCTAGCTTGCTGTATTACCAGGATTGTTGGGTTTGCAGACTGGGCTGGCTCATTGCACTGTGAGGTGAGTGCCAGCGCCAGAGGTGGAGCCTTGAAGTGAAGAGTTACCTGAGGACACCCTTACTTTTGAGGCCAATTGCTTCCCATACTACCTACTGCATCCTGAAAAGCCAGTGCGTGTTCACTTCTGTGAATGGCAACTTCTAGCAGAGGGGAGAGATGCTGGAAGCTGTAGCTCTGTAGATTGCCAGATGGGATTCACCAGTGACTGAAGGCCGCCTTTGTCCCTTTTGGTCTCAGGTGCTGAAAAGTCAGATACCAAACATGTGGCACTTTCCTAAGCCCTCTTCATGAACGTACTCTTTACTGATGTATACATATGGGGATAGTGAAAGGATGCTGAATCTTTATCAGATATCTAAGTAACTAACACTTCTGCTCAACTTAAGCATTTATTTGCAAGGAGATCATGGCATATGAACTGGGTGCCAGCAAGTAATGTAAGTATTTGCATATATGTATGCTTATAGCACTTGTAGTAAGAGTTTGCTTTTAGCAGAGGTGATGCTTCAGGCATGTTTGAAGTGCTGACTAGTTTCTTCCCTGTACCTACACCATATTTTGAGGTTGTTGTTGTTCATCTGAACCATAACTGTCATACTGAAGCTTGATCTTTGCTGAAATAAGGCAGGCTGTAAAAACATCTTCCCACCTCTGCTTTTCATCTGAAAGCACTCTCAGGTCTGTAAAACTAGTTACTAGTACTTATGTTGAATGATTTATCTGAACTTGAGCTGAGGATGTGTTTCCCTGACTCAAATCCTTCATTTTTAAAGCTGCTTTAAGAGACCTCAGTGCTCTCTTTAGGGCTGTGGTTCCATAGTAATTCATGTTTCTGTAAGTTAGCTTTGCCACAGGTGATCATACTTTTGGCTGATCAAATACTGCGAAGCTAGTTCAGATCACTGTGGTGACAGAAGCTTGGCATTGTGTACTGGAGAAGTAGTGGTTTAAACTGGTTTGAATTGCTGCAATTCACCCTCAGATTGTTTTCATTGTTACTTTACATTATTTAAGTACAGGATGCTGTCACACATCTTTATTTCTTCCTATCCTTGGACTAGTTCTTCTAGCAGTACTAATGATCTCCGTGGAAAGGTGATGCTTTTCTGGAGAATGTGGTAGGAGTGAGAGAGGTTGCTTGACTCAGTTCAGCATTTTTTAGTGCTAATGCTGGTAAAAGAGAGGCTGGGATTTGGTTGCTGGAGTTGGGGAAATAGGGTGGGAGTCCTCTGGGCACCCCTTTCAGTAGCAGTTTGCACAGGTGATGGTTTCACAGTCACTCTGCAGTGTACTAGTTCAGCTGTCAAGCTTCAAATCCGGTCTGTGTAGTGTGGATTTTCAAAACAGTGTTTCAAAGGAGAAGACTACAGCTTCTGAAGCACAGAGGGAAGTACTAACCTCCAGGGAGTGGGAAGGAAGCTCCCTGCAGTGTTTGCTGCTGAAAGATTAATTGCACAAGTGCATCCTGAGTTCAGCAAGCATAGACTGGGCTGGCTTGCTTCAACGCTGCTAAAATAGTTTTGGTAAATGCCATATTAAACTAGGGACTGCTGAACAGGTTGAGGAGGTGTTTTGTTTGTAATCTGGTTGAGCCCCAGTATGCAGACCTTGCCTGCTACATGGAGTGTGGCATGTAGAGCAGCCCAGCCTGGTGGTGTTCATATTGTCATCTGAAGTTGAATAGATCTTTAAAAGTCCTATCAGTGTTTGTATGTATATGCTGTTGGGTCTTTGAAGAAAATATTTCTGTGAAAGAAAAATTGGTTTAAATATTACCTTGCAATGCTTGCTGGCATTAAATTGATATGTGGTGCCCTTGGCTTAGCATTTACAGTATCTTAACAAAAACCACCCTTATTTCATATCTATAGTGGCTTCTTTGAGAGGGGATATCCTTTAAGTTTGCCTTTGTGTGGGGACTCAATTCTTCATTGGAGTTGTTCTGAGTTAAAAGGGTTTTAATAAAAAGATTTGCTTCTTAAACACTGAAACACAAGCTCACATCAAAACTTAAAATTTCAGCAAACTTCCTGTAAACAGCCAAGAAAGGATTTAATGAAATGCTAAGGAAGAAAGTGCAAGCAGAAATGCTGAAGATAGGAGCTGATGTTGCACTTTATAGTTAGGGATGCTTTGTTATAATGAAAGTTTTGTTTTAGGTCGCTATTATTGTAATGGATTTTTTTATTAAACACTGGTATTTGATTTATGAGTTGATGGTTTTGTGTGGAAAGTCATTTGGCAAATTAGATATACTGATTTTTCTGTATGGTATTTTTCCCGGTGTCTCTAAGTACAGTTTGGGATTCAATTTATGCCATTTGATCAGTATTTTTGGATGGCTTTGTTTCTTTTTTTAATGAAGTATAGTTTTTAATTTAATGCTGTACTTCATAATTGTGACTCTAGCTCCATTTGATACAGTCAGCTCTGCTAAGAGACTTCAGTCCTTGTGCCCCTCCCTTGAGCTGTAAGGTCTGGCAATGAAAGATAAAGCAATTTGAATTCATAAGGCACTTAAAGGGGCAAATGTATGTTGTAATTGAAATTGCGGTAGTATGTCTTTTACTGAATTCACACAGCTATCATGTATTTTAAAGTCCCCAGGGAAATATAAAGGGCAGCGGGATCTAAACTATTCTCAGTGGTTTTTGAGATTTCCCATTTCTTATCATGTTTGTTTGTTTCCAGGGCAGGAAGGGAGATGCTACGTTTTCTCCAGCACATTTGAAGTTGTTGCAGGAGTTGAGCTGACTCCATATCTTTCAAACCACATCCTGAGTTGGAGTGAGAGCAAAACCTACTGACATAATTTTTCTTTCAGTGTTCCTGTTATATAGAAAAAGTATTACCTCAGTGGAGAAGAAATGAAAATATCAGTTGACCAATTGAAGCAATTGTATCTATTTAAAGTCCCATTCTATTTGGAGAGTCGGTGGAAACATTTAACAATTTTGTTTTCCTTTTTGTAGGAATAAAAAACTATTCCAACTGGCCTACCATCCCACAAGTATACCTCAATGGTGAATTCGTTGGTGGCTGTGATATCCTCCTCCAGATGCATCAGAATGGAGATCTCGTAGAAGAGCTGAAGAAATTAGGAATCCGCTCAGCACTTCTGGACGCAGAAAAAGACCAAGAAAAAAAGTAAAATGAGGAAAAGAAAAAGATGCCGTGATGGGAAGAAAGGAAACCTTTGATAAGAACTTGTAACCAGTAAAGCCTTATGTACTTCAGTTCAAAGAAGGCATCTTTTTAAACTGACACTAAGATTTATCAGTGGATGTCTGTTAGCTCATGGTAAATGTAGTGATCTCAGTATTTTGATTTATGGATATTGTGAAAATTTGAGTATAACCACTGTACTGTAAAGCATACACATGTGGAAATGTTTAAAAAAAAAAAAAGTAAAAAAAGTTCACTTCTAAAAGCATTCTTTTGATTGATGCAGGAGTAAACCAAAAGAACTAATAATGCTATTTTTATTGATTGTTGTGTTTCTTGTTCTTTGTTACACAAACCTGTGCAAACAGTGTTTGCATTCCCTTGCTCTTGAGAAAGTGCTAAGTAGTGCTAGTGCATCTGTGGGGTTTTTTGTTTTTTATAACTCCTGATGATAAGAATTCCCAAGAGCCTGTAAAGTTTCTACTATCTCGTATGATATAGGAGAAAATAGCCCTCAAACAATACGTAAGAAATCATGGTGTGAGAGTGCATGGAATACACTTTTATTCCAAAGGGTAAAAATAAACACACTAGTACAAATACATGTATAATGGTCATTATTACTTTGTATCTTCCTGTTAGCTTTTAAAGGACTGCTATGAATTGTGCCTGAAGATTTTTATAAAACCTTTTCTACCTCTTGCGAAGTGGCTTTTCCCCTGTTTATATACTTTGTGTACTGCAGTTTCTCTGTGTCAGTTCTAGAGTGTGGGAATTGTTAAGGCTTCAGTATTTTTGTTTTCAATAGTACAGGAGAATACTTCAGTAATTACTGTATTATTTGCTAGTTACTAAGTTATCTTTTTAGATCTGTTGTGTTTCCAAGTATTGTCTCTGAACAGCTGTGGTTCCTGGAGCGTGGTCTTCAAACAGGGGTTAAACAGATTAAAGTTTCATTGGAGACAAGATACAAAGTGCAGCAGAAGGGCTACTGAAAATAGCCAAAGTATTCCTTTGTTGGAAGCTCTGGGAAGTCTTCAAGTAACTATCTAACCTTGTTTGCCCAAGTGAAAATAAATCTTAAACAGCGTAGCTTCACCTGTACAGTAATACTGCTGAGGATAAAAGCTAACCATGCTGTTTTTAAATGCCATTTACCTTTATGAATGCAGACCAGGGAATGGTTTGCATGTGAGCTAAGCAAGTGATTGGAAATAAAGTGTTTTATGTAGATTGTCTGCAATAGTTCCCTTTTATTTTAAATTACTATAATGAAACTGATGCTGCTTTTAATGTGAAATCTAAAATGTAAGGAAGGAAAAAAAAAACCTCACTGGAAGAGGAACTCAGAACTGTAACTGATAGATGGGGGTTCTAACGCAAGTTTCAATTTTCTCTCTTTCATGTTCACCAGAGCAAGCTGTCTAGTAGAGAAACTATGTCCCTGTACAGCTTGAGCAGAATTTGCAGAATGTGTGCTGGTTACAGTATGTTTATTGTATAGTTTACTGTTTAGTTCTAATGCAATCAGTATCTCTGTGCTTAAATAGCATCTCAGCTTAAACAGCCACTCAGCTTCACTACCAGTAGAAGTGACTTTAGCATGAACACTGATTATGAATAAGCTGTGCTCAGAGGCAGTTAGTTGTGATTGTTAGTTATGTATGTGAGTGCATTTTTTTGTTGTTGTTCATACACCTTATCACATGAAATGCAAAGCTCTAGTTCAGTTTAACCTCTCTTGAAATTCTGATTAAATGAGTTTTCTTACAGCTTATCTTTCATGAGTGGTTTTTGCCATTCTAAATGTAAGATGAGGTTTGGAAAAATAAATAAATTTCAAAAGTTTTTTGGTTATTCATGTCAAAAGACCAACTGAGGTGGATGTATACTGTAAACAAAGAATAAGGTAACTTGAAGAGCTAATTATTTTCTACTTTAGTGTTTAATTCTTAGTCTGGCTACTACATCTACTTAAACACAAAAACAGACAACAACACCCCAAATCTGCTGTTTCATGGAGCTCTATTCTTTATTCTTTTGTGACTGTTGAATATATTTCGATATTATCTGCTGCTACTTTAACATAAAGGTTATTTTAACGTTGTCAGACCTTTCTCTGAGCAGCGTTTTTATGTCCCTGCACAAGCTCCTGCTGTTAGTAAAACTATGAACAGTTTTTCTACTTTCTCTTTGTNGACATACTCCAAGGAAATGATTTACCATCTTTATACTTAGCTAGTGAAACAAATGCTGCTGTTGCTTAAGCAGTAAGAAGAAAGTTATGGTGAGGGGTAGTGAAAGTGGATTTCTGAGTGCCCCTGGGTCCATGCTGCCTTTGCTGCCTGTGGGCTGTGATGTTAGTGTATGCAATGTGCGACAAGCCTGGAGCAGAGCAGGTGTGTGCTAGGGCATGGACTGTGCTGGTCTTATCTTGTCTGCAGGAGCATGTCCCATCCTGAAGAAGCTGATAAAGTTAAGCATGCAGAGGGATGGTGACACTGATACTTTAGCATCAGGAAGCAAGGGGAGAAAATCTATTGAACTTTCTGTTGCACTGCAGAACCTGATCACATCTTTATTTCTGATGAATCCATTCTGGTGGTTTCCTTTCTGACCCTCCATGTCTGTGCCATCCTCAGCTCAGCCCTTAGAGCACCTTTTTGTTTTTTAAACCAGTACTAATATCTCTTGCAGATTTCCATAGGCAGAATTAGATTGAAGCTGCCCAGAAACAAAGCACCTCTGTCTTCACATCCACTTTCATTGTTTCCTGCAATTCTTAGACTTGATTTTATCTCCCTCTTCCAGGTGGTGTCACAGCATTCAGACAGCAGCACAAAGCTTGGGCAGCCTCATCCATCAGCTGTGGGTTCCTCATGGGCACTGCTAGCTAGGGGGGAGGTTTTCCTCTTTTGGAGCTGGTGGGAAGAGCAGCTGATGCTTGCAGTGGAATTGGAAGAAAGTCATGGTCCTGTGCACACAGCAGGGGATGGCTAGCTTTGTCACTAAAAACATAATCCCTCTTTTGGAACAATGCTTCTGACAAGTGAACTCATCTTCATTATTAGTTTGGATCATGACAGAAGAATAAACTCTCCTATCCAAGAAGATACTGCTTGTCCTTCGCTTATGTAAGGTAGGGAGGACTGTGGCCTCTGGGCTCCCACTGAACATTGAAAGTCTCTTCTCTGTACTTCTCCAGCTTGTTTGATAGAGGTATTTTAGTAGNAAAAAGTTAAAATTTTGTACAATATGTAGTGCTGTTTATATAAATCCTTGGTTTAATTACAGTGTTGTAACTGAGCAAGTGAAAGGAAGAACGATACCAAAAAGAGACAGGAACAGGAGCATAAAATTGGATTTCTGCCTGCGTTCCTGGAGGAGATGTATCTTCCCAGGCTCTGTGCACATGGACTGTTGTTTTACTTGTTACATCTGTGTAGATACTCATGCTAATCTCACTGCAATGAAAAAAAATCATCTACTTAAGTGATAAAACTCTGGATGCTTACGAAGAGGATTATTTTTGAGAGCTAATTGAGAATTTCCCCAACAATTTAATTCTCTGGTTGATTGTTTTAGAAAACTGGAACTACTCTTTTAAGGGAAAAAGAAAAAAAGGTATTGCTGATGAATGGTTTGCACCTGCTTTTCTCATACTCCATGTAAAAGAGAGAACAGCTGCTAATGGTGGTGTCTAGGGTGTCAGTCAGTGGATGAACCAAGCAAATTCTTGGGGATGTGAGCTTGAGGAGTCTGTGGTCTGGAGGATGTGGAGGGTTGGGAGGGAGAAAGAATGACAGCCCACAGTAGGAGATGTCACAGGAGGCAGCAAGGGAGGGAATGATGCAGGAAATGTCAGGGAAACCACTGGGTACTGCTTTTTGTACTCCTCTGATCACTCTACAATAAAATAATAGTGCTTAGGAACACGGCTTGGGAAGGCTGAAGATGCTGAGGAGGACAACTGAGAGCAGGCACAGAGCTTGTCTTGCTCTCTGTCTCTGAAGAAAGAAGCAAAGCTGCCTGGTCCTGAAGTTTGCCATTGTACAAATACATCTCTGTACAGCAATAATCAAGGCTGATAATGAGCATTGCCACCTGCACAGCTTCTGATCAATGTTGGCCAGATCATAAATCTCGAGTCCCATTACTGCACTCTTCAGTTCTCATATGCCACCCCTGGTACGTATTCTAGCTGGCTGTGCCTCCAGCAAGTTGCTTCAGGCCTCATTTGGGCTGTGTTGCACTGCTGAGGGCTTGCAATGAGAGGAATGTGTGTAAACCATTAACTGCTATTCTACTACTATAGGACTGTAGTCAGAATGTTTACCAAACTGGAAAGTTTCTTACTATTAGTGTAACTTATATACTGAAACTGATATTTTCTGAGGATGCCTTTGGTAATGTTGCTGTGGTAGAGGGCTGAACTGAATGGACCAACCTGCTCACATAAATTAAGGTAATCATTTGCATCTGGTAGTACCTCTCACCTGTCACATATGAAATGAGGTGGTTTGATTTACGCAAATGAAATCCTTTATGGAATATGTGCAAGCTGTTTCCTCATCAGCTGAACCTTTAGCAAAGAGGGGTGGGCTTCTTTGTTCTTACTGAGTTGTTCATAAGGCAGGTGGAAGTAGGCTGCAACTATCAGTTTGTTGTGTTGGTAGTTTTCATTTAGGGGAATTCAAATCAGTTAAACTGAAAACTACTTCCTAGAAAAAACAAATTGTTCCCAGCATCCTAATGGATTATAGGGTGTAGCAGAAATGGTGAGTGTAAGGTTAACAGGTTGTAAGGTTAACCAGTATATAGAGAAGTCAGGCTAGTAAGAATAGTCAAACAGAGGAAAGGTGCTCACCGGTGTTGTAGGCTCACAAGACTCCAGAAGGAGCAATCTCCAGGAAGAGATCCTTCCTTCGTGGAAGTCAGCCCTTAAATGGGGTCTAGGAGAGGTGGAGCCTGGCTCCACCCCTTCCAGGCACACAGGTGAATTGCTTTCACCTGTGCTCCCATGGCTGACTCAGTGCTTGCCTCAGGTGGTCATTTAGAGGTTCAGGCCATGATTCAACAGTTCCCATACAGTGAGTCACAGCCTGAACCAGTGTTTGAGCACCTGATGGGAAGGCAGGGCCAACCCAGGGGAGCTCAGGTGCATGCAGGGCAGCTGAGTGACTGGAAGGAGTGAAGCCAGGATCCACCCCTTCCCAGACCTCATCTAAAGGTTGGTAGCGTAGGTGAGGGTATCCTACTAGAGATCCCTGCATACCTGAGGCCTTCTGAAGGTAAGCAGCTTTTTTTCACTTTATTTCTGTGCTTTCAGCTGTTGTATTTGAACAAATCATGCCTTGATGCAGCCTGGAGCTTTGCTGCTCTGTTATTGTTGCTGTGCTTTCTTTTGCTAGAAGCCTCTGGTAGGGTTTTTCCAGCAGTCTCTTGGTGCTGATGAAGCGTGAAGAAAATGAAGTGAGGGGAGTGTGAAAGCAGAGAATTGTACCAAGGGAAACCTCTCTGAACTGCCTGAATCTAGTTGAGGCCTTTTCAGTGGCTATATCTAAGAAGGGTGGTATCAAAATACAAACCCTGCTGTTTGAGCAATAAGTCCCTGTCTAATTCGGTTTGTGTAACTCTGTAAAATCCAGCTCTCCTTACAACAGGTATTTCAATGTTACAGTGTTGTGCAAAGAGAAAATGTTCTTTTGTTATGAGGCAAGCACTGATTCTTGAAGTCTCTAAGAGCAAAGGTGGAAAGATCGTGGGGAGGGTTAGAGGGCTTGAAGCTTTTGGGCTGTTCATGGTGTTGGCTGGTGTTTCAAGTTCCCTTCTCATCTGAATGGGCGATCTTCCAGTTTCTCACAACTGTTTTGTTTTTCTGGAAGTGAAGGTGGTTTTAGCTGGGCTGTTGTATTGTAAAAAAAACTTGTGGTTGCCGCACAGTGAGCCTGAGGAAAAAAAGGAGTGGTGTTGAAGATATTCAATTCTTTATATGCATAGTTTTTACAATTCCTTTGATGAACCAGCCACCAGAAATGCTGTTAGGGCAGCAGGCTGCTGGCTTATGCTTCCTCTCAACAGTAAAGAAAACCTTTTAAGAGCAGCTTTTATTCTTAAATTATTTAAATGTTTTAAGGCCTTTCAGAACAGAATAAATAAGCATGCTAGTCTTTTTAATAGAGAAAATCACTTAAAACTTGCTTCTCAAGCTGCTGAAGTAAGTACTGTAACTTCTGAAGTATTTTGTTAACTTCAATACTCATTCCAAAACATCTTTATTAATTAGGTAAATTAATCCTCACAAGTGATGGAGAGATGGTAACTTTTTTTAGTTGCAACCATTCTACATGCAAAGCTATGTGAGAGCTCCTATGCGTATACCGTGAGACGCTTGCATTTGTGTGTATGTTTCTGTAGCTCTCTGCTGTCTTTCCTAATGTAAAGCTTCCACAGGGGGTTGGTTTAACATCTTTTAAAGATGAGCTCCTGTTAAATTTTACTTTGCATTTAATAGTAAGATGAATCAAAAGGGCTTCGCAGTATTAAGTTTAGAAGAAACATTAAATCACACTTCCTTCTTGTTATACAAGTCCATTCTTCACTGTCCAAAGGATTTGGTTTACGGTTTAGCTTCAAGACCATGAAATAGAGCACCCACACATTCATTTTACAGGCCACAGTATGCTGAAGCACAGATAAATGATTCGCTAGTCACACTATAAATGCTACGAAGCTGAGAAAAAAGTTTTGGAGTCTTTTGTCTTAAGCCTATGATCGAGTGAGTGAAACGTGTGTTTTTAAAACGAGCACTTTTGAGCTCTCATGTCAAATCCACGCTACAGTACCTATTCCTTAAATACTACCCGTCAGCCAAGAACTCCCTGCTGAGCAGCAATACCATGAAAGCCAGTGTTTCTGGTCTCTGCTGCAGCACTCTGCACTCAGAGCCTGGCTCTGGGCTGGATCCTGCTGCCAAACCACCCAGGAGATGGTGCTCTTGAACCGGAGATCGGCACAGTGCTGACCCAGAGGCATCCTCGAACGCAGCCCTCCCTGTTTTCCCTTTGTGTTGCACGCTCTTCTTTGGGGTTCCCATTTCCTTTGGGGAGAAGAATGTGACGATGTTGAGCCCGGAGCATGTTCCCATCTGATCTGTAATGTGATTTCCAGCCTGGTGATCCTACGCCCCTGCTTGAAATGACGCTGGTGCTCGTAGGAGGTGTTTTTCCCTGGACTGTAAGACTAGTGAGATGCTGAAGCCGAGCACAGAGCAGATTTGCAGCTGATTGCCCTGATTGGAGCCTGGGACGCGCTGTGCCCAAGCCAAGCATCTGAGGGGTGCCAGCTCCATTGCTGCCAGGGCTGGGAAAAGTGTGGTCGTGCGTGGGGTTCCCTGTGGCCTCCTCACTGGGACAGCCTTTCATCGCTGACACGTGCCTCGGAGGTAAGGGCGGCTCCGTGTTGGTGAGGGCCTGAGTTGGGGCCCACGGTGCTATTAGGCTGCTGTCCCCTGGGACACATGATGCACAAGGGGTTGAGGTGCCACTTGGGCACACAGCTCGGAGATACTCTCACCTCGGGCTGCTGAGGTGGGAAGAAGGAATTTGGATGTGGTTTGGAACATAGTGTCTGAGTGGGGAGTGGCAAGAGGTCAGGCGGTTGCAGTGGAGTTTTCTGTTGATTTGCCATCTTCCTGTTGGTTTCAGGGGCTTTGAACTGGGTTGGAAAGGACAAAAAGTAGCCAGATCTGAGCAGCCAGTGGCCCAGGTGGGCCTTGGTAGAATGAGAAATAGAAAAGTTCTTAATAGCCTCTTTCCTCAATTGCCAGAGGACTTATGACTTTTTTTGCACGCGTATCCAGTGAGTGAGGCTTTATTTTATATAAATCCACTAAGTCTTTTACCTGTTTTTCATCTGAGCTGGCACCACCAAATCAGATCTCTATGCACTCAAGCAGAGGCAAGCAGCAGAGAATGCTGCTGCCATTGGGGTGGCTTACAGGGCCTGGATATATAAGCTGCACCCTTCCTTGGAAGCTTGACAGGCTCACTCCTGCTGCTCTGTGGCTGTAGGGAGCTTGTGGTGGGTGCAGGACAACAGAGCCACTGCTTGCAGCCCTACTGGTGCCAGTCCATGATACCAGGGTTACCCTCAATGTGCCATGTGTCTTCCCTTCCTGAGTAGTTAATAAATCAATGTTCAGCTTTACCAGTGACAGACAGAGCAGTGTTAATTCTTGCTGTTTTTTTCCATGCTCAGAGGTAAGCTTTTTTTTTTTTTAGTTCTTTTTCTCCCTAATTATTTGCTGCCAATAAATGATTTAAAGCTCTGCCAATGCATCTTGGGGTCTTTTACTGCTTGAGTAATCACCTGGCAGCTCAAGGAGGGGGAGCTGGGCAGGGATGGTGGGGCAGCTCTGTTGTCTGCTGGTAATGACACCTTGTCAGCAAGAGAGAATCAAAGGAAAATTAAAAGAAGCTTCTACGTATTTAGTAATAAGCAAAACAGAATGAAGTAGCCTGAAGCAAGCCTGCCCAGACACCTTTACTTCTTGCAGGGATGCGAGGTATGATTCAGCCAGCCCTGCTGAAAAGCTATCCAGTTCTGTGGGGGAAATGAGGCCTGACCTCAGCCACACCAAGGACTGAGGGCTGTGAAAGGGAGAGGATCTAGGACTCACACCATGACTTCAGCTCAATCAACATAGTCCTGCATATTTCTGTCTCAGAAAAATAACCTCTTCCTATATATGAAAGGGATATCTGGGCTGGCACCAGGTTGTAGCAAACATCTTTTGTTTTAGGGGCTCTACGTTTTGCACAAAAATCTCTTGGATAAAACAAAGTGCTAGGGGTCAGCACAGTGACTTAAACCTGGGTGACCTGTCTCCTCTGAGACCCCAAGCCATCAAGTGTTAATCCTTCACATTGCCATTCTTCCTGAGCTAGGAGTTCTGTTCCAACAAAAGGGAGAGTGTGCCCTCTTCTTCACAGTTGTCACCCCAGCTGGTGGCTGGGTGCTTCCTGCAAGGTGGGCCATGTTGGCTGGGCCTCCCTTGTGTGCAGCCTTGTTAAGTCCAAATGCAAGTAAGGTGGCTTCCATCAGCAGGTTGTTACTAGTGTAGGTGATGTGCTCCTAGCTGGCAACCTGCTGCCTGGTTTCTGCTTTTGGCAAGTCTAAGCAAGGTGTAGGTACCTGTCTATTCAGCCTGAACCAGAGTCAGTGTAGGTATGGGATTTCAGATCAAAGTTACCTGTTTTACGTGCTAACATCCTGATAGTTGTTTCTTGATTCTAAGCAATGTGCAGGAAGGAATTCAAGACAATGGTTGTATCTGAAGCTGCTTTAACATAATTTGGTCCCGTAGTTTGGTGAGAGAGAAAGCACAGAAAGTGATGGTGAAATCTGAACTTCAGAGCAACCAGATTTCAGTAACATAGGGTTAGTCAAGAAAACTCCTGAGGGAGATATATAGGAAAAAAATCTATAAAGATGCCTTGGATTGAAGTGAAGAACAGATAATAGAATCTGGAGGGCATATGTGTTGCTAAAGAAAATAATATTAGGCAGGAAAAGAGTAAACCAGTACAACTGAATGGCAGGCTTGAGAGGTTTGTTGGGTTTTCTGTTGTTTGTTTTTTGAATCAAAAGGAAATCATTCCAAATTTGACAATATAACCTAAGCTTTCTTATACATTGGTGCATTAATTGGTGTAAGGACTAAATGTGAGAGTGAATTAAAAGGAAATGCAGTAGACTGCAAGTAACTAGAGGGGTAAAATAAAAATGCTTTAGGTTTATTCCTACTCTGTCAAATGGTAATTGGTAGTTCAGAAACTGGATCACTGAAGATTAAAGCTAGAAATTAAAGAAGATAAAGACATTGCTGAGAATCTAAATGATTTCTTTGCATCAGTCTTCAGCACTGAGAATATTAGAGCCATACCTACTGGGACTTGCTCTTTTCTAGTAATCAAGATGTGTGAAGAAGAGCTGGAACAAATCAATAATTTAAAAATCAGTAATTCACCAGCTCCAGATGATACTTTAAAGAGTTCTGGAGGAACTCAGTATGAGATAGCTGAACTGCAGAAAAATGTGCTTTCCATAATTTAAAAATAGCTATTCTGTTAGAGAAATGGGAGGTAACAATTACATCTGTAATTTAAAAACAGGATTGAGATGGTATGTGGAAGCATACTTTTTACCCAGCCATACATTTCTGCTTTATAAGCTGGTTGGAAAGGGAATGGAAANGGGGGGTGTTGAAATCCACAAGTAATTTAAAAGAGAAGGGAAGATAGTAACAAGTTAGGATCTCAAGAGTAAGGCTTCTGCAACTTACAATTATTCCTCATCTATTATTCTGTTATTATTCCAGCTGAGCTAATTGAGTTATGGACAAAGAAGAGGCAATTAATATAATTTAGCTGGACATCAAAGTACCTTTGACCTGTGTAGGATATTGTGAATCAAAGAGGAGGGAGCTTACTGCGTAGATCTTGGCTGATGGGACCAAGCTGGGCTGAATGTTCACAAAGGCCTGGCTATCCTTGTCACTTCCATGCTGCATCTGACCTGTGGCATTACTTCTCTGGGATGGTGTGATCCCACCCAGGTGACACCAAGACCCGCTTCCAGCTGCCCAGAGAGGTGAGAAACTAAGAATGGGAGTGTTATCCACTTCAAGCCTCTGAGAAAGATGCAGGAACTCTGCTGCTAACCTAAGTTGGGGCGGTGTCAGAAAAGGTGAATGTTGGTAAGAAAGCTGACATGCAAGGGTTTTTCTGGGGAACTGAAAAGGAATTGAGATCCAAGGAGGCAATCCCTAAGTCAGCAGAAAGAAAGCTTCTTTCTACAGCATAGAAATGTGCTGCTGCTTTAGGATGTTGTGGAATAATTTTTTTTTTAAACTATCAGAAGAAATCACTGCAGTTTTCATCAACTTCAGCCAGTGTGGGTGTAGTTTTTAGTATATCTCAGGACTACTACCTCCTTATTTCTGCTACTTATTCTTTTGTTTTTGCCTTTGCAAATCCTCCTACTGTTTCTTCTCATTTCTATTTCCATGTATCCTAAGATCCCCTTCCCTCTCCTCTCTCTCCCAGATGTGTGAGGATGCTGCCCCTCACAGCGCTGCCAGCCAGCTCACAGCTGTACTGACTCTGGTGCAGAGCCATTCAGTCAGGCCAGCACTGCTAATTAGAAGGCACAGGATGCAATGTCTTGCTTTAGAAATCCGTATGTCTCAACATGCATTGTACTCTGCTGATTGAGAAATGCTGATTTATAGTAACGTTAAAAGACACAATCTAAAAAAACCCAAACAGATTTACAGGCTTCTGAAATAGCCCTGTTGCCTTTTTCTGCACTGTTCCGTACAATTATTTTCACATCAGTAGGTTCCAGTCTCAACATTTCTAGTGTTTCAATGGGCATTTTATAGAGAGAAATCAACCACAAGATGCCAGGAGAAGTGCTATATTATGGATGATAAATGAGAACATAGATTTTAAGAAATCTGTTTCACGCTTGCATTTAAACTTTCTGTGCAGAGTCATAGAAAGGAGGAAATCATAGTGTGCATGTGTCCAGAGCACCTTTCAAATCAGCAAAACTAGGTGCTAACTTGGTATGGCCATGGCAGCACAGGGCAGAGCTACCTGATTCTGATACTCTGTTTCCTGAGTCCCCAGGGTCCTGCTGCTCAGCTGTCTCAGTGCCCCTCCATGAGAAAGGTCTCCCCTCTATTAGCACATGATGCTGTGGCTTATATTGTCGCAGTAATTCAGCAGCTTAGAATGACATTTGGAAAGGTTTAGGCTTGCGAGTTTTCTCCAGATTCGTGTACAGGCAGATTGCTAATCCTTCAGGCTTGTTAGGTTTGTGTCCTGCCTTTCCACTTACGAAAGTGCCTGGTAACTGTGTTTGTCGTGAGCGCAAGAGAACTAAGATCTTACAGATATTATGAACCACTTGTAGATAAATACCTTCATCAAATGCTTCTCTCGAGCTGGTTTCCATGCCTGAGACACAGACCAACACAAAGTGATGGTGTTCTCTCAGGATCAGTGAGACAGCAGGCAGCTCTGACATCTCTTCCCACATCCAAAGCTCCTCTGGGTAATGCAATAAAGTGTTGGAACTCTTGTTGATTGAGCAATTCTCAAAGCCACTTTACTCATTAAGACATGGAAAACTTTCCTCCTTCATAGGAGTGCTATGGAGTGGGAAGTAGTGATTATAAGCACAGGTTTGAGGAGGCCTTTGTGTTTGTTTGATTATCAATAACATCAGCTGAACTCACTTAGACATCTTAAGTTGCAAATGTTTGGCTTGGCTCCTGCTGGCAGAAAAACTCTGTTTTGTGATCATACTTGTCCAAATAAGGCAAATAGTATCTATACTGTTGGTGGTTTCCTGCCCTCTCAATACCCATTGTTGAAGGCTGGAACTCTGAGCTGGTGGACAAATTGCTTTTTTTTTTTTTTTTTTTTTTTTGTTTTACCTTCCAAAAAAACCTCTGCACTGTAAGAGTGAAATGTCAGGTCTGGGAGAAACAGTTCTGGTCATTTATTCCATTCTTTTCTACTTGGTGATGCCTAAGTTGAAGGTAAACCACAGTCAATTACTTTTTTTCCCCAGGAGATGCATTATCTTGCATGGTCAGTCTGATTTCCAGAATTGCTGATTTCAGCTGGAACTGTAGGTGCTTGGTTGATTTGAAAATCAGACCTAGGTTTTCTAAAGCCAAGCAAAGAGCCACAATGGATTAGACAGTAATTCTGGCACTGATGGAATGGTTGTTCTCCCTTTCACAGGGATCCTCTTACTTCAATGACTTTAGGGATTAAAAATACTGAAAATTTACTGTTGAAGATACTTTCCAATTTGAAGCAAGCTAAGCTCCATCAAGAAGTGCTCAAGTTCAACATGAAAAAATACAGCTCCCAAATAGAATGTCTAGCAGGCATCTCAACACCTCTATGCAGATCATTATTTGACACTTTTTTGGTGGAGATCATAAACAATGCATGATGGAGTACTGAAGCATCCTATGTAAGGAGAATTGGGAACTAATATTCTGAGTGGGTGGCAGGAACTTACTAATTTGAGTGTAACTAAGTAGGCAGATCCTTATTTCATGGTGTCAGTAGTTGGGTTAATACTACATTCTGTTCACTGCCACTTTCTCATTTGCCATCTTGCTTTTTCAGTCTGAATATCTCCACTTAGATCTTCTGAAAACATGTTTACCTTGTTCTGGTATGCAAAGCAGTTCCAGCAAGTTGTGGAGGCTTTTGGGGACTTACTTGACTTTGAACTCAAATCCCGGAGGATGGAGATATAGAACTATAATTGGTTTCTCAGAGTTGATTTTCTCCTCCTATTAGTTGACTTGCGGCTCGGTGATTCACTCAGTTAACTTTAGATTGGCTCAAGAGATTGAAAAGCCCTTTCATGCACTCATATTTTAAATGTCTCCTTCTATTCCTTTACAAACAGACAAATGAACGATAATGACTTTGAACCCAAAGCACTATTTGTTTTACCATAGTGAAATGTAACTGAAACCATCCGAAGTTTTGAGTAGTTGTTAAGAAAATTATCTACTGTTCTTCAAACTATGCTGCTTCTTTAGATGATATGCCTCATTGCAGCTAAACAAATATGTATTACTTTTATTACCATAATAATACAAGCCTATATGCTTTGAAATTTGGATATGCTTACTTTTTTCCTGCTTGTAATTAGGGCAGAGCAAGCAGTTCAGGAGGAGACCCTGACCTTTTACAGCAGCTCATGCTGGGGCTGTAGTCATGACACTAAGCAAGAATCGGAGACCCTCTAGGCTGTTGCAGGTTCTACAGGAGATACTACTTGAGCTCCAAGACTCGGGCTCTGTTTCCTGATAAATCAATGGACTAACACTGCTTAAGTGAGTAGGGTTTGTCCTTGACCCTGTTTTGTCCACTGAGCAGTTGTTGTGAGTGACCAGTGATATTTGACTTGCTTCTGCTGTCTATGCATCCTCCTTGGGAAAGCAGTCTGTTTGTGGTGGGATGAGCTTTGTTGTTGAATTTCTATGTTTCAACTGGCAATGGTCCTCTGGGTGATGACTCCAACACAAGAGCTGAGCAAATATTTATTTGTACCGAGATGTCTATGTGGAAAACAGCTGTCTGTGCTTTCTTTGATCATAGTCAGTTATGACTGATTTGTGCATCCATTGGTGTGCAAAGAGGTGCACAGGCACGAGGGCTCAGTTCAATTAAGCACAGCTGATCAGTGCTGTTTGGGATACCCTGGAGTAAATGAGATATCTATAGTTTTGCAGGTTTGGCACAGGACTTCTGTTGTCAATCAAGCCCAGGTGTCTGCTTGACAGAATGTTGAATTGCTCTCAATTCTCTGTATGCTATATTGGTAAAATCTTTCAGCAGTGGGAATCTGGACTCATCACTCACCTGTAGACACCTGAATGAAGGCATCTTCACCTACAAATGAATCCAGTCTGTTAGGGCTAAGATACAGATATAGCTCCTGGAGGTAGCCTAGAGATAAATACCTAGATAAGGAGCTCTAGAGGGTGATGTATTCAGACTATTTTTAATACCTGTTATGGAATGAAATGGATTGTCTTTAGAAAGTGCCTTTCATCAAACTGGTTACAAAAACACCTTAATCGTATTAGCTGTTTAAATTTCAGGTGGCTAAAAGGAAAAGTAGTACCCCCTTCTTTTGTTCAAATATAATCCTTTTAACTCCACTGACCCAGAAATGGCTTTCTTCAGAAAGAGACTGTGGAGGCTGTGTGGGAGACTCATTAATGATATTCTGAACCTCAAGAGCATCTCAAGTGTTTCTAACTTTGCAAACTTAATTTGACTTAAAGCTGGTTGGAATCAAACTAAGCATATAATAAAGGCTGACTCTTTTTTCTTCTTCAGATAAAACATCATAACTTTACAGCATACACACGCACACACACACACACACACACACACACACAAAAAAATATCTATGGAAATGAGAATACTCCTTTGCTCTAATCCTCCGGGCAATTCCAGTCTTCATCGATCTGGGTGGTAGTATCTCTTCCTCTTGCCTTCCTTCTGAAAAATAAAAATCCCAGTAAGGTTGGTTTGGGAGATGTACAAACCATGAGGGCTGCTGTGGGATTGACTGGGGAAATTTAGTGTGGGAGTAATGATGTTTTCAAATTAAGGCTGTCTGACCCAATGCTCTTTATAGACTTATCTCATTTAGAAGCTTAAGTGAATTGTATGGTCAAAGTTTTGAAAAGAGAAGGGAAAAACTGGGACAACTGAAAAAGTGCAAGAACAATAAATGTCTGAAAAGTGCTGCAGTACTACATAAATCCACAATTCACTGACTGCTCTGAGGACGTGGGGAAGTTACAGCAGCAAATATGTTAATACTCAACGTCTGTAAACTGAGTTAACTCCAGTGGGATTAATTTTGCTTGTACTAATGAGAATCCAGTTCTCACTAGTGTGGGATGATGGCTCTTCTGAGATAGTGATGGTGTCAACTTGATACATCATTAAACAATACTATATTCTGATCAATTATGGAAGAAAATAACCTTCAGGTGCTCTGATTAGTTTAGCTTTTTTGTCTGTATATAGACCATAAGAATGCCTAGAACTTCAAACTGATTCAAGTAATTTATTCCTGATGTACATATACATAGGAAAATGGGCATTTATTTATCAAGAAGCATGCATAGAGCTATTGGGATGAATGAGCCAAGCAGATCCTGGCAGCCAGCAGTTTCTTGATCATCCCTATTCTGCACTTAGAATCCACGTAGATGGATGGGCATGTATGTCTGTACAGACTTCTAGGGAAACTGCGCAACGTACTGCTACTAACTTGCTGTTTGTATTCCAGTTGTGTATTGTTTATAAAGGTCCTAACTGATCTCACAGCTTGTAATGAAAAGATCACCACAACAACATGATGCCGGGAACAGTGTCAGGCTCTTGAAACCCAGCTCTGTTAGAGGATTCCTACTGCCGCTCTCTAGCAAAATCAAGAACTGAGTCCAGATTCCTTGGTTGCAGCTCTATGCTAGAAGGACAAGGCTGCCTGCAATGGTTCTGCATGTACATAGAACTAGATAATAATCGGGGCAGGTTTTCACCTACTCTTTCACTGTAGTCAGTGCTGTCCACTAAAACTGTTGCCAAGGCTTGCTCTGCGCAAATACTGTTCCGCCATCACTTCCTGTTTCTCTGCAAATCTGCTAAGTTGTTGGAAATGAGCCCACAGTAGTTAGTGAGGGCACCAACTACAAGGACCCTGTTGTTTGTCCCATCATCATGCCTACTGGTTGCTTTTATGGTGGGCTTTGACATCCCTTGCAGTCTTGCTGACCTTCCTCTGGACTTACTGTGCAGCTGTGCTAAGTGAGTTTTTAAATATTTTCTTGAATGTTAAGAAGTTTTCTCCTGTTTAATTCCTACCTCCCGCAGGAAGATGACCTAAATTTTACTTTTTTTCTTCTCTGAGTGTTATTAGATGTAAGTACACACGTCAATCCTACCAGCTTATTTAGCCTTTCATTTAGTTCTCTACAGATTTTTAAGGTGCCTTCCTTCCTATGTCTAATCTTCTTGATACCAATTCTTCAGTGTGCTGTGGTGCAAATGTGTTACATTAAACTGCAATAATGAGTTGAACAATATTTCCATGGCACTAGGATTTAGAACAAGTTCTGAATCTGAGAACAGCCAGATTATAGCGTTGATTTTTGCCTTAAAGCATTGAAACATGTTTAATTCTTGCAGATATTTTCAATTTTTGAAGTTTTTCTTCCCACTTTTTCAGATGATTAGAAACTGGAAGGCAAAAGTGTTCAAATTTTTNGGACATACTCCAAGGAAATGATTTACCATCTTTATACTTAGCTAGTGAAACAAATGCTGCTGTTGCTTAAGCAGTAAGAAGAAAGTTATGGTGAGGGGTAGTGAAAGTGGATTTCTGAGTGCCCCTGGGTCCATGCTGCCTTTGCTGCCTGTGGGCTGTGATGTTAGTGTATGCAATGTGCGACAAGCCTGGAGCAGAGCAGGTGTGTGCTAGGGCATGGACTGTGCTGGTCTTATCTTGTCTGCAGGAGCATGTCCCATCCTGAAGAAGCTGATAAAGTTAAGCATGCAGAGGGATGGTGACACTGATACTTTAGCATCAGGAAGCAAGGGGAGAAAATCTATTGAACTTTCTGTTGCACTGCAGAACCTGATCACATCTTTATTTCTGATGAATCCATTCTGGTGGTTTCCTTTCTGACCCTCCATGTCTGTGCCATCCTCAGCTCAGCCCTTAGAGCACCTTTTTGTTTTTTAAACCAGTACTAATATCTCTTGCAGATTTCCATAGGCAGAATTAGATTGAAGCTGCCCAGAAACAAAGCACCTCTGTCTTCACATCCACTTTCATTGTTTCCTGCAATTCTTAGACTTGATTTTATCTCCCTCTTCCAGGTGGTGTCACAGCATTCAGACAGCAGCACAAAGCTTGGGCAGCCTCATCCATCAGCTGTGGGTTCCTCATGGGCACTGCTAGCTAGGGGGGAGGTTTTCCTCTTTTGGAGCTGGTGGGAAGAGCAGCTGATGCTTGCAGTGGAATTGGAAGAAAGTCATGGTCCTGTGCACACAGCAGGGGATGGCTAGCTTTGTCACTAAAAACATAATCCCTCTTTTGGAACAATGCTTCTGACAAGTGAACTCATCTTCATTATTAGTTTGGATCATGACAGAAGAATAAACTCTCCTATCCAAGAAGATACTGCTTGTCCTTCGCTTATGTAAGGTAGGGAGGACTGTGGCCTCTGGGCTCCCACTGAACATTGAAAGTCTCTTCTCTGTACTTCTCCAGCTTGTTTGATAGAGGTATTTTAGTAGATTAAAAAAAAAAAAAAACCAAAAAAACAAAAAACCTTTATTAAAAAAAAAAAATCTTAATTACACAAATGCTTGGTGTGGACAGGAAGGCTCATGTCAAAAGGTTTAAGCTTTGGGTTCAATTTGGATGAATGCCTGAAACTTAGTTCTGAACTAGTGGCAGACTTTGAATTTATAAATATTAATATCCACCTGAGATTCCAGTCCGAAGAAAAAGCAGGTCTTTATTCTGTTCAGGTTTCTGATTCTCTGCTTGTCGCCATAGCAAATGAGCCCTCTCCAGGCAAGCAGTGAGTGGCCTGACTAACAACCATGTAGCGTTTATCCTTTCTTCCCACTGGTTTTGGTGAGAACAGCAAACGTCTATCCATTCAGGTCAATGACTTTAAAAGGCATTAGGTATTTTTGAGGACATTTGCGAAATTCCAGCTTATCTTTGGGATTTGGCTGCTGCTGGCGTGCCCATGTTAATCAAATGCAAGGTGCAATTTCAGTATCCATTCACTTCCCTAAGGCAGAGGGGAATGTCCAGCCATATCAAAACATTTATCTAAAGCCAGTGCCCGGGATTCAAAGTGCTCAGATCAGATGAATTAGTCTGAAAACAGCTAAAGGCATGACAGCAGGACAGGAATAATACATTTTTTACAATAAAATTATGGGAAAAGATAATGTATTTTAGAATTCAGAATTTGTTTTCTTTCCACCTCAGTACAGAAACATTATAGGATTTAGAAATGATATCAAATGTAACACTGAATTTTGGGCTGGAAATGTGATAATGCCGGGAAACTCAAAGGGGATCTTTTCCATGAATAATTGTTAGGATTCTAGGTAGAGGTATCAGTGCCACGTGCTGCATAAACAGGTATGTCCTTTCCATCTGCTGCTCATCGTATGCGTGTTTATGTGTATTTGCCAACTGCTATTCCAACTCATATAAAAATATGCTGAAATGTCTTGGTGGTAGGCTGTCATTGTGCATTTGGAATTTTCACCTTGTGTTAAGGTTGAAAATATCACCAGGACAGGATGTTTCGTGCTAGTTTGAGATTCCTGTTTCCAATGTCATGAAAGTCAAGGGAGACAAAATGTTACCTGATTCCTTTGTGTTTGGCTTGGGCCTGAGTAAAGTACTGATGGCATTCAGCAATATTTTATGCTGAAGGAACTCTACTTTTCTATTCAGAAAGGTGGGCAGAATTAGGAGCTGCTTTTCTTAACCACCCATGATTGAATACTATTAGTATTTAATACTGTTTTCAATATCAGATAATTGCTGAAGTGTGCTAAACTACTGTCTCAACTTATCCACAAGCAATTAATAATATTGATCACCCTACATTGACCTTGTGAGTAAATAACTGTTTTTTTTTCTCTTGATTTTCCTTGATGAATTGTGCTTTCTAAATGCTAACATATAGTTTTTTGTCAAGTTGTCAGTTTGCAGGGTCTACAGATACTGAAATGTAACCATAGCAGCAAGCACTAAGGTACTTTTTAGGATCAATAGGAATACTTGTACCTATGCTGAGGAAGGCAATGTACTTTTTAATAAAGTTTGACACAGAAGAAGCCTTCAAAACACTTTGAAATCTGCACATATTCCGCGTATTAATCAAATTGTGAGAGCTGTTTAGACTATATGGATAAAGATTTGGTGTTTGTTGCCCTGGGTGATGTCTCTGGTACAAGTCTGTGCAGTTTGTAGTTCTCATCACTCATTCTGATAGCAAACTCAATAGAGATCTCACTCAGATCCCATGCCAAGTTAATTTTGTTGCTAATTATGTTTTTCTTTAGATGGGCTGGGGAAAATGAGCATTTGCTTTGTTTGCAGAATCTGAATCACAGTAATCAGTGCAGTAAGACCATCGTCACTGCATTCGGTACTTGGAAAGAAATGGGTTAAGAGATAAAAACTGCAGTTATGGAATTGCAAAACAGCCCAAGTTAAATGGGACCTTGAAAGATCATCAGCTCCATGCTTTCACGGGAAATGGGAACATCACTGAGATTACGTAACACCCTCTTCTATTGCACCTGATACCACATGCTTTGCTCTCTCATCTCAGGGCTTTTATTTAGTAAAAACCTGTGCTTGGTATTATGTTAACTGTTATATGCCTCTTTCCTTGTAAGGGTTGTTTAGTGGGGTTGGGCATGGAACTTCACTCTTAGGAGAGATCTATACCCACTCTTGAGAGGTGAGGGGGGACCCAAAAGTCACCATCATAGAGATAAAAAGGGCCAGAGCCATCTTGCTCAAGCGTGACATTACTCCTTCTTTTAAACTTCGACTTATTTTCTTCATCTAATAATTAATTTTTACCAAAGTCTTCTCAGTCTTCTCAAAAGCCTTGGATAGGATACTAAATAGACAGATGATTGGAATAATCATCTTCTCATCCATGGGGACTGTTGAGGCCTTCTTGTTGTAGGTATTCCAGACAGTACTCTCCTTGAACAAATGAAATAATTTAGATCTTGTTACCTCTTATTTGTTGTCTGTCCTGTTTAACTAATCCTCATCTTGTTAGCATTATCTTTATAATGAATAAACAATGATGTTCTTGTTTTGTATGACATTTTTCTCTTAAAATTCTGCGGCACTATGTACCTGTATGCTCATGTGCAATCTTCTACAATGAAGTTATCTGTTGATATCCCTGCCAGAAAAACCACAATGACTGCAGAGGTGGGAAACGCATTATTTGCTGAATTCTCTCCTGTCAAATCTCTGAAATGTTCTCTGCAGCAGAGAATGAAAGTAAATCTGAAATGTCTTGAAGTGGCATTGCCAGCCTAGTGACTAGCATCACTACAAAAAGCTTTGCAGAGCTGTATTACTCAAAAGACAAAGAGCAAGGGAGTTTAGGGGAAGAAATACATCTTCAGTTTTCTCACATCAGCATTGAAGTCCATAAGCAGAGCAGTACGTAGGGGAAAAACATGCTGATAATCTCACTGCTCTCTACATATAGGAAATAGGGCATATTGTCAAGTGATGGCAACCACCAGCACTGCTCTCTAGCATTGGCTTGATGCCCCTATAGATGCTTGTATCCAGCCCCCTCCCCTTGGACAGCTGGCATCATCTTAAGACTTCTTATCTTTGTAAAAAGTAGCTTGACAAACCATTCAAACACTGCCCCTTCCCTGCCTTTGTACTTGTTTATTCCCTCTTTGTTGCGTCTTTAGCTAAAGCAGATTATTGCAAAATCCGTTTAAAAAGCAGAGAAGTTTTATACTGAAAGATATCTAGAGGGCAGCAAATCCAGAGGGAAATCTCATCCTTCAGTGCAAACAAAACCTCCTCTTCTATTTTATTTCTGAAAAAATCAAGCACAGTTACGTAAAACCTTTTATTTCTCTACACAAAACAGCGATAGTAAGATATCTCTATAAGGCTGAGCTATGAACACACCTAGAAGCAAACTTGTAATCTGATTAATGATTACTGTGGTGGGCAAGGACTCTGAAGTTCAGGTGTGAGTTATGAAGAAACTGCTCGGCCATCTAAAATTGCATCTGGAAGCAAATATATTTTTAGCATACTGCTGTGTGGTGTGGAATGTTCCTGAGTTATTTGTTCACAATCATAGTGATTGTGGAGGGTATATTTAATAATAATTTGATATTTAATTCAATATTAGATAGTGCTTCTGTTTGCAGTTCTGTCATTCTTCATGTTTTGTTCAAGTTGTATCTGGCTAAACAGTAGCTGGGATTCAATTAACTATTAGCAATGAAGTCCAGCTTGCCTTATTCTATGCTACATTCTTCAGCTTGTTTTGAAACACTTTGAGAAGCATTTCTACAACTGCACTTAGTGAATTTCATTACCAACATTTAGTACATGTATTAACAGAGCTGTTAGAAACTCTTTTTTTTTCTTGCTTTCCTTACATTTTTTATTTGGTATTTAGGTTTTGTGCTTGGTTACAGATCACAAAATGGCTTGCACTGGAAGGGAACTTAAACACTATCCAGTTCCAATCCCCCTACTATGGGCACATTTGCTACCCACAGGCGCCCAGGGCCCTATTCAACCTGGGATGGGGCTTTCACAGCTTCTCTGGGCAGCCTGTGCCAGGGCCTCACCACTCTCATACTGTGGATAACCAGAAGAAATTCTTTGCTATCTCCCTTCTACTAGTTTTAAACTGTTACTCTCTTGTCCTATTGCTATATGCTCCTCATCTCTCCTGTTGTTCACTTTTAGATACTGGAAGGCAGCAATGAGGTCTCCTTGGACCCTTCTCTTCTTTGGGCGGAACAATCTCAACTATGTCAGGATGTCTTCATAGGAGAATCATCATGAAGTTATTAGGATGCTTAAACAAACAACATTTTAAAATATCCATGCAACTGATTTGGGTTCTTATCTTGTGCAGATTTTCACTTTAATTGTGGTTGGCAAATTGGCATTTGCACATTGAGAGGCCCAAGCGGAGGGCAATGTTGTGTGGATGCTCGCAGTAATCAGAAGGAAAACCAGATGAGTTCCTCCAAAAACATTTTGTAAATGCTCATTCCTAGGCAGGGAAGCCACACAGGCTACCTGAGCTTTGTCCCCTGTAAACCTGTGTAATCTCAGGATGGTTGATGTGGGAGGGAACCTCTGGAAATCACCTAGTCCAACCTCCCTGCTCAGACAGGGTCCCCTAGAGCACAGCACCCAGAACTGTGTCCTGATGTCTTTAGAATACCTACAGTTCCCTGTAGGTAGACTTGTAGGAGACTCCACAACCTCCCTGGGCAACCTGTAGCAGTTCTTTCTTACCCTCAAAAATTTTTTTCCCTCAGGCAGAGCTTCCTCGTGTTTCAGTTTGAGAGTGGACTTGTGCATCATCTGGGTTGTGAGCACAGAGATTACTCCAGGTCTAAGGGACCCAGGGAAGCACTGTGGAACTCTGAAGCCCTGTTTGTGTTCCAGGATGCTGGAAGGCCTTGGGGAACTCTCCCTTGCCTTGGTTTCTGAAGCTACAAAATGGGGTTAGTGAACTGTATCTGATATTTGCTTTTACATTTCATCTACTGATGAAAAATGTGATATGAGATCTGTGGGCAATCATTATTACCAAGGGGAAATGAATTTGCATTGAAATAGGATAGAATGCATACAAGAGAAAGGAGGATTGGGTCTGCATAATGAGATTTTAGCTGGAGACTGTGCCTGAAATGGGAAGAGTTTATGGGGTACTCTGTAAGCATCTGTGGCAAAGGCTACACCAGAGTACAAGCAATTTCCTTCTAATTGCATTTCTTTTGATGTGCAAACTCCTCTTCCTGTTTCATCCACCTGGTGATTTTGCACAGCTAGCATTATGATACATTGAAAATTATTTTTGTCACTGAAATAGTTGTTACTGAATGTGCAAAAAGCAGTAACTTCCTTAATTATTTCTATCTCTGAATGTCCAGATGTTTCTTCAGAAAGGGGACGTTCCCTTTCTTCCTGTAGCTTTACTACATTTTTCCTTCTATATCAGAAAGCTGCTCACAATGTGACTGCTCAGTGGTTTTCCAGCACACCTGCAAAATGAGAGGTGCTGGTTCAGAACAAAGCACTGCAGGAACTGACTGGCCTGCCACTACTTAATGATTGTAGAACTACTTTCTAATTATTATTTTTCTTTCTCTCCTGGGACAGAGAAATCTGGAATCAGAACAGCATTTCTGTGCCTCAGACAGGCTACATGTGATGCAGGGACTGCCTCAGGTCCCTGCAGTCAGGAGGAGGTTTTCAGGGCGCTCCAGCCAGGGTGATAAAAGGGCTGCATGCCTCCCACACACAGGTACATCTGCACCTGGGGAGGTTTATCTGTTCTGGACTCCCAAACCTTGGACTCTGGACTTGGAAACCTTGCACTGCCTTGGGCTTCATAGATTAAATATAAGCACCATTTGCAGCTGCTTAAAATCTGAATTGAACTTGAAATTTATGTTCAGTCCAGCAACGACTGTAGCTGCTATTAAATTGCTCCATTAACTATAAAGCAAAGTTTAAACTACTGTGTTTCACTTTCATGAAGTGCTTCTAAGCACTAGTAATGTTCCCTTTATCGAGTTCTTATAACTTTACAGGAAGCTGAAAGCTTTCTCCTGGAAAGAAGGAAAGATCTTAGAACTAAAGCCCCTGTGAAAGCAATGAGAAGATGAAGTGGAGAGAGAGAGAGAGAGAAGAAAGGATTAACATTACCAGGAAGAACTGGGAGGAAATGGAGCAACTTGCTGCTTTGCTTTTTCCTTTCCATATACCCAGTGTGGTCAAAGAGCACTACTAAGCGGATTACCTCAAGCACTCATGGAAAAGAGATCAAGTGCAATCCCAATAGGCAATTACTTTTTTGTTCTGATAAAATTTTTCAGTTTATAACATGGAGTTAATTACCTATTTTTTCTCCTTTTTTTTTTTTTTCTTGTAATATTCCTTCAAATGGGTTTAGTTCTCCTTCAGGGCAGTTGCTCTATCTATACAGCAATTGCCAGATGATTACCTCTTTAATGTTTTCACCGAGTACTTTGCTGGTTAACCTCCTTAACTGCAGAGCTGCTTATTGATATTTATGTCTTGTCAGCACAGAGGTTCATTAAGCATTGGTAAATGACATGTTTTCATATCTGCTGACACTAGAAATGCAATATGATCAATTGCAAATAGACTTTAGTGCAGTAATAGAGTGCATTTTACACACATCAGTGGATCATTCATACAAGCAGAGCTAGAATTGTTATGGCTGTTTATGTCTGCCTAATATCCCAGTATAAATTCTCCCAAGTCAAGGAATTCTCAGTGCAAGCAAGGCACATATCCCAGGTCAGCTCTTGACTAGCAGTTTTTTAATGGTAGGAGGGGGAAGGTGGCAAAAAGGCCCCAGTTGCCTGACTTCTACCTAGAGGGGTATTTGGGGGTGGCTGCTTGGTGTTGCCAGACATGGCATCTCTGTGGGTCTCTCTTCACCTCTTTTTTTTCTGCCAGGCCTTTCTCTGTAAGGAAAGCAACAAAATTGTGCCTACAAGTCAGGCTGGGACTAGTGAGCTCCTGTACTGAAGGCCAGCAAAACAGTGACTGTGTCCCCAAAGGGTGCTTTGTGCCCTTATGGGTGTGGACGTGGGTATGAGTTTTGTTGAATATCCTGACTTTGAGTACAAACCCTCACCAAAAAAACACCACTGGGCTCCAATTTAACAGAACACTATAAAAGAAAGGTGTGAAAGCAGAAAGGAGCCTGGGAACATCCAGTGTCGGTTTCCTGTCAGGATGCATCTTCCGTAGAGGCAGATCTATTTATTTTTTTAGTTTTGTGCCACAAATCATGGCATGTCTGAGACTTCTCACCAGGAACTGACTAAAAGCAGAGAGGATTGACATGCACTAAGTTCATTTTCTAGTGTACTGGGGAGTACACTAGAGTTAATGGCTTGGGGGGAAGAGTTAATGGCTTATGTTAGTCTTTTTTTGGAAGAAAGTAAGAGTTTTCCATTGTTTTAACAGAGAAGATTAGGTTATCAAGAGAGTATACAAAACTCTAAACTTCTTAATGTTCATCTAAAGCAACCTGGTTCTTAACTTCAGCTTTGCTTCTGCTGGAATACTTGGAATTTGCTCTGTGCTTTGTGCTGTTTGAAATTTTTTCGTTTTTTTTTTATGAAAATGAGCTTAAACTTCAGATTGCTGCTTCTGTACAGAGAAGTGTGAGCTTCTGATCTAACCTGTTTGGTTGATGACCTTCCTGAAGAAATCTGAGAACTGTAGTCTTCTGGCTATAATCACTCTTGCTGAATGTACAGAATGATGTTCTCTTATTCGCAGCTTATCTGCTGCGTGTGCCTGCCGGCTCTCTGCAGGTCAAACCGTGTGAAATAGCATTGTTTCAGCACTGTGAAGAACAGAATGGTGAATTAATATTATAGCTCCTTAATGAAATGGCTCTCACGTAAGATTCCAATATCCAGATTTTATAATGATGCAATAGTACTGATTTATCATTGATATCCATAATGCTGAACAAACAGTGATGGACTTCCTAGGAGTGGAGTGATGGGGTTCATGCTGAAGCACAGAGTCAGATAGCTGAAGGCAAATACCATCTCAAGTTTAAGATTGAGGTTTAGCAGGTGGCAGAGACAGTGATTTCAGTGTGAGTCATAAACACACTGAATATTCCTGCACCTTGCTTGCCTCTCCATCATTTTTTAGCTCAGTGGAAGGCCAAATCCTGCCCTGCGGCAAGCTTCAGTGCTCTGACAGCATGGTCTGGTCTGTTCAACAGCTTGGCATAGAAGATGGCACAGGAAGAGCTGCAGCTAGGGCTGGCTGAGCAAAGGTCTTTGTGCTCTGGAGCACCTCTTCACTCAGTGTCTCCCAGCTGATTTATTTAATCCAGGATGCTGTAATTCATCAGGATTGTGATTCTCTCCATTTAGCATTTACATAAACAGGTGTATGGTAAGCATTATCACCAGCAGACCTGTTCTCCAGCACTGCAGCACTGGCAGGATCACCAGCTTTGTTGAGGCTTGCTGTATGCAGCCCTCATTTTTTGAAGCTTTATAGCATTGTTATAAAAAAACATCACGTTACAATGCAATTGATCATGTGACTGCTTCTTCCTCAAAGAGGTTATTTGCTTGGAAGTGAGTTTAAATAGACTCTGACAATAGGAAACCTCCTGAATGCAAGGAATAAAAGACAGAAGGAGGGAGGGATGAGCAGCTTTTCTAGTTGGAGTTGGTGGGGCAGCTCCAAGCACACAGCAGTTTTCAAGAAAAAGAAATCAATTCAGAAGATCAGTTAGGGCCAGCTGATGCATCAGCCTTCAGCCATGTTGATATCTTTCTATTACTGTCATTTGCTGAATATCTTTACACCTGTGTATGTCTGCAAACAGTGCGTCTAAACAAGATATGTGTTTTAAAAAGGAGAAAAAGTACTTATCAGTCCCTAAATTGGAATTTTTCTTTGAAGAGAACAGTAAGAGATATGACAAAGTTTAGTAAGGTGAAGAACAAAGGAGCTGTCTCAGATGGCTAAGCAGGGGATGTTTTGGTTCTGCTAAATCTCTGGCAACTTAACCAAGTTCAGCTTGTGCACAGAAGTGTGAGCAACATGTAGAAGGAGGGATGGAAAGCTGACATTTGTGTTTTCAGAGCATGTATTTATTTTATTATCCACTAGAAGGGGTGGTATGTAAAACACAGGATGTGCTGAGAAAGTAATAACCAAACTGAGATTATGGGGAGTTCTTAACTTATGTTTTTTATTTTTTTAAAAGCAGTTAAAATGCAGTTTTGTTTCAAGAAGACGTCTGGAAAATGCCTGATAGTTAATGTATAGATATCACTAATACTGAATGATGTCCATTGTCAACAAATTGCAAGAAAACAAGATTCCAAAGATTTTTAAACTGATCTCTTAAAATCTGTCAGAGATCTGCCAAGGCCAGATGCTCTCAGAGATACCACAGATTCAATATCTACTGTCTCTGGCCATCTGAATAGCAGGGCCCCTGCCAGGCTGTAACATAAGGATGTCCCTTTCCTCCGGCTGCCTCTGAGCAACCACCCATGTGATGCAGTGCAGAAACAACCGTGGCCCAGCTAAGAGTGGGGGCCAGAGATGTGTCACATGAGCTCCATCCCTGGCTTGGTGTGCATGTTCACAGGATGCTGCCAGCTCCCAGACGGAGCCTGGGTGGGGGCAAGATTGCTGCTCCAGACATGTGCAGGATGGCTCTGGGCAAGAAGCTGCAGTCCTGTTCATTACAGCTCTTCTGTCTTTATGGACTGGAATTTGAATTTCAAATCTACATATAGCTACGAGGATGAGGGGAAAAAAAATGACCATAAATACCAAAATGGCTGTTTTTTCATTAAGTATGGAGCTATTGCCTGTCTAGACTGAAGAAAGATTTTTGTATTCACACTTTAAAAGATTTAATTAAGTTGAAGGTTTGCACTCATGCTGTCTAGCCATTCCCTGGTTAGTTTTATGAAAACATTAACCTTGACATTTTGATAACTTTTTTTTCCTTTCATTTAATCTCTCATTTAAAGTTGTTTTCATTGCCTGTGGTTTAGCAACTCCCTTGGTCTCTTTACACAAGTGAGGCCCTTTGAAAAGCAGCAGCTCAGTGTGCCCCGCAGCAGCTCCCGGCACCACCTTGAACTCTCAGTCCAAGCTGAGCTCCTGCCTCTGATACTATGCCAATCTGCCACCAGGTTTTGCAGGCAGCAATGCGAAACTTGCCTTCAGACTTCCGCAACATGTTTGTGGGAACGTGTTGATGCCTTCCCAGCTTGCAGGGCCAAGCAGCCAGTAGAGGTTGTGGAGTCCTCACTGACTAAGGTGCCCAGGGCAAGCTGCTCTTGTTGTCCCTCCTGCTACATACATACGAGTGCTCTGCCTCTCCAGAAGATGCTCACAGCTCCAACACTGGGAGCCTTAAGCAGTTTCCTGTGCTGGGACAAAATTGTAGAGCATGAGGATGCTCTGGTCCTTCCATGCGTTGGCTTGGAGTCTGAGTTCGGTGTCACTGTAGAAGAGAAATGCCCCAAGTCACTGAATAACTTAGTACAAGACTTAACCTCTCTCCTTCAACTTTCTGAAGGTGTTTAGGCAGAAACACATGCAAGTGACTTAGGTTATAAGGGTGCAGTCAGTGCTGCAAAAGTTGTGATGGTACCTTTCCAGAGCTCAAAACTCAAATAATTCTTGAAAATCTGAGCCTTTGTGTCTTACCAATCTATTTCTGCTCAAGTGGTCGTCTCTGCAGAGCAGCTCTGGTTATTGATTCATTGGAGTGCATAAGGTACTGAGGCTGGGCGTTAGGGTGGCAATGGCAGCACCGTGATAGACAAGCAGAGAGAGAAACTGTAAATGTGTTTCCAGGGAGATTGGGGAACTCATTGACTCTGCTGCTGTCTGGAGAAAGGAAAAACCCTCACTTCTTTATCCTTGTACAACTCGCCTTAGGACTGTGTTATGTCAAGGAATTGTTGTTCCAGTCCCACAGATTGCATGAAACTGGCCTTAGAATTTTTTCTGGAAAGAGTGAAAGTGAAGGGTCTGTGTTTTGTGGGAAAGCAGAGAAAAAGCTGTAGTGTTCCTACAAACCAAACCCCTATGGGTAGCTGCAAGTCCTGCCACTTCTTCCAAGCGCTGTCCAGCACATGAAGGGTTGGGGGATGAGAGTGAACCACTTGGTTCCAGTTTTGGGAGGCCAGAACGAGAGTCACTCTCTCTGACCAAAGATGATTTTCTATCTCAGCATGAACCAGGAACTAAGAACAGTGATGAAATTTTACAAGTTAAGGCTATCCAAAAATATAAAATGTTCTGCCTCATTTAAGACTGAGGGGAAAAGAAGGTTGGGACTGAATCTTTAATATTGTTTGGGAATCCAGGTCCCTCAGACAGGATCCTTGTGAGCATGAGGGAGCACTGGGGACAGTGCGTGACCTGGCGTCTCTGGCTCCCTTCTGTCACTGGTAACAATGTGTTTATGGCTGGAACACAACCCTAGTCCTGGGGTGGGGAGAGGCAGCTGGGGACCTGAGGACCAAACAAACATCGGTTCTGAAAATCTTCTCTCTTGAATAGCAAATGTCTCTCTCTCTTTTTATTTTCTGTTTGTATAAAATGAGCAGCTGAGGATTAATCAAACAATAGTAAATATGAGGGTCTGGTATTAGAATTAGGACTTAAAGAAATCTGATGAAGCAAGTAGCATATAGGGCTTGTTTGAGATGAGCGTGACAAAGAAATTGATGATTAGGGAGATACCCTTGGGAATCCCCTAACAGAAGTTCTGCCATTGATTTCTTCTCACACCGAGAAAGAAAAAGCCAGGTCAAGAGACTGACAAGCAGTGTGTGTGGGGAAAAATAAGTTGCAGTCAGGCAATAATCCCAAATCAAAAGGAGTTCAGAAGGAACAGAAGTACCTAGGCTTGTTTATTTGTAACTGAATTCCATAAGTATGGATGTTATTCTCTGAGGACGCTACTATATTGATATTTCCAATGGTAAAAGCTGGAAGGAAAACAACAGGAGAGAAGAACAGGTTACACTGAGGTATCAATAAATTATTTGCTTTGCCATGCAAAAGAAGCAAAAAGCTGCCCATAAGCATCTTGATAAATTCTGCAGCACTCTGAAGCACAGCCCTTTGTCAGAAATACTTTTTTTGTAACGATTTCTTTTTTGAAATCTCTCTGAATATTGGTGGTAGGGATTTACTGCTACCAGTAGCAATTTATTAATATAGAAGTTGAATATTTTCTTGCATTAGTTTCTTTTTCTCACTTTTCCAATATTGGGCTACAAAATTTAGCCAGCAAACTTTCTTTTTCAACATATTTGGTTTCCATCAGTAAGAATATTGACTTTATTTTAAAGAACCCGTATTGGCATTTAAGTTTCCGGTATCCGATTCCTTTCCTGCCACAAAATTCATATTTGATCTTGAATAGACAGCTTAATTTGTTGTGCCTCGTTTGTCTCTTTGTGAAGGGTGACTTTTGGGAACATTGTTTCCGAATTTCATCCTCCTAATAATTAAAATTCATTTTTTTGTTTCCAGAATGGATGTGTTTGCAGCAGAAGCTGCTGTATAACTCTGTTTTAATAAGAAACACCCTTGTTATGAAGAAAAATGCTTAAGCCTGCTGTGAGGCACCCTGACTGTGTTATTCCACCCCAGATCCCCAGCTCCTCTGCCTTTTGCAGCTGCAAGAATACCATAGCATGTTTCGGGTTGGATGGGGCCTTTAAGATTGTCTAGTTCCAACCCCTCTGCTGTAGGCAGGGGCATCTCACGCTAGACCAGGTTGCTCAAAGCCCCATCCAGCCTGGCCTTGAGTGTGTCCAGGGAGGGGGCACCCACAGCCTCTCTGGGCAACCTGTTCCAGTGTCTCACATCCTTCACAGTAAGAATTTAACTGACTGTTTTACTGTCTTTTAATTACAAAGAACAGTGGCAATAAGCATGTGCAGCCTTCCTTTGTGCAAAATTGTTTCTGTAGAAGGTGTTCTGTTACGACTGCTGCTTATATTAATGCTACGTGTTACACCCTGAAGGTATTATAAAGACTGGGTTTTCATGTAAGCTATTCCCTTTTTGCTGTTCATGGGTTTTACTTAACTATTGCAAATAAAATACATTTACACTATTGTTCTTGAACAGATCTGCTTCAGAGATTGTTTTTAAGCTGTATCCCTCCACTCTGAAGTATTGCATTTCTTTCTCTTTCTAGTGCCAAGGTCAAAGCCAAAAGGTGTCTCCGATGGAGACTTGACTGTGCAACTGAGCAAGCTGCTCATGAAGAGAGGTCTAATTGAAACAGGTCAGTGATATTTACATAATTTTGTTCTTCTGACTTAGAGGGCAATTTTTTTGTGAAATAGTATAAAGTTCTGTTTCTTAGGAGTCATTTATAGAAAACTTTTCTAAAGTTTTCCTGAAGTTGGCAAGAGCAAAGCTGGATCCAAGTGTTCTTTAGGCTTGAACAAAATGTTACATGGAATATCTCGTCTGGTTTTCTGATAACTTTAGAGGTACCCAAGGCTTTTTTTTTTTTTTTTTTTTTTAATATTTAAAACCCAGTTGCAAACTGGTTGCTGAATGTTTTCTCTAGGTTTTAACACATCTCTGTGCATCTCATCTCTGTAAGAGTAGCTAGATCTGGTCTGGTCTGCATGTACAGATTGACAGGATGGCTTGAGGATGTTGCAATGATGCGTGCTACTAGATTGCAAATACCTGTGAATATCTCAGTGTTTTAAGGAAGCTTTCTGGGTTGGCATTTTGCTGCCAGAAGAGGCAGACTCAAGCATAGTCAAAAAGATGTGTGGTTTCTGCTTCAGATTCATTAGTGCCTTTTTTAATCTATGTAACTATGTGACAAAAGTGGCATTGAAAACATGCATGGTAGAATAATGTGAATTCCATATTACTCACATTCCCGTCATTTCTTCTTCTTTTTTTTTTTTTTTTTGCTACTATTGAAAACAAATACTTTGCATGTGTCTTCATGTCCCATATTAGAATTAGGTCTGAAGGATTCCCATGGGGTTAGGATCAGGCCTAGATGTGTGTGAGGACAAACCATGTTTTAGACCCATCAGAGTTAGTGGAATTGAGCTAGGATGTATGTGCTTGCGTATATATATTTTAACTTTGCTTTAAAGTTTCTGGCAAATGTTGGCTTCCAGGTGAGTGGAAACTTGAATTTAATCAGCTTGTTGATTAATGCCCTGCAAGTGGAATTTCTTTCCCTTGGTCTCCTTTTTCAGGAGTACATTATTACTGTTACTCTCATTCATAACCAGATTACTTTTAAGTGCTTAGAGAAAGGTGCATGTTTATGCTAAAGATCAATAAAAAACAAACCCCAAACGTGAGATAGTACTCTGCCTTCAGGAGTCTGCTGGGTTCCTGGGTGCCTGTACTCCCAAGTGTCTAATGCCAGCTTACAGCGCTGCAGGATCCTGCTCTCTAATCAAAATAAGCATAAAACAGAACTTTGCCCTCAAATACGAGAGCTATTCCCCTGTAGCAGTACCTCATAGGAATTACACTGCAAGGGTCTCTTCTCACCCCATAAGCTCTTTTTTTCTTCCTCTAACAGATGAAGCTCAGAAGTGCTGATCCTAAATAGCAGTTGCAAATATAAATGTTTCAGCTTTTTTTTTTGTCTTCCTCTTTTCCAGAAACTTCTCCTCACAAAGTCAAAATTGAGGCCAAATTCTCTCTGTAAAAAGCAGCTATCCAAAGTCTTGGGCCACTGCTTATCTTGCTTCCAGGCCAAGCCATTTTTCACTATTGAATTATTTACTTAGGATGAGAGTCATCTATAATTATCACAGAAGCATTAGAATCCAACAGGACTTTGAATACATATTTAAAATGTTTACTAGTGTGTGAGCACATTCATT
The DNA here is from genome assembly GCA_016647715.1 of Pavo muticus. Classification (NCBI taxonomy): domain Eukaryota; kingdom Metazoa; phylum Chordata; class Aves; order Galliformes; family Phasianidae; genus Pavo; species Pavo muticus. Next base: position 604,127 of record JACDJE010000016.1, on the reverse strand, counting down.
TAATGCCTTGAGAGACCTAGCTTTTCATTACAACTTCACATGTGGTTTACCCTCATTGGTTTTAACTTTCCAGACTGTAAGATGCTTGTCTCGGCTTTTTGTTCTGTCTGTTCTTTTGTTCTGTGCTTCAGGACTTGGCAATGAGATGTATGGTTCCCTTATGTGCACATATTGTGTGTAGTGTTTCAGGTTCTAATTTACACAAGAGACAATGGGCTTTCCACGAAAGACTATGATTTGACATATGCAGTGGCACTGTGTGATGTTTGTTGTTTGCTTTTCCCCTGTTTCTTTTCTCATTTGTTTGGAGTATACCTTATTATGCTTGAAAAGCATTTAATAGCACTGTGCTGGATGTCTTGCTCATTAAATCCCTCTCCTAATTGTCCCACCTCTGTTGCAGTCAAAGCTAAACTGCACTAACATTTCCTCGTAGCTATTAGGTTTTGAAAAGCTTAATTTAAATGATTTTTTTTCATTTATTTTCAGAATTTTCTGAGTCTTTTTTTTTTTTTTTTTTTGTGGATTACTTCTCAGAACGTAAGACAATGAAATATTTATTAAGCTTGCTGGAAAAACTCTGGAGGCAGGATTTATTAATAGTGAAAATTCATTATTGATGCTGTTCTCAATTGACGGGCAGTTTTATGTTGTCTTATTTTTATTTTTTATTTTGAAGATGGCTTAGCTGGTGGCTACTCACTGTGAGAAATCCTTCCCAGTCTCCTGAGCTGGCAGGTGACTTCATCCTTTATGTTTAAAAGCAGAACCTCATGACTTGTGCCTATCAACTCAGTTCCACTTACATCAGCTAAGGCAAACAGTTTTGTGTTCCTGTTGTCTGCTTTTCACTTTCTCCCAGGGCTACTTCAGACTGTCCAAAACTGACTTATCTTTTGATGGCTGCTCTCTTTGTACCAAAGCTTCACAGATGTATTTCCATCACCTCTGCCCTGACATTGACTTCTATCTCTCCCAGTACAGCAGCCTGTTGTCCAGCACTTCCATGAGTCCATGATAAGACTGCAGCTGGGGATTCTGGGGTGGAAGTAGATGTTTTCTTTTACTTTTCTAGTGATGGCCAGAGTTCCATGTACATACATTGCTCAGATTTCTAAGTGTTCCTGCATTATGCCTACAATCACAGGAAAACTTCTGAATCATTCCCAAGGGTTTTTAAACTACTAATCTTAACTTCACATTTTTAATACATGTGTAAAACGTATGTGGCTGAAGTGATGGTTTTAGTGATGAAGTGATGTGAACTCATACCTTTGTGATGGTTAGGAGCACTAAGTAGTGCTTTGGCTGTGTGGCTCAGGGCATCATACCATGATGTCATAGGGATTAAGACATTCATATGGAACATTCTAGTTTTTGATAAATAACAGTCCTTAAATATATTGGTGTTCTATTCTTTGCCACCACTGACTATCCCATGTGTTTGATCTTATTTATAAATACTGTAAGTAAATTTCATATAAAACTCACAACTCTGAATTTATAGTGTTTTAAACTAGTGTTCCCAAAATGCTTCCTTCCCAGCACTCCTACCAGAATACAATCTGAGCAGGCTGCTTCTTTATAATTTGCAGAAGGATAGGGGAGTGAGCATAGACTTGAAATCTACCTATATCTTCTGGAAAAGGGAAACAGTACAGCATATATACTATTACAGTGTCCCCGCTCTCTCTTTTTTCTTCTTCCTGTCCCTCCCTTTAACACTCATTTCTTCTTCATCCCAGCAGAAGGCACAGGGACCCTTTAGAAAACCTAAAAATCATATCCTTTTGGGCTCTGAGATGCACTCTAATGAAATTCCCTCTTCGCCCAGACTTTTCCATCCTGGGTGAGCTGGTATTACATACCTGACAACTACAGACATTAAAACACAAACCACTGAGAAGAGATTGGAGTTCTGGTGCAGACAGTCATCGTGCCTCACAGTCCAGCTTGTGGGAAATTACTTATTAAAACAAGTTGTTCTCATATGCACCTAAATGGATAGTGGGTTTTAAGCAAAACTGCAGTTAACCTGTTTGAGAAAGCACTTGTTATAGTAGTGGAACTTGTAGTCTAGATCCTTAATTTGTACTAATGTTTGCTACCTGGCTAACTTTAAATCATTGCACCTCTGAAAACCTTATGGCTGATTCAACTCTGAAGGTCACTGCCCTCCTCCTGTGCTTTGGGCAGGGAATGAACCATCCCTTAGTAATTTCTTCTGAAATTGCAAAAGATCAAAATCTTTTATTTCTCAATTTCTAGATCTGCTTTGACCTGTTTTCTCATTTTATACTTAATAAGAAGTTTATAGAAAATAGAGCTTTCCAGCTGTAGTAACCATCTTGGTATAATGTTTTAGCCTTCCCATGAAATGCTGCTGCTCCTCACTTGGTAGCAGTTCTCTCCAAATTGCTGCAGCAAGTCTCTCATTCCCTGTGCAAACAAATAGCTCTGAAAATATTTTCATGCCAAATGTGCACAAAATTATAAAGAGTTAAGTTAAATTCACAATAAGACATTCCTGCGGCACTTCTGGGCATAGCTTGTTGGCAAGTTTAATTGGCACTCGGAGCCTAGAGAGCTCCTTCCACCCACATCCATGCTTCAGCTGGAGCGTTTGAGGAGCCGGCACCGCGTAGCAGCTATCTCTGCTTGTTGAGCTGACATGAGGCAACCTATTATCATATAAATGAGATAAGGTCTCCGATAACTGCAGGCTGAAAGTAAAACTGAACCAGATTGCTCATGGCTGGAAATTTTAAGTGCACCTTTCTGTCTTCAATTTTTTTTCTTTAAAGTCTCTATACTTTTTCTTTCTATCCATTAGCCTACTCTATAAATGATATAAAGAGCCCTTATGCTTTCCATCAGGCTACCAGTTGTGAATCCATTTTTAGAGCTAGAACTTTCCTGGTGCCTTTTGTTTCTCCCCTCTTGGCTATTATGAAATCTGGATGCAAAAGTAATAAAACTGAGAAGTAATAAACTTGCTTTGAAGAAAATATGGATGCCAGTCAATGGTACAATGCAGCGTAATTTCTTCATTCAATTTTTAGAGCGTATAGGAGGCTCTTCTGGTGCTGAAATGCTCCTTCGGGGATTAAAAGCTAACCTGTATTCTTCTGGTGAATGATCATGTACTTGTCTGGTCCTCTTCGTGGCCTTTTGTGTCATGTAGATTCAGTTTACATACACTGTTGGCTGATCTTTTTTTCCCTAGCCCAGAATTTCCCATAGAATTAGACAGTTAAGTGGTTGGGAGATGTCTTGGGCTCCCGGGCTCTGCAGCAGTGGGGGTAGAAGGAAGTGGTGGTGTTAGGTATTGCCTTACATATCTCACATTGGTTCAGTTGTGTATGTTTAGTTTCTAGTGATGGCTGCTATTGTTAATATTAGTTGCATATTTAAGGAAAAATATAAATTTTCTGATAGTAATTACTAAGTTATGGAATATTATTCTAAATAGAGTAAAATATAAAAGAATATCCTAGAAACCCCTGTACCTGCCTCACTCAAACCTGTAATAAATACATGGAGTAATACGTATGTGGTGTATCAAAGGGCCATGATGTGTTGCATCTGTTGGCTCTGCAGTACTAAGTATAATTATGCTGAATGTAGGAATATGTCAACAAGGGGCAGGAGAACTCTTCTCTCCATTCTGAAGGTTCTTGTGGGGGCCACTGCTGTTTTATCAGACAAGTGTCTTGGTCTTTAACTTAGCTACTGAAAATTTTTCCTCTCATTACTTCAATTGTGAGTTTTTTCTTCACAGTGTCTCCTTGGATGGTTTGAAGACCTCTGCCCATCAATATATTAAAGCTAGAAATGAGTTTGTAACCCTTTGATTAAACCAAATGGTTAACATAAAACCATAGAGAGAAAAGTTATTTTCATATTACATATATAACAATTCCATGCACAGAGTTGCTTATAATATATAAATAACTAAATAAAAACTCAACTTGAATGCCACTGAATTCTTGGGATATAATAAAAACTCTTACAAAATATTGCCTCCTTTAAGCAGTATCTTTCTCCATTTACAGCACTACAGTCCAGTATTTCTGCTTATGCTTGCTACTGTTTCACAGTGTCCTTCACTTCAATTTGATGCCCTCAGCAAGGGAGCTGCTGAGGGGCTGATTTTTTTTTTTTTTTTTTTTTTTTTTTTTTGTGTGTGTGCGTGTGTGTGAGACTTGGCAGAATGACTAGAGAAATATCAAGCCCAAGGAGAAATGAAAAAGCTACACTTTGATCACCTACGTTCCCTACAGTATTATGAACTTTAATATAAATCTTTAAACTTGAAGAAGAAATCTTTGGAAGGTGGATCAGATACTTCAAAGAAAACTGGCTCCATCTAAAGAAAAAAGGAATCGATTCCTCTGGAACACAGTGTATCCTCTTGGATACACAGATATCCAAGCATGTGAGTCATCCTATGGATGTGTTGCTGTCCAGAGGATACTGAAGCACAGAGAGAGAGAACATCTGATGGNTTTTTTTTTTTTTTTTTTTAATATTTAAAACCCAGTTGCAAACTGGTTGCTGAATGTTTTCTCTAGGTTTTAACACATCTCTGTGCATCTCATCTCTGTAAGAGTAGCTAGATCTGGTCTGGTCTGCATGTACAGATTGACAGGATGGCTTGAGGATGTTGCAATGATGCGTGCTACTAGATTGCAAATACCTGTGAATATCTCAGTGTTTTAAGGAAGCTTTCTGGGTTGGCATTTTGCTGCCAGAAGAGGCAGACTCAAGCATAGTCAAAAAGATGTGTGGTTTCTGCTTCAGATTCATTAGTGCCTTTTTTAATCTATGTAACTATGTGACAAAAGTGGCATTGAAAACATGCATGGTAGAATAATGTGAATTCCATATTACTCACATTCCCGTCATTTCTTCTTCTTTTTTTTTTTTTTTTTGCTACTATTGAAAACAAATACTTTGCATGTGTCTTCATGTCCCATATTAGAATTAGGTCTGAAGGATTCCCATGGGGTTAGGATCAGGCCTAGATGTGTGTGAGGACAAACCATGTTTTAGACCCATCAGAGTTAGTGGAATTGAGCTAGGATGTATGTGCTTGCGTATATATATTTTAACTTTGCTTTAAAGTTTCTGGCAAATGTTGGCTTCCAGGTGAGTGGAAACTTGAATTTAATCAGCTTGTTGATTAATGCCCTGCAAGTGGAATTTCTTTCCCTTGGTCTCCTTTTTCAGGAGTACATTATTACTGTTACTCTCATTCATAACCAGATTACTTTTAAGTGCTTAGAGAAAGGTGCATGTTTATGCTAAAGATCAATAAAAAACAAACCCCAAACGTGAGATAGTACTCTGCCTTCAGGAGTCTGCTGGGTTCCTGGGTGCCTGTACTCCCAAGTGTCTAATGCCAGCTTACAGCGCTGCAGGATCCTGCTCTCTAATCAAAATAAGCATAAAACAGAACTTTGCCCTCAAATACGAGAGCTATTCCCCTGTAGCAGTACCTCATAGGAATTACACTGCAAGGGTCTCTTCTCACCCCATAAGCTCTTTTTTTCTTCCTCTAACAGATGAAGCTCAGAAGTGCTGATCCTAAATAGCAGTTGCAAATATAAATGTTTCAGCTTTTTTTTTTGTCTTCCTCTTTTCCAGAAACTTCTCCTCACAAAGTCAAAATTGAGGCCAAATTCTCTCTGTAAAAAGCAGCTATCCAAAGTCTTGGGCCACTGCTTATCTTGCTTCCAGGCCAAGCCATTTTTCACTATTGAATTATTTACTTAGGATGAGAGTCATCTATAATTATCACAGAAGCATTAGAATCCAACAGGACTTTGAATACATATTTAAAATGTTTACTAGTGTGTGAGCACATTCATTTAATGCCTTGAGAGACCTAGCTTTTCATTACAACTTCACATGTGGTTTACCCTCATTGGTTTTAACTTTCCAGACTGTAAGATGCTTGTCTCGGCTTTTTGTTCTGTCTGTTCTTTTGTTCTGTGCTTCAGGACTTGGCAATGAGATGTATGGTTCCCTTATGTGCACATATTGTGTGTAGTGTTTCAGGTTCTAATTTACACAAGAGACAATGGGCTTTCCACGAAAGACTATGATTTGACATATGCAGTGGCACTGTGTGATGTTTGTTGTTTGCTTTTCCCCTGTTTCTTTTCTCATTTGTTTGGAGTATACCTTATTATGCTTGAAAAGCATTTAATAGCACTGTGCTGGATGTCTTGCTCATTAAATCCCTCTCCTAATTGTCCCACCTCTGTTGCAGTCAAAGCTAAACTGCACTAACATTTCCTCGTAGCTATTAGGTTTTGAAAAGCTTAATTTAAATGATTTTTTTTCATTTATTTTCAGAATTTTCTGAGTCTTTTTTTTTTTTTTTTTTTGTGGATTACTTCTCAGAACGTAAGACAATGAAATATTTATTAAGCTTGCTGGAAAAACTCTGGAGGCAGGATTTATTAATAGTGAAAATTCATTATTGATGCTGTTCTCAATTGACGGGCAGTTTTATGTTGTCTTATTTTTATTTTTTATTTTGAAGATGGCTTAGCTGGTGGCTACTCACTGTGAGAAATCCTTCCCAGTCTCCTGAGCTGGCAGGTGACTTCATCCTTTATGTTTAAAAGCAGAACCTCATGACTTGTGCCTATCAACTCAGTTCCACTTACATCAGCTAAGGCAAACAGTTTTGTGTTCCTGTTGTCTGCTTTTCACTTTCTCCCAGGGCTACTTCAGACTGTCCAAAACTGACTTATCTTTTGATGGCTGCTCTCTTTGTACCAAAGCTTCACAGATGTATTTCCATCACCTCTGCCCTGACATTGACTTCTATCTCTCCCAGTACAGCAGCCTGTTGTCCAGCACTTCCATGAGTCCATGATAAGACTGCAGCTGGGGATTCTGGGGTGGAAGTAGATGTTTTCTTTTACTTTTCTAGTGATGGCCAGAGTTCCATGTACATACATTGCTCAGATTTCTAAGTGTTCCTGCATTATGCCTACAATCACAGGAAAACTTCTGAATCATTCCCAAGGGTTTTTAAACTACTAATCTTAACTTCACATTTTTAATACATGTGTAAAACGTATGTGGCTGAAGTGATGGTTTTAGTGATGAAGTGATGTGAACTCATACCTTTGTGATGGTTAGGAGCACTAAGTAGTGCTTTGGCTGTGTGGCTCAGGGCATCATACCATGATGTCATAGGGATTAAGACATTCATATGGAACATTCTAGTTTTTGATAAATAACAGTCCTTAAATATATTGGTGTTCTATTCTTTGCCACCACTGACTATCCCATGTGTTTGATCTTATTTATAAATACTGTAAGTAAATTTCATATAAAACTCACAACTCTGAATTTATAGTGTTTTAAACTAGTGTTCCCAAAATGCTTCCTTCCCAGCACTCCTACCAGAATACAATCTGAGCAGGCTGCTTCTTTATAATTTGCAGAAGGATAGGGGAGTGAGCATAGACTTGAAATCTACCTATATCTTCTGGAAAAGGGAAACAGTACAGCATATATACTATTACAGTGTCCCCGCTCTCTCTTTTTTCTTCTTCCTGTCCCTCCCTTTAACACTCATTTCTTCTTCATCCCAGCAGAAGGCACAGGGACCCTTTAGAAAACCTAAAAATCATATCCTTTTGGGCTCTGAGATGCACTCTAATGAAATTCCCTCTTCGCCCAGACTTTTCCATCCTGGGTGAGCTGGTATTACATACCTGACAACTACAGACATTAAAACACAAACCACTGAGAAGAGATTGGAGTTCTGGTGCAGACAGTCATCGTGCCTCACAGTCCAGCTTGTGGGAAATTACTTATTAAAACAAGTTGTTCTCATATGCACCTAAATGGATAGTGGGTTTTAAGCAAAACTGCAGTTAACCTGTTTGAGAAAGCACTTGTTATAGTAGTGGAACTTGTAGTCTAGATCCTTAATTTGTACTAATGTTTGCTACCTGGCTAACTTTAAATCATTGCACCTCTGAAAACCTTATGGCTGATTCAACTCTGAAGGTCACTGCCCTCCTCCTGTGCTTTGGGCAGGGAATGAACCATCCCTTAGTAATTTCTTCTGAAATTGCAAAAGATCAAAATCTTTTATTTCTCAATTTCTAGATCTGCTTTGACCTGTTTTCTCATTTTATACTTAATAAGAAGTTTATAGAAAATAGAGCTTTCCAGCTGTAGTAACCATCTTGGTATAATGTTTTAGCCTTCCCATGAAATGCTGCTGCTCCTCACTTGGTAGCAGTTCTCTCCAAATTGCTGCAGCAAGTCTCTCATTCCCTGTGCAAACAAATAGCTCTGAAAATATTTTCATGCCAAATGTGCACAAAATTATAAAGAGTTAAGTTAAATTCACAATAAGACATTCCTGCGGCACTTCTGGGCATAGCTTGTTGGCAAGTTTAATTGGCACTCGGAGCCTAGAGAGCTCCTTCCACCCACATCCATGCTTCAGCTGGAGCGTTTGAGGAGCCGGCACCGCGTAGCAGCTATCTCTGCTTGTTGAGCTGACATGAGGCAACCTATTATCATATAAATGAGATAAGGTCTCCGATAACTGCAGGCTGAAAGTAAAACTGAACCAGATTGCTCATGGCTGGAAATTTTAAGTGCACCTTTCTGTCTTCAATTTTTTTTCTTTAAAGTCTCTATACTTTTTCTTTCTATCCATTAGCCTACTCTATAAATGATATAAAGAGCCCTTATGCTTTCCATCAGGCTACCAGTTGTGAATCCATTTTTAGAGCTAGAACTTTCCTGGTGCCTTTTGTTTCTCCCCTCTTGGCTATTATGAAATCTGGATGCAAAAGTAATAAAACTGAGAAGTAATAAACTTGCTTTGAAGAAAATATGGATGCCAGTCAATGGTACAATGCAGCGTAATTTCTTCATTCAATTTTTAGAGCGTATAGGAGGCTCTTCTGGTGCTGAAATGCTCCTTCGGGGATTAAAAGCTAACCTGTATTCTTCTGGTGAATGATCATGTACTTGTCTGGTCCTCTTCGTGGCCTTTTGTGTCATGTAGATTCAGTTTACATACACTGTTGGCTGATCTTTTTTTCCCTAGCCCAGAATTTCCCATAGAATTAGACAGTTAAGTGGTTGGGAGATGTCTTGGGCTCCCGGGCTCTGCAGCAGTGGGGGTAGAAGGAAGTGGTGGTGTTAGGTATTGCCTTACATATCTCACATTGGTTCAGTTGTGTATGTTTAGTTTCTAGTGATGGCTGCTATTGTTAATATTAGTTGCATATTTAAGGAAAAATATAAATTTTCTGATAGTAATTACTAAGTTATGGAATATTATTCTAAATAGAGTAAAATATAAAAGAATATCCTAGAAACCCCTGTACCTGCCTCACTCAAACCTGTAATAAATACATGGAGTAATACGTATGTGGTGTATCAAAGGGCCATGATGTGTTGCATCTGTTGGCTCTGCAGTACTAAGTATAATTATGCTGAATGTAGGAATATGTCAACAAGGGGCAGGAGAACTCTTCTCTCCATTCTGAAGGTTCTTGTGGGGGCCACTGCTGTTTTATCAGACAAGTGTCTTGGTCTTTAACTTAGCTACTGAAAATTTTTCCTCTCATTACTTCAATTGTGAGTTTTTTCTTCACAGTGTCTCCTTGGATGGTTTGAAGACCTCTGCCCATCAATATATTAAAGCTAGAAATGAGTTTGTAACCCTTTGATTAAACCAAATGGTTAACATAAAACCATAGAGAGAAAAGTTATTTTCATATTACATATATAACAATTCCATGCACAGAGTTGCTTATAATATATAAATAACTAAATAAAAACTCAACTTGAATGCCACTGAATTCTTGGGATATAATAAAAACTCTTACAAAATATTGCCTCCTTTAAGCAGTATCTTTCTCCATTTACAGCACTACAGTCCAGTATTTCTGCTTATGCTTGCTACTGTTTCACAGTGTCCTTCACTTCAATTTGATGCCCTCAGCAAGGGAGCTGCTGAGGGGCTGATTTTTTTTTTTTTTTTTTTTTTTTTTTTTTTTTTGTGTGTGTGTGCGTGTGTGTGAGACTTGGCAGAATGACTAGAGAAATATCAAGCCCAAGGAGAAATGAAAAAGCTACACTTTGATCACCTACGTTCCCTACAGTATTATGAACTTTAATATAAATCTTTAAACTTGAAGAAGAAATCTTTGGAAGGTGGATCAGATACTTCAAAGAAAACTGGCTCCATCTAAAGAAAAAAGGAATCGATTCCTCTGGAACACAGTGTATCCTCTTGGATACACAGATATCCAAGCATGTGAGTCATCCTATGGATGTGTTGCTGTCCAGAGGATACTGAAGCACAGAGAGAGAGAACATCTGATGGCATAAGAAGAAACATCAAGCAATAAAGGCAGAGTGAGAGAATAATGAATGCTAAGATTAATATTTCAATAACTTATTTAAAACTATCTAATTGCAGTGCTTGTGGCATTAAATTTGCTTGAGTGACCAATGTGGGAAATCAGTTTATTTTAAACATTTTGCAATCTTGGAGAACTCAAAGTTTTTGGCCAACTTAATGCATTATTGCATATATCTGAATTGGACAGGAAGAGTGTAAATCCTATACATAACCAAAATTGACGGAGAGGTAGGAAATCTTGGACCTGAAAAATGAAATGTGAAGTGCATTCAAGGAGATGGGATCTGTAGTTTCCTTTGTCTTGACTGTTCTTTCTTTGCAAATAGGAACACATGGGAAATTTCGTCATAAGATTTCTGAAGGTTGTTCAGACCATACTTTTTGTACTGGCTAAAGTTAATCTGCAAGGCAAAAGTTAAACCATCAACCTGCAGGAAGCCAAAAGCAGTGAAAGTCAGTGGCTCAGTGATTCCTTTCTGTTATTGATAAACATTGAAGCGTACATCATGACTTCTGAAATGGAGGAAGAGTGCTAGTGCCCTCTGCATGGAGTTGCCTGCTGTGTGTTCTCAGCTGGAAGAGAATAGGCTTGTGAAGGCATAGTCATATAACCATTTAGGTTGGACAAGATGAACTATCAAGTCCAGCCATAAACTACAGTTTGCCCTGGGTCCAGTACAAATGGCTCTCCCATCTTCCTTGTTCCCATCGTGAGAGGACATGGCAGGGGGCAGTCACGGAAATGCAGCCTGACCTGACTTCTTTTAAAGGTTTTATTTATGTTTCAGAGAGGGCTGGAGCATAGAACTGATATATTTGTTAAACATGGGGAACAACTTCCCAATGTTGTTACAAACTGGTTCTTAATGATGAACCAAAAGGACTTCATCTTATTAGTTACCATGGAATGGCAAGCTTTTACATTTCCAGCCTCCAGGCTGTTGTGTGTGTGCATAAAGCACTATGGTTTTTGTGATGTCACAATAGAAAACCTCGGGCTTTAATGATTCCTTCTCCTTTTCCCTCCTTCCTCCCACCCTTCTGGAAGATAGAATAAAGCCTTTCCGATTGCAGTTAAATAAAACAGCATCCCCAAAGGCACAGACAAAAGCTGGCTAACAGATAGCTAAAACCAAAGTATATACGTTATGCAGGGCTTTATATGCTCTGGAAGAAACTTTTGCCTTGCAAAAGTTTAACGTTAAGCTATTTGCAGTGTGTACACTAGAGGCTTAAGTTTGATTGCTAGGCATCAGAGCTGGAAAGAAACAGAGAAAAAAAATCCATATTGTATTATTGAAGACCGTGAATGTGTCTGATGTTAAGGAATCTTCAGTGTAGTAGAGAATGTATGCTGTGAGCCTTTAGATAACTCTTTTTTAATGCTTTCCCAGTATAAACAATACAGTGAATTCTGTTGGAGACGTGGCTTTGAGCTCACTTGAATGTTTTCCTTCCACCTTCTTTGTTGGCATCTCTGTAGCATGAAAGGGAAAATGTGGAGAGGAAAGGGAATAAAAATGTTTGCTGTGAATGGAAACATTGGTAACTCTCTATAAGCACTGAGTTCAGCTAGGAAAAGTTAAGAAATCTCTGCCTATAGAAATACCTCTGCAGCAGGCAGCAGCTTTTCTAGTGTTGCTGTGCTGGTGCCTGGAGGCCCTCTTCAGCTCCAAGCTGTATGGGAGGACCCTGGTGGCAGCAGGCAGAGCTCTGATGCATTCCCCCATGACAGCTGCCTCCTTCATGTTGTAAGATCTTACCCTGCTGGGAAATGGTGCAGGCAGCCGAAAACAGATCCTTCACAGATTGGCATCGAGTAAGAGTATTTGTCAGCCAGGCTCTGTATTTATGGCAAGTTTGCTTGAGGAAAGCTCAAAATATTCATAGTCTTAGTAGTGATGCGCCGTAATGAGGTGTTTTCAGGTTTTCTAATCAGCACACATGTTGCTCTGTTGGCCAGATGTCCCTTTGAAACCATCTTATCTGAGTTATACCTCCTTACTGTCAGCACTCACTTTTTCTGAACATCTTAAATACAGCCCTAGAGTCATATTCAACCTTTTAATTTCTGAACAGAGTGTTGTTATTATTCACCTTACAGTTAATTCTCTGACAGAATTTCCGCAGGGTGTGAATTTTTTTCTGAGTCTTCCTTATGGAGTTCTTCAAAGCTTATGTCTAATCTTTATTTCTTTCTGCACTGGGGAACTTTGTTTCGTAAACTTGTTAAGGTCTGATTGCAGAACAAATCATTAGTAGTCATAGATACTGAGCTACTAAGTCTTTGTAGCCTAATTAGAAGCAAGCTCCAACTGGAGCCTGTTTGGGTCGAACACGCTATATGATCTCACAGCAAAACCAGCTGCTTCATTATCAAATGACTGGAGTGTCATGCTGAGCAGGACTTGTTTCAGTGCCACAGTAGGTGAGATTGTCTCATGTTTGGTCAGCCGACATAAAGTCAGCCGGGGGATTGCTGTCGGGATGAGTTGGTATGTGAGTGATTATTCCATCTCTCCTCCAAACTAACGTGCAGAATACTGCAAAGGCATTGATCTGGGGGACCAGGTCAGCAGGATAAGCCTGTCTCATGCTGAAGCTATCTTATAATTTCTTTTCACCGTGTGCTTAATGCCTTTTGTTAGAATAAAGCATGTAACTCCATTAGTATTTAGATTGTGCCAGCACCTAATTCTGAAGGTTTGACGCTTCAAAGGTATTTAAGAGTTCTGAAATATTCATAAAGCTTCCTTTCTTGCCTTTAGCAAGAGCTAAAAAGGCTTCTTGCCTTTTTACCTAACTTGTACTCCTTGGTGTAATGATGCAAAAACTTGAGGCAGTGTATAAGTCTGGAATAGAGCAGCCTGTGGTTTTTTACTGTTCCTCTGATGCGTTGCCACTTGCAGAAACTGCATCCTCAATTAAGACAACAGAAGAATTGTTGAGTGTGACAGGTCAGGTGTAGTCTTGGCATTTGCAAAGAGTTGTATGTTGCCCCTTCAATTGAGCCAAGAATCCCCTTTGGTGGCCCTTATGCAATCTCTGCTCTCAGCTGAAGACTCCAGGTTTAAAACACAAAACAAACAGATAAAAAAAAAAAATCCTAACCAACAGAATAAAACCAAACTCACAGCCCAAAGTGGCTGTGAGCATTTCTGAAAATGCCTGAGTATACCATCTTAAATGCTTGTTTAACGCTTGTGCTAATTGGGATTTCTTCTCTGTTAGGTCATTGGTGTAAATGGGTTAAAGCTTACAAGGAAAAGAGATTGAAAAAATAAAAGTAAAGTTATCTATACATATAGATACATGGTTTTTAATGTTTTACGTAGCCAGATCATCTTAAATTGCCTATTAGTATGTTCCTTCCAACTATTTACATACTACCTACAGCATTGCACTTTTGACCCTACTTTGTGTAATTCATTATGTACTGCTGAACACTTTCTGTGGTATCTGCTTTCACTTTAGTGTTTCAGGAGAGGAAATAATCCAGGATAATATTTTTTTCCTTGTCTACTAAGTTCTTTGTTTCAAAGTGTTAAAAACCTTTTTTTTTTAAAAGGAGGTCTAAGTGACAACTTTGATAAAATGACAAGAGTTATGTCTGAGGTAGCAAGGTTAAGCTTTTACAAGTCCTAAACAGAATCTATAGAAGGGTACAAGCACATACTACTTATGCTTACAGTAGAATTAAATCTAAACAAAATGCACTGGAATAAAATAACATAAAAGTAATGAAATGATGTTCATTCCAAAAATTCTCCAAATATATCTGATGTTTATATTGTAATGTTGTATTTTGACAAATAAGAAAAAGCTTATACGATATCTAGATCATGAAAGGCTACTTAAAAAAAAACTGGGCAACTGTAACTTTATGTATCAATAAATACTTAGGCTTTTAAGAGACCTTAAAAGCTATTGTTGGCTATGAAATAATCAGTTGCTGTCTAGAAGAACAATATTTGAAGCACTTATTCAGTAAAATGTGTAGCATAAAACCCTCAGAGTAATAAACAAGATAATAAAAACTGTCAGTGCCTTAATTGTTTAAAAGGTGCCTTCGAGCCTGAAGCCAAGACCACATAGTTAGAATAATGACTTAAGATGTTATAAATTTATGTTCAGTTATTTGCTTGGCTGTGGATATTTTCTACATGACCTGTGGTCTGTCTCTGTGTTGCTCAGCTCCCTGCTTGCTGGTGTGGATGTGCAGCTGTAACTCTGCTCTGCAAGGCAGATCCTTGCTTACCAACAGCGTGCATGCTTCTCACTTTTCTCTTGTGGATAGTTAGCAGTATCAGCTCCAGCTAAAACATTCATGATTTATCTATTTTATTTTACATGTGTGATGGGTAAAGTCAGTGCATGCAGCTCTGCTGATAAATGGGACCTTGTTAAGTAATGGTATCTCAAATGGATCCTGAAACAAGGATGATATTTCTTCTCCATTTCCCACTGCAAAATACTTGTAGTCTGGAATGGGTGCCATATTATACCAGAGCAAAATGTTTTTGGTGGTTCTGGATAAAGATTTACTTTCCTATTGAAATAGCACTCATTCATGTGAAATATCTTCTTACTCAGGTTCAGCTGGCTATTAGTCCCCCTTTCCATGCAGCTCTGTGCCTTAATGTCTCTTGCACCAGAACAAAATGAACTAAAGCAAGTTTACATCTTACATGTTAGGACCATCTGGGTGCAAGTTAAGGGGTTAATTCTTTCGCATTTTTGTATTTGTGTCTCATTGTCACTTGAGGTTGCCAAGCTGGTGGCAGCACACATGAAACATTGCCACCCAGCAAGTCTTAACAGGCTAAAACTCGGTGTGACCTGAGTGACAGACAAACATTCGGTTCAGTGTGAATGTAAGAAGGGTAAGATGAAACTGGTAGACCTAGTTGTTAACTATCTGGATGAAAGGATTCTGGAATAATGTTATATTTTTGGAATGCAAGCGTTATATTTTATTTTACTTATCCACACTGTTGGTTCTTATCAGCACTGTTGGAGGTAGGATGTGGATGCCAAATTAAATTACTTGTGTATGAAAATGGAATTTCTTGATTCAGGGCTCTGCCTGGCCAATGTTTGAGGCAGCCCAACTTCCAGTTATACCCTAGCCTTCACTGCTGCCAGAAAAGTCCCAGTGAAAGGATTAGATGTGTCTGAGGGATGTGAACAGAGAAACATATGAACTTGTAGGGCATCCTGCTCTAAATTAAGTTGTGATTGTTGATTTAATTTTTAATTTTTTTTTAATTGTTCTTTGCAAGCCATGGAAAAGATCAGTCAGTAGAGAACTACAGCATGCTCTTCTGAACGCTTGCCTTTTTCCTTAAATATTCAAACCAAGGAACCCCTCCAACCATTTATAGGTCCTTTGTACACTTCACTGTCCTCTGGGAAACATAGCTTTGTGGGCTGAGAAGCAGTGCTCCCTAGATGCTAGCACTGCCATTATCTGACTTTAGAATTTTCCATCCATCCACCACTGTCTGCATCCATCCACCTGTCAGTGAAGTGACACAACATAGATCTGAAAATGCGGTAGACTAATGATATGTCTTTGTATACTTGAAGATTGTAGGATTAATTTTTTGAGAGGGTCTTTGTCATGTTCGTGAGTTGATGTGCACAAAAACAGAAGTAGTAATTTGGAGTCCTGAATATTATCTCCAATATAACCCACTTTCTATAGCATTTTCTGTCCAAATAATGAGATATTTGAGCCTTAAGTTCAGATATTAGCCTTTGGTCAAAAACACTTGTGGATCTCCCTTGTGTTATTCCAGAATACTAATAAAATATGGAGAACAAGAGAAAGAAAAAGCATCAGCCTTTACTTGATAGTCTTCTCTGTATTTTCATTACTGTTTGACACTTACCCAGCATTGGATCAGCCCTTGCTTAGGGCCCTTCCACTTCAGTGAACTTGTAGCACGATGCCTCATGCAACGGAAATGTCTGGGCAATTGGCACTGAGCCAGAGAGCTTCCTCACCAAAACTGTCATGATCCTACATGTTTATGTGTTGCCATGGGGACACCACTTATTTTCTTCGGATATGTATCTGGGCAACACGTGGTGTAAGCAGGTATAGCTTCAGATGGTTGACATTTAAAATAAACTGATTACAAAGCTACTTTCATTTGCTCAGCTCGGCAATCTGAGGCATTATTTATACTTCTGTTATAAAAGCTCCTGGCAAAAACTGTCTAGGATTGTGACTTCAAAACCTAGAGACTAAACAATTACTTCAGCAAAGATTTCAGTGTGCCATCTGACACGCTGCAAATTGCCCAGCGTATATAATCCTATTAATGGAAGTGGAGAGATGAGATCCTTTTATGCTCAGAATCAACAAATGCTGCAGACCAAATCTTGCTTATCTCGAACAGCTAACTAAATAGCACTGAGAACTGAATCTGATGGTTGGCTCCTTGACTCACCAAGTAAACGCAGATAATGCCACAGACTCTGAAATTGCCAGAGTCAAATCCTGCTGCTGCCTTTCATCAAAGAATCACTAAAATCTATTTGTTTTCCTTCCACAACCCGAGGCCTGCTTGCATTTTTTTTTCATGCTAAAATTTTCTTTGTGTTTCACTATTAGCAATAGTACCCTGTTTGCCCAATTCACAGAAACGCTTCCACTTCTGTTTTCGACCTCTACGTAAAAGAGACCCTTCTCTGTCATGAGCTCTATTACTTTTCAGGAAATAATATTCCAATATTCCTTTGAGAAATGATGTATTAAAAAAGTACTAACTAGGTCACGATGTCAGACCTTCAGAATTTAAGAAACAATAACTGTAGATGCCCAATGCAATCTCTCTTAAGCACAACTGTGCAATTTTGCTGCTATCAAGTTTTCATTTAATTTTGTGCTAAGAAAAAAAACACTTGGTTTTTCTCATTTAATAAGGATTTTCGTGTATTACTTCTTACAGATTTTGAAATGATCAATTTCTTATTTTGTAATTGTATGACTATCTTCCATTTTTGCTAAGGGCATTATGGTTAGAAATGCAAAGCTGCCTGTGGACAAGCCTCAGAATGAAATGGCACACCTTGCTGCTTGGAGACAGCAAAGAATCTGTGAGAGATGGAGATTCTGACTTTTCCTGCCTCCAACAGGCAAGGGCACTGATGTTCTCACCCTGTCTCCTCAGCTATGTTCTCGTTTCCTAGGCCTGAACTTTTCATCCTCTTTCAGTCACTGATCCCAAACCTGCCTCACTTCTGTACCAATTCAGAGCTCCTAAAGCATTTTTAGGGAAATTTTTTGTGCTGTGTCCCCCTGACTCCATACAATTTCTGGTATTATTGTTTTGCAATTGATATTTACAGGTGTCAGAAGTTAAAATGTTTTGGACTCATTCTCTATTTAGTGCTGTTGTCTTCCTCTAGGAAGTAAGCATTTGTAGAAGTTAAACTGAGCTACTATTACCTTTTCTACATTAAAATCAAAGTAAAATGAATAACAATCTGGGTGGTACACTTGGTTGTTACCTTAGATGTTTGATAAGACAAATGGTGTCTCTATCACTAGGGAATATACAGAGAATCATAATTTGAGTTCCAAAGAACCTCCAGAGGTCATCCACTCCAATGCTCTGTGCAAAGTAGATCTGGCTAGAACAGGTTGCTCAAGGCTGTGTCCAGTCATGATCTTGCATGTGTTAAAGCCTGTGGATTGCTCCAGAATTTCTGGGACACTCCAGGCTTTCTGAAGAGTTACCTGCTACCCTCTGCTTTGGTGGGGTGAAACAGTATGCCTCAATGCGGTTTAGTGAAGATAGAGGGGGATAAAACAGACAAATGCGGGAAAGGCTATACTGCAGTTTGCTTTTGGAGAAAAAAAGACAATAAATCCTAAATAAATGAAAAAAAAACCTGGTTTCCATCTCCACTTTAGTTTGTGTGTGTGTGTTTGGGTTTTTTTTTTGGTAGGTGCTGTGTGTTTTAAAGTGCTGAGCTTGTAGAATGTGGAAGTAAACTCAATAGGTCACAAATAATTGCCGATGAATTTCATACCCTTCCCAGAAAACTTCCCTGTGAGCTGCTACTGCACACTGCACACAGTGGGTATTTATTCTGAAGAGAACCCACACTGTTTCTAATGCCTTTTGTTGCATGTGCTGTGCATCTCCCGTGGTGTGATGTAATGCAACATGGCATGTGGTGTTATAAATAGAATGATGAGATCTTGCAAAAACCTGCCTAGCAGGCAAATACAGTCCTTTTTTTTTTTCTCTCTCTCTTTTTTTTTTTTCTTTTGCCAAGAAGTACTTTCTTCTCTTGCACCCTCCTGCTCAGGTTCCTGATGAGTGGCTGGGTTAGATTGGCTTTTCCTCCCAAATTCCTTTTCTTTTTCAGCAGCACTGCAAAATATTCATGAGGGCAGTGTCTTTCTTCTGTCAGCTCCTGCCTCTCCTTTCATCTGTGTCTATGCATTTCTAATTTGCTCGGTGCTATGGGCAAGATGTTAATTTTAGTAACCTTGTGTAATTACTCTGAAGTCAATGGAGTTAATGCTTGCGTACAACACTTCTCCAATCAGAATCTGGCTTTATGTTGTCTCAATGTATTGAATGTAACAAAACCAAACCTTCCAGTAAATTCAATCCTCAACCTCTGTGGCTTTCGCAGCAATGCCACTAGTGGAATAACATTCAGACAACATTTTAAAATAGGCTATAGCGTCAGAGTTACCGACATGACTACGTGTGAGCAGTTCCCTGGGCTTTCTGGCAGTGATACTGCTCTGCAATTTCATGGTCCCCAGCTTGTTCTGTGCTCTCTGCAAGAGTGCTGGGTTACTGTATTTATACTCAACAGTTAAGAGTACTGCTTCACCAGCATTTATTTCTAGAACTGTTCGGGTTTCCAGGCAAGCTTCTCCTCTGAGTCCCAAACCAAGAATAGTGCCTTCTAGCTGTATCTTGTATAAGTTGAAGGTCATATATCAATTGCCTGCTAATAAGCACTAGTCTAAAACATCAGCTGTAAAACTGGACTAATTGGGACTTTCTCTTATGTTTATCTACTGGAAAAAAATAGATATATATGAAGTATTTTATAGGGGAGAGGCTGTGCCATACTTCACTTTGTTCCTGAAGTGTGAAGAGGAACAGTCAAGTGTAGCCAAAAAATAATAGGCTTATTTAAACCTTCCAACTGATAGTGAGTCCATACAGAAGAAAACATTAACCAGGGAAAATGTTAGCACATGAACGCTGCATTGAGTTGAATCTCCACACATTGTGTTTGGCTCAGTAATTTAAGCAAAACAAAACAGATTCTGCCTAAAGCAACACAGCCCTTGTTAAATTTCACAACTCATGAAACATTTGCAATGCTATAGTGTTACAAATTAAAAGCATGTTTATATGCATGATTAGATGCATATCACAGAATAGTAAAGTTTTTTTTTTCTTTACTCTTTATCTTACCACTTATGCTGAAAATGATCTTTTGTTAAACCTTATCTTCTGTTGTGTCATTTTTCCTCAAGTTTTGAATATTCCCCGTCCCCATTTAGATCTGCTGCACGTGTTGGTTTTTTTTTTGTCTTCTTTAAGTGTAGTTCTCTGTATCAGGATTTCTTCTCTCTTAATTTGTTCTCCTCCACTTGCAAGAATTTATTTTTATCCGTGGTAGAGAAATCAGTTTGACAAAGTAATGAAAACAAATGTTGTTCTTTCTTCCATCACAGAATATTTTTATTCTAAACTGGTGTGCTTCTACATACAGAATTTGTGCTCCTCATCAGACACATATGAATATACTATGGGCTGCAATCCAAAACACAGAAATTCAGGACTTCTACAACTTTTTAGCTGATAGCCAGGAAGTAAGATAAGTTCAGGGCTCTCTGATGCTTCCTGAGGATCAGAACCAAGTGTTGCAATGCTTGAATTTTTTGGTCTTTAATTTCCCTTATTGGAAACCAAAATATCTGATAAAAAAATACATGAACCATAAGGAAGTGTAGTTGCTTATAAAACCTACATAAGAGCTCTTAATTGCTGGTATCTTGTCTCTCTTGATGGATAAACATGAAGAGGTGACTAAATAATCCAAGTAAATGCTTAGGCGATGTTTGTATATTAAATGTTTAGTTGAATTATATATTTGTGACTACATTAAAGCCTGTGTTCAGCAATACAATGAAATCTGAAGTTAAGCATGGCTTTAATAACCTCCTGGGGCTAAGGAATGACTTGTAGTAATTTGGATAAGTTTTCTAAAACTACCAAAAGTTTTGTTCTGATAATAGTCTTGTAATAGGACATACAGAGCAACAGAAACTCTTACTGGAAAGGTGAGGAGAAACTGAACTCCTCACCTCTGACCTAATTTACTGGTGGAAAGTGACTGAGATGTCTTAAGGTGTCCCCAAGTTCTCCTGTGCTGTTATCTCTGCTACCAGTTGCCTGTAATCATGCAGTAAGCTGGTACTGCAAAGAAAAGATGCATCTGCAGTTGGTACCACGTTTTTGTGTCAGTCAAATATCCTGTAAAACATTGTTTAAGACAAAGAAAGAGCTTTTGCATCTTTAATCAAATCTGATGCTTTCATAGATTTGCTTTTCCATTGTACTCATGAGGGATTCCCTCATATTGAAAATCCAAGCACAGGCTTGCTTTTCTGGGGCAGAGGGAGAGTGGGAAAAAGCAAGCTATTCCTTATGCTACATTTGTTCACTTCACATATCTTCTGGCTGCAGCATGAGCCTGCAGTGAAGTGTCTCCATGACCCCTCAGAGAGTGCTAAAGAGCTGGAATTGGAGAGCGCTAAAGAAAGGAATTACCTGAAAATCAAACAATGTGTCTGGGACAATGCAAACTTGAGTAATCCATTCCCAGCCTTCTGTGTTGCCAGAGACTCTCCAATGCATCAATCTTCCTGGAGGCAAAGCAACTACATAGTGATGGAAAGGAAACTAAGGAACTCAAGACTGCTGATGTGCAGTGGCTATTTCATGGTTTTACTTCTGAGCTGCTGAGACTGTCAGAAGTTTTGGGTTTTTTTGCAAAGAAAAGCATTATGGAAAATGGGGTACAAGACTATATAGAGGAGCAGTCTCCTGCCAAATGCTGGTAGTAAATCATTGACTCCTTCCTTCCAGTTTCTAGACAGAATCTTTGGGCAGCCTTGGAGCTGCACTGGGGGAATGGGATGTGCTTTGGTCACACAGTGACAGCAGTGGTGGCAACAGAGGCAGGAACTCCACAAACTTGTGTTTTAGTGAGCCTGTTTGACAGGCTGGTTGCCTGTGTCTTTGTGGCAATTGCTTATGGCACAGTTGTGCCATAGTTAGTTGTTTGTTTTTTTTTTCTCTTCATTTTTCCCCCCTCCTATTAGTAAAGCTCAAAAAAGAAATGATAATAAGCCTCTATGCTTAATAAGACTATGATTAAATGATAAATGTTAAGGACACTTTCCATACCTCACAGCAGCATATGTGGTCAGCATCTTTTAAAGTAAGTGATGAACCAGAAGCTTCTCCATTTATTAAGCCTCAGAGCACATCACAGCTGTGCAGTGAATTTTTTTTTCCTCATGAAGCTTGTTTGAGAGCTGTGCTCTGGAATTTGTGCCCAATTCTTTCACAGTTGTGTTTCAGGTTAATGGTCTTACAGCACAACTGAACTCAGCACGTAGTAGACTTTCCTTCCCCATGTTTGTCTTGAATACTGGAACAGATGAAATGTGAGGCCAGCAGTATTCAAAGTCACTCTGATGTCAGACTAACTTTTCTATCAAGATTGTTAAGTGCAACTGAACAAAAAACAAATTACTTTCTTTATTTTTTGTATTCTCCTGAATTTATAAAGCTTGTTACTAAATGGAGAGTCAGTTTATCATCCTATAGATTCCTGATGGAAATAATTATCTTCTCTCACAGCTGAGAATCAATGCAATAAACTATTCCTGAGGTCTATCCTACCAAAGATAGGTGTTTAAAAATGTTCTCTGCATGAGTAATTGTTTTCTGTGTTATCTGAAGAGAGAAATAGATTTACATCCCAGAAACAATTGCAATCTGCTAAAATTGGCCACTTTCACAAAAGCCAATTAATTTTTTTCCCGTTTTCTCCATAAGAGTTCAATTTTGATATGGAAGCTATCTTGAGTCACAGTGATATAGGGTCAAACTTATCAGAATACATTTTCTGGTCATTCATCATTGTGCTGTGTGGGTCTTGACTTCATTCTCCCTTGCTTCCCCTCACTAGGAACGTGTCGTGCCTGCTTATTTTCTTTTTGATTATTATTATTTCCTTTTTGCTATAGCTTTCACACCAAATTTGAGTGCAAGTTCTTTAATCTTCTCATCTTTTCCTCTCAGAGTAGGTTTTTCCCATTTCTGAAATTTCCCCTTATGCCTGATGGTGCTGCTCTGAGATGCTGGGGTTTTGGTGGAAATCAGGGGATTATGGTTTTCATTTGATCAGAAAGCCAATCAACTTGATGGAGGATTTATATCAGATTTGCCCCATTAATGATGGTTAACAGGTTAGTTAATCTGAATAATAATGCCTGATTCTGGTAATAAAATGGTCCAGTTCTTGTGCTCATCACCAGTGGTGCTGGGACTGTGCCCCCCTTGTTGTTTTTAAGAATGGGAGAAAGAATGTTGCACTGTGCTGGTGAGTAAATATTTTTAGTATTAGTCCAAAGGGAGGCCATATTACCTTAATGCAAAGTTTATTTTGTGTCAATAAACCTGGTCATTATAAATAACTTTGAAAAGCATGGTTAAATGCTTGGAATTACAGAACAGTGCAACAGAAGTTTAAATGGCTTCTTTGTCTCTTATGTGCAAGAAAAGACAAACAAATTCCAAAGCCTTTCTCATGAAAGAAGGAAGAGTGTAGAAGCAGTAGGGAAGAACGCAGTACTTCTATGTTCTTAAGCTCTTGACAAAACCAGAAGAGAAAAAATGAAGCATTAACTTCAAGGACAGAGTGGGCTGGGGGATGCTGGGGGTAAAGCCGTTAAAATAGTTGTCATGAGAGATGCTTTATCAACAAAGCAATGAAGTCTGCTGCTCCTGTATTTGTAACTGTGTGCTTTTTGACAGATGCAACCTTTTGCAATAAATAAATGAAGTGCATACAGGTCCATAAATATAAATGCCAAATGATTTGTGTGTGGCAAAATAAAGGTGTTTTTTAGTCAACCTTTTCTGTTTTCAGTAAATATTTGCCTCCTGAAATGTTTGCCATGACATTTAATAATTTAAAACTATTATAACTATGCTGAGCTTACTCTCCAAAAAGCCAAGGTAGACTTAATAAAACCAAGCAGTGAATAGATAAATGATACAAATGAATTCCTATTTGAAGCACAGCCTGTGCCAGGAAAAGAGTAGAGCGTTCTTCTGGAGTATTTATTTCTGCTTCATTAACTGCTGAGGGAATAGCCTTCACAAGTGCAAGCCAGGGATTTTCTTCTAGATATCTCAAGTAAAAATTGTAGGGCTCTTTTGTACTTTAACTATGTTTAAGGCGTACCTGTTAAATGTGGTCAAATGCTGTTTTACATAGTTCACTCTGAAAGTAATGCCTCCTATCTGTTTCAGGGGAAACTACAATATATACAAAGAGCACAGTAGCACTATTTAATAGAGTGAATTCTCAGCTACAAAACACTATTTTTCAACATAGTCACCACCATTAGCTGTGCATTTTCACCAGCAGTGAACAAGAGTATGCATGCTGTGCTCATAAAAATCTGTGCCAATGGAGGTGACCCACCATTACACAGTTGCTATGATGGTGTCATTGCTACGAAAATGTTGTCCACACAGTCCATCTTTCATCAGCCCAAACAGATGGAAGTCAGAAAGCACAAATCCAGACAATGTGGTGGGTGTAGTAGGGCAGTCCAGCCAAGACTGGCAATATGCTCTATGGTCTTCAAACTAGCGTGGGGCCTGGCTCTGTCATGTTCCAAGAGAAAGTTTCTCTTCTCTTGAGGAGGGATGCAGCACTGACTTCTGTGAAGAGGGCAATATGCCAATTGGACTTAATGAATTGTTTTTGTAATACACTTCATCCAATTCTTTATTTCATTGTCCTTAGTATTCCTCTAACACATGTGGACATGTGGAATTTATTTGACAGGCAGAATACAATTGCTCTAATATTTTTTCTACTTTTAATATATATGCTGCGTCTGCGAAGAAAATGGTGAATCTGACTAAATTTTAGTGACTGAAGAGATCTGTATGTATACAGTCTTAGTATAGACAGAAGTTTATGGAGCAGTCTAGAGAATTGTGTAGAATTTTAAGTTTAGAGAATTCTGGGAAAATTTAATCTAAAAAAATCTTCTGGTGTAAGGTGGAATTATTAAATGATAGTTCTTCTGATCCCCAGTTATTAAATTAATTTTTGCAGGCTCCAGTGTATGGTGAAATATACCATATAAATATTAGGAAATAAATTACTGATGTGTTCACAGTATCTCCCTCTACCAAAATCCTTTGAATCCTATGCTAGCGCTTCTCTAATTATTATGTGATTTATCTAATGCATCACATATTCTTTCAGATAGTAATAAAACATATACACAAACACACTCGTGGAAGTGAGTTAAAAAAAAAAAAGACATTATCTACCTGAATGAACTTGCTCACAGAAATAACTGAGGACAGAAACTATCAGTTATTAGCTAGGAACCTTTCATTTCTGAAGTGGAAAGTCTATAGACTTACAAATATGGTAATATTTGCTCTTTGGAGCATTTTTATCTTTATCCTTTTCTTGCTAACCTATGAAGTTGTGAATATATGTTGGTTCTTTTCTGCCTTAACTATTATCTCCTATACTATGTATTTGCTGTGCCTTGGGTGTCCAACCTTTGGGCTTGCATGGGCCGCATTGAGTGAAGAGGAATTTTCTTGGGCTGCATATACATAGGCTACTCTGAAAGTAATGCCTCCTGTTTCTTTCAGTTCCACACCTTTGCTTCATTCGCACTTCTGTGTCAGACAGCATTCTGTCAGATGGTCCCTCTGCTGACATGTGTCACAAGGCAAAAAAATGTAACAAAATACTGTTGGGAAGGTTCAGCCTCCACTGCCATACCACCACCATCTGTCTCTGATGTCGTGGGCCAACATAACAAAATAGGAGGCATTACTTTTGGAGCAGAACTCATAAAATATATAAAATAGTTCATGTACATAAGTAACAAAACTTATTTTGAAATATTAAATATTTTTATTGAGACAAAAAAAAAGAGAGGGTAGTAAAAGGATGAAGCTAGTGGAATTATGTGACCTTGTTTCTGTGCAAGTACAGCAACAGTCTGGATCAATGGAATTAGCTGCAGTGGACATACCTGGTCTATGCCTTCTTTTCTAAGCTAAGTGGGTAGGTAAATTCATAGCAAAAACTTTTTTTTTAATTTAGTATTATACGAGTTGCTTAAATAGAAATTAATTTGTGACTTAACTATGAATTGCGAAGATATCATTTGATTATAACTTGTTTCTGTCAAATGAGTAGATGGCAATATTCACTAGTTCATGATAGATTAGTGGCCGTAGGCTGACTAGGATGCTCTGCTCCAGCATTATATACAATGTTCATTATCTATGGTGAATAACAAAGGTTCTGACAGCTGCTAAAAACTCACTGATTTGTTTCAACTTATGGCAGCTACACAGGTATTACTCAGTGTACAGAAGTTGGTCTGTGATCCCAGTATTCAGGGATCAGTTTAAAGATCAGTGTGGCACTCCATGTTCATGCTAGCTGTGGTGTAACTGTCCTCTCATTTCCAGCTGAACTTGGCTTCTATCACCTCATCCAAATGCTTTCACATTTTTTTCCTCATCAGTGGTCTTTGAGAGCCATTGTTGAGGAAACTGTGTATGTGGAAAATCTCTGGATCACATGTGTTTTATAATTCCTCAAACTCAATTCATGAAACTTGGACCTCGTTATATCTTGAACCTATTATCAAGTTTTGAACGCATACCACTTAAATGTTGATTTCTGAAGTCGTTAAATCTAACATGACCTTTGGGCTGTGAGAACTTCCACATATACTTTCAATGCATTCTCCTATTTATCTAGTCTCACAGTCCTAATTTTTTAATTCAGTGCAAAGTTAATATTTGAAGCCTTACTGTAATGTATGAAGAGTCTGCAAGTCAAAACAAATCAACACCTGTTGAATACACCCAGCTCTTGCTGACTCTTTTGCTGGCACTGAACTTGTCATAGCACGAATATAAATGTGTGAATTGATATAGTATGTCTGAAATTACTTTTTTTTTTTTTTTTTTTTTGTTCATAAAGAATATTCCTCTGGGGCTTTCATGCTTGTCTGGTTTCATCAGGTCCAGGGGATATGTAAGTATCTCAGCTGTGATGCCACTTACAACACTAGCTGATTTATAGTGGAAGTATACGTTCTACTGATACTCAGTATGGGCTAAGAGCTGAGTGTAAAGCTTAAATGTATCCACCAAAGGTAGGATTCTAACTTTAAATCTGTATTTCAGTGACATTACAGTAATGAAATTATTAAAAAAATACGGACACTATAAACTTTTTCTAACCCAGAAATGTTGCAGACTGACAGTTTGTTTTCAAGGATGTTCAATAAAATACATATAACAAAAAAGACAAAACATGACTCTTGAAGGCTTAGGGGTCAGATAATTCTTCACATTTAGTCATATTGTGCAATGCAAATTATTTTAAAAACATAAACATCTAACCTGGTGAGTTCAGTAAAAATGAATATAGTAGTACAGATATCAATACAAGGTTCTATAATTATTTCCAGAAAGTCTAAAATTGTCATATTACTATCCCTGTGAAGACAGAACTTTATTATTGTTACCTTCTACAGATTGCAAACATAAGGAATTAAGACACTGAGATTGTAAATTTTGCATAGTGTCATTGAGAGAGCAAAGATTAGAACCTGGATGTTGCTATTTCTCATCTCTGTGTTCACAGTATGAAGATGCAATACCAAATAATCTTTGTATTAAGGTCTTCTTTCGGAAAAATTACCAAACCTCTCTTTTTTATCTTGCATTAGTTTGTTGTGGGTTATTCTGCAGATAACCAGATATGTTCTCATTGTGTCCTTCTTTCCTGATAATAGAATATTGGTGGGGTACTGTCTCTGATGCTGCCCAACTTTCACACTTGATACTTTCGTCCACAGTGACATTGCAGAGCACATGTCAGTTAAATAAGACTTCTAGCTTTTATCTGGTTATCACTGAACAGACATCGATGGAGAGACAATTAGAGGTTAAATTCACAGTCTCAGTATTTATCTGTATCCTCTTTTACCTATTAATCTAGGACATCTCTGAAATATTTATTTGGCTTTAGTAAGAATTTTCATGTAGATATTGTTATTTTTATATGTCCTTATTGTAAGCTATAAAATATGTCTTGAAAATATGTGGAATAAGCTATGAAATATTCCCCTAGAATAAAAACACATATGAATTAAGGGCAAGAATATTCAAAAGAAAAGTGACTAATTAAAACATTTTGAGATATGTTGGGATATTTCAGAAGCTATATTGATGGCAGTAGATTTGCTACTAGAGGCTAGAATAAGCTAGAGGTGTTGAATATTTGGTGCTTATATTGAGATTTTTAGAAATATTGATGCTACTCTGAAATTGGGTCATTACAGATGTTTCCTAAGATGAGGAAGTCAACTAACAGAGTTGAAGAGGGAGACTAGTTTCCCAGATGTTTTAATGTGAGACTCACTTTGAATTTTCCTGGATTATTAATAGAAATTCACGTATATGGTGTAACAGCAAACTCTACCCTGTTGCAGTGTGTGGTGGTGGCTCCAGGTAACCTGGAAAATACTGAGGTTTGAAACAGAAATTTCTGAGATACTTTCCATTACTTATATAGCTTTGATGTTTCTTCCCAGGGCACATAAAATTTCAAGACTCATTAGACAGAAGAATCATTGAAAGTTTGTTTAAAATGTAACATGATGACTGTGGACTCTCTGTAAACTGAAAAGTGCAGTATATCTATCAGCATTGTCAAATGCAAATTTTTTATACATACCTCAAATTCCGAAGTCACGAAGACTAATTTAATTCAATTTTTATATAGACTTCTAGAGTTAGTGTAGACTGAGCAATTTTGACTGATCCTAGTGGAGCATATGAAATATTCCTGGAGAAGCTTATCATTCAATGTTGAGTTTTGGGGAAGCCTACATAACTAGCCTCTAAACATAAAATGCAATCCATCCCAAATAGTTTTCTTCAGTCAAACTCAATCCTGACCTTGCACAATCTCTTATAATGGGGAGTGAGGGGGATTTACCCCGAGACAAAGGCTCCCATTCCCTGCAGCAATGTGGGATGGAGGGCATTCTTGGGGTTGGATGATGGAGAGGAGCAGTGCTTCTTGCAGTCCCTCCACACATCATGGCCGTGTGTCAAACTTGGTAGCTAGAGTGCTCATGCAGCAATGAGTCTGCTCAGCAGCTGGCTGAAATGAGGTGGTGGCCAGGCATGATGGAGTGAATCGTGACAGAAGTCAGACATGTACACTCAGGTAGACAAGTAATTGAAAAGTTTTAAAATAATCCTTTGTCTGTTTACAGCTTCTGTTATAAAGCTTCAAATGCTTTTGAAGGGAATTAGAGAAGCTGAGAAGGAGAAAAGAATCAAATTACCAGTACGAGGAATGATTATGTTAATACATTGCTGAGCTTCTAAGTGTACCCTGTGGGATCTAGATGTTTACAAAACCCTGAGCAAGCTTTTTCTCAGCTAGGTACTCATGTACTCAAAAAAAAAAAAAAGAAAAAAAAGTCAACAAATCTTCTCTGAACCAAAGATTCTCAGTGCTTGCTAACAGCACCAATGGGGAAATTTCTGGGGATACTTGATCACTTGAGAGATTTGCACCAGTACTTATTCTTTCAGTCAAAAGTCAGTGAATCGTCCTACCCTCAAAAAATCAAATAAAAAAACCCCACCAAACAAACTTAGCCACTAAAAAAAAAAAATTAAAAAGCATTATAATAACTTTCTTTCCCCTATTTTTTCTGGCTTCTTCAGTTAAACTCTTTTTCCTAGTTTCAGATGTATTATAAGCTACACCTTAACTTAATGCCCAAAGATTTCTGCAGTCCATGGGAACAAGCCTTTGCCTATCAGTCTCAAGGTGAGATGAGCTGTGTCCTAGCACCACCTGTTTCCCATTCTTGACTATTGTGGAAGTCAAGATGTCCATTGTCCATATCCCTGTTGGAAGAATTTAAACCCTGATTTGGATAGCTTAGTTATCTGACCCAGTTAAAGTAGTCCTTGTGGATTGGTGTATATCTGTGTAATGATGATGTCACAGGCTAATGTTTTGCAACCTTTCCTTCAACTTCTCTTCCTTTTGATGCATAACCTAGGCAATAGATTCCTGTTTTTGCTATCTTAATGCTACAAATACATTGTGATGTACTAATAAATAGCTCTAATTCCTGCTAAGCACAAACTCACTTTTTCCGCATTGCTTTAAAGTCACTGCTGGAGGCATGGCAATATGCAATGGTGTGTCAGATTGCCACTTTCTTAGATCAAATACCTTCCTTTTTTAGGCAAAAGGCTACATACTGGCTGCATACAGGAACTCTGCCAGTTTTACAAGTGACCCTGAGCAGCTGGTGGGATAGATTTCGGCAGAAGCTCCACTCTTCCTTTGTGGCTCTGGGCTGAGAATGCTCAGTCCAGATGGAATCTGCAAACCATTCAGATACCAAGCTCAAATAACGTTTTAGTGTGCATGTGTAAAATAGGACTTTCCTAGATTTGGAAACTGAAAATTTTGGCAGCTTTTCCTGGAAACAGAAGAATTCAATACCCCTCCAAAATCAAGCTGTTTCTCAAAAGTGAGCAGGCCTTTATTTGAAAAATGAGAAATTCTGAGTGTGTCACCTTGAAGGAGTGTACTTTTTTTTTTTTTTTTTTTTTGGTTAAAAAAGGAAAAAAAATATGGCAACAAAACAGCCATATAATTTTTCAGGAAACTTTCCAAAATTCAGGCCAAGGTGGACACCTATCAGAAGAAATTCTGGTGGCCCAAAGAGGTGTACAAAATGGTTTCTGCAAAGAGACATAAGAGATATAGGCAGTACAACAAACACTGCTTATAGTGTTGATAGCACTTCTGAAGATGTATGGATCATCAGTTATAATGTTTATAGTGAATAAGAGTCATGTTTGAGTCTCACTCTGCAAGATACAAGTTACATCCAGGAAATGGGGCTTTTATGACTTTCCTAAACACACATCCACTGCTGGGGACCTTCATGCCCTGCATAAATGAATAAGCTCTCCCATTGGGGTCTTCCAAACTAATCCTGACCATTTAAAAATGCACGAGCTCTAAATGCATACAGGAATACCCCTAAAAGAACAATCTTCAGTAGATCTTGAGGCAGCTGGTATTAGTAAATACTTTATGTGCCTCAGTGTACTGACTCAAATTAGACCCTTGTGTACCACGTGGAGCTGGATATGAAAGCTACTTGTGTAATTTAGTTGTGTTGTCATCTTGGATTAGAAAGATGAGCATTCCTTTGTCATTATGGTTTTGTGGATTGCACCTATGTATGGGCAGAACCCATTGCAAAAGGGTCATCTTGGACTTGGGATGGGATCTGAGCAGCCAAAGGAGAGGCTCTGTTGTGTGTCTTCTGAGGTGCTTGCTCTCCACAGCAACCATGGTTGGTAGGTGTGATACTGTGGCTAGTGGATCTGTGACTATGTGGACTCCAGAGATGGGTGGCCCAACATGAGGGTATTTGTGGGCGGCAGTGATGCTAAGGACAATTTGGAAATGTGATGAAGTTCTTCGGTTAGGCTAGAGTGGAAGACTTCTGAAGATATTTCTCTGGGAACAACATGAACACTCAGTCTGAACATTCATCCGTTTAGGTTTCATTGTAGTTGAAACCTGAGATTTCTGAGTATCTCTGTAGGGATGTGTGCTTACAAATAAGGAATAGAGAGATTTTGTCTCTAAAGTGTGTCTATTATCCCTTTTCTGCCATAAAATAAGTGCTTCATGAAGCAAAATATATGTGTTATAAATGTCTTCTGTGGCTGTATTTCTTACCTCCTATTTTTCTTTTTCATATAAAATTGTACCAGCTCCCTGGACTCAGGGAAGAGTGATCTGCCTGAAAACTACTTGGCTTCTCAGGAGAACCAGTCAGACTGTCTGGTGCAGAAATAACACTGATGTCCAGGAGAAAAGGGTATGCTCTGCTAATCCGTATAGTTACCAAATCTAGCTTTTAGCACAAATAGTAACAACCAAAGCAGAGATCTGCTTCCATGATCTCTAAGTGCAAATCCAAGCAGCCACTGGCCCATGTGCACTGGTGTAGGAACTCCAGGCGTGCGTGGTGATGCTGTGCACTTGGGAGCCCTGCTCCAGTGGCTCCCAAGGCTGCTCTTACAAATCTTTTGCATCCAGTCTTAAAGCATATCTTGAGGGCCTCCCTTGCATCCTGTGCAGACAGGATGCTCCAAAATCATTTATTCATTGATTCCCTGGCCCCTCAGTGATTCATTTATTTTTGCTGGAGTTATTTCCTTATTTATTTATTTTTATTAATCTAAAAGCAGATCAGTCCTTATGTACAGTTTGGATGCTTCCAGGGTGGCATTGGCACCTGAGTGTAAACAATCTTGCTTGTCCTGGGGGCAGGACTGTGGTATATGTCACCCTGTTAAACAGTCTCCAACAAGACTAGAAATTTTAAAAAGGCAATTGTAACTCGAAGCAAATATCAGCCTAATTATTTGTGATAACATCTGTCATGTATTTAAGGCAAGCCTCTGGAACAAGACAACGGTTTGATTATTTTTGCCCCCCCTTTTTTTTCTCCTTCTTTTCTCTTACTGTTCTTTTGATATTCTTGACTCCTGTGGTCAGAAGACACAATGAAGACACTAAAATCCCATGAGAAACATGGAAAGAAAGGTGTAGTTAAAATTTCCTGTTATCACTGAGATTTTTCTGTAGACTGACTTTTAGAGAGGATTCCCTTAGGCTGACAAAGCTCAGGTTTTGTGGTAAATCTCACCTGGA
Organism: Pavo muticus; assembly: GCA_016647715.1. Classification (NCBI taxonomy): domain Eukaryota; kingdom Metazoa; phylum Chordata; class Aves; order Galliformes; family Phasianidae; genus Pavo; species Pavo muticus. Next base: position 571,561 of record JACDJE010000016.1, on the reverse strand, counting down.
TGGGTTTATCTCCATGCACACACTGAAGTGTCGGCTAGAAGTGGTATGTTTTTGGAACCTTTTTATAATGAAAAGGAGGCCATGCAGTTTTATTGCCACTACCCAGTGAAGTGTGGTTCCATCAGAGCCTTTTATTGGGAGTTTACAAGTGCAGCGTTACAAATGAGTTTGCTGGCAGGGAGCTGACCCCTTGCTGTGGAAAGCAGAAACTAGTTGTATAATTCAAAACATTGATGTCTGGCCTGCTGGGATTTCCACCTGAAAAAAGACTCAGTCTGAAAAGGGCTTCAAGCAGATAATAGTGGTACATGCATAACGGCAAACGCTGCCTGGCAAGCAAAGCTCAGTAAACACTCAGAGCATCTAGACCGTCACATTGTGCTTGGAAGTTTTACCTAATAAGCTCTGCTTTTCAGAGAGAACTTGCTAATCATTTAAAAGTCAGCACAGAGTGCTTGCCATCTGGGGACTGGAACTGGCATAGACGTGTCTGTGCAGTGCTCTGCCAGCGCTGATAAGCCCTGCTCAAAACTGGAGCTTGGTAGCTCTGCACAGTGGGGCTGCACTCGTCCAGACCTTCACTGGCTCAGAACTGAGCAGAGAAGTTTGAAAAGGTCGAAATGAAATGTGTTGACTCTTAAAATATTTGTCCTTTACTTTTAAAGCAAGGCGTTTGAGGAGGCAAGTTGAATTTAAGGATTCTGGAGCTGTTACAAGCATGATCTTTTTGGTAGAGAAAATACTGGAGTGAACAACACCACCCAGCTCTGATAAAGAACTGTAAGAAGGGAAAATGTAGGAACTAGAGGGAAACTGGAACAGCAAATGTCTTTCTGGGACAGAATAAGGAAAGAGGAAAATTTAAATCCAGGCAGCGTGAGTGAAAATGGTAGCACAAGATGGGGCTAGCTATTGGTAGTAATAGATGCAAACTGAGGGAAATGGCTACACCAACTCTACTTTTCACTCGCTTTGTGCTGACGTAAAGGACTGCAACTTACAGGAAAATTGAGAATTGAATCCTTCACAGGTAGTAGAGCCCACATGAAATATGTTTGTATACAGGATACATACAAGTAAGCTACAGTAAGATACAAGGAATTGGGGGTAAGATTTTATCTTACGAGAGGCAGAGAATGTTCTTCTATTGCCCACACAGAAGAACATTTCAAAGTTTCATCACAAACAAGTAAAACTTAGCTAATAGTTCCCAAGAAAACTGATGGAATACTTCAGCGATCCTGGTCCTTTCCACATGCCACCACATCAAGGCTTTGATAAATTCCTGTCACTGATTGGCAAGGTAACTCCTGTAACTCCTGCCTGCTCAGAGCCAACCTGTGGATGAAGGCTCTTTGTGCCTTCCTCATGTCTGTCCTTTGGGCTCCAGTACAGTGGCAGATACTGATGGCTGGCATCAGAAACCAACCTTTCATGTTTTCTCACTGAAAAAAGGCATGTGGGTCTGGGAGAGTATCACAGAATCATAGAGTAGCTTGGACTGGAACAGACCTTATAGATCACCTGGTTCCATCCCCCCTGCCATGGGTCCTTGACAACCACTAAATCATGCATTAAATTATGACAACATCAAGTTATAATTATTTATTTTCAACAGTAAGTTGCTTCATTTTAACATTGAGGGTNCTGGATGGTGTAAATACCAAGGAAGGGAGATGAATACCGCAATTCGTGCAGCACAGTGCAAGGACCCCCATTTGTGGAGCATCTCCCCAGTTGTGGAGCATCTCCCCGTTCCCGGCGCTGTGAGCTCTGCCCGGAGCTGCCCGGCAGCGGCCGCTGTCCGTGGTGATGAAACGGGGCGGGCGGGTCCCGCTGCGGCGCTTCTCCAAACTCCTTGCCCTCCGGGGCTTCTTTTCTCTGGAAAGAGAGCTATTTTGTTTTATTTTATGGGTTTTTTTTCTTCGGTTGTTGGTTTTCTTATTTATTTATTTACTTATTTTTTCAAAGTTTACTCTGAGTCAGCACAATGTATATATATCTTAAAAGAACATTAAAAAAAATGGAAGGAATATAAAAAACTTACTTTAAAATTAGTACATTTTTAAAGTCTTCGAAAGGTACTTCTTATTTTTGTCTACATTCGGAGACTTCTGGGCAAAGTGTCTGCATGTCTCTACATTTCTATGTGCTGAACAGTACGTGTGAAGCAAGCCTGAGTGTGGCACTTCTGTCTGAATAGCAATGTCTGTATAATTGCCCTTGTGCATGAGGCAGGGATTTCTCATTTCATACATCAGTAGAAATGCTGCTGTAAATCTGTGAGTACAGATAACCATATCCCAACTTTTATGTTCATTACAACAGAGAATTTGGATGTTGTCAAGTTTTGCTTTCAAAAGTTTATTCCCAGGTTGTATAAAACGTTTCTTGCAAATGTATTCATGATGGGAGCAGCTTTGGATACAACTAAGGCGCTTGCTCAAACTAGCTTTCATGTTGTTGTTTGGAGACAGAAAGCAGCCCTCAGAGCCTCTGGGGCAGTTCTGTCTTTAATGAGCATGCTGGGATGGGATTTGAGCAAAGAATTTGTTTTTGTTAATTGCATAGAAAATGGATCCTCATTAACATCATTTTGTTTTACAAAATCTAATCTTGCAGCAGATCTTATTCACAGTTCCTTTTAGACCACACCATGTATCGTACATGTGGCCAGCATGAATCATCTGCTCTTCCCCAACTTCTGGAGCCTGGTGATGCTTTTCATTATTATGGCTGCACTAAACTGCATATTTGTGTTTCAATCCTGGCATATCTCATGGACAGGTGACATTTGGCAGTTTTTTTGCTTCTAGAAGCAAATACCTGTTTTATTCCTTTTGGTATTGTCAGCGGAGATGTTCCAGGACAGGGACATCTGTCTGCTGATTGGAAAAGGTCACAAAGTTAATTTCCTGTTCTGCAGGATAGATTTGGGTAAGAAGCAGTCTGATATTCTAATTGTTCTCAACTCATGCAATGTTATTTATTTATTTATTTATTTTTTTGCGTAGTGAAATGATGGGGTTTTTTTGCCTGTTTTTTAAATGGAGATAAACACTACTAATACTTTAAGCTGAGTTGCCTCTCTATCAGGCCATCCTCTGCCATGGCTTGAGACCAAGGGATCCCCTTATTTCTTTCTAGCTATCTCTGACTTCAGCACCAACAGATCTTGCCACAGACTGGCTTCTCAGTAGCTCTTTTCTGGGGCACTGACAGCTTCCAAATAAATTAATTTGCCACACTAATTTGACTTATATGAGCTGTCTCTCCTCAGAAACATCACTTTTTCTCTCCTAACAATCCAGATCTGCATTGGTCAGTTCACTTCCATTCAGATATTTTAGCTTTCGATAAACAGGGAGAAGGGGAGGAGTAAGAAGTGATTCATTCATGCTGGGGGATGCGTTGTTGGAACTTTCTGGGACATATTTAGGAAGATGGTGAATTGTTTTCTGTCCAAGGGGACAGGGTAATCATTCACACCAAGACGTGCAAAGGGGTGCCTGCAAACTTTTCCATGGATCCAATATAAAATGCTGCAAGAAGGGACCATAGAGAGGAAGTGGTGTCTTTCTTTTGGAACCAGTAAATAAGATTGTGCCCTAATGAATAGCTGGGGCTGATGATAAGATTGCAATACTTTGCTTTTGTGTTCATTCCTGGGATTCTTTAACTGCTTCTAAAAACTAATATCACTAAGATTTACCCAACCGTGCAGAGATACCTTCTAATATTACTTAGATTTACCCAGCCTCACAGAATTATCTTCCGTTCTCTGCCTGTTTCTTATTGTCCCATCTGTATAGTCATAAGATTAAATGACAGTGTGATCTTGGAACCTTCTGTATTTTCAAGGGTCACATAAACATTTGATTATCAAGCAAAATGGATCTCAACTAATGAAAATGGATGCTTTTAAATAAATTCTTTTTTGGGGGAGGGGAAAGCTATGAGAACACTTCAGCTGTTTTTTATTTTCTTTTGCAGTGTACTTGAAACTTTTATCATGCGAAAGTAAGCTGCTTTAATTACTTAGGTTTTTCTAAAAATGTCAGGTTTTTTTTTTAGTTTAAAATGGGGAGGTTTGCAAGCAAGAATCTAGAGAATTACACAGTTCTTCAAACCTTGCATCTGCTATGTCAATTTGGATGAAGTATCTTATGCTTCAGTTTCCCCTACCTATAATCAGAGTGAGTATTTACCTTAATAAAAAAACTTTAAGTTCAGAATCTTAAATCAAGATCATATTATTGCTTATTGCAAATCAAGTTAATGCACTTAAAAAGACTCATATGCATGCAAGAGATTACAAAAGGACTGCTCACATCATTCAAATGAAACACATTAAAAATAGATATCTGCTTTTCCCAGTAGTGTGGTAGAATGCAGAGGCGTTTGCAATACTTTATAGTGAAAATTACACTGAAATTAAAACAAAACTTTATATTCTTATAGCTGGAAGATTTTCACTCTGCTACAGATGATATGGCTCCAAAGGACACCAGGCACTTTGTGTGTCTGTTAAAAGCTAAATTACTAAAGGGAATGGCAAGAGAATGCATTGTTATTACTTGGAAGAGAACCAAGAGCTCACATGATGCCTTGCAATTAGCAAAAAAGCCAAACTCCTGCCCTTGAGATCATGCAATATAGTAAATCTGTAGCATGTGGGACATCAGATCAAACAGAAAGAGGAGAGAGGACTTCTATCAGGAAGGTGGGCAGAGCTCTGCTGTACAACAGAATTGAGCTCCAAAGATTTCAGGAAAAGAGATGATGTGCCTGAGGGACAAGAAAAAATGCAGTAGGTTTTGAATGTACAAAGGGAAATTGAAGATGGTCATTAGGGAAGACCTTTAAATACAAAAACAATGAGGAAGGTGGCTGAGCACAACAGAGTCTCCATCTCTGGAGAACTTCAGGTACGAAGTAGACAAACTGTTGTTTGTTTTAACCTAATAGTTGTACTACATCCTGCCCTTGCGTGTTCTTGGCAACCTCTTGAGGTCTTTGCCTGCCAACTTTTTTATGATCTTATAAAATGTGAGTGCCTGCTTCATGCATACTTCTGGTTTTATTCTTCCCTGATTCTATGAAGATTTTCTGCTGCTTTTCCTCGCACTGCAAGAAACAGTGTTGTCACGGGTTATCTCTGGATACAAGTCCGTGACAAGGGGGCACAGGCCCCGGAAAAAAAAAAAAAACGGAAGAGCGAGGAGAAAAAAAAAAAAAAGGAAGGGGTACGAACGGTTTGCCGCGCGATCCGGCCGGCCCCGGGCCACGCGCTCCGGGAGAGGGGGAAGGGCAGGGAGCTAGTGGATGGTTTTAACAAAAAAGGAATGCACCAGCAGTAGATCTGAGAAGGAACGGTAATTTACTAAATTTAACTAAATCAAACAAAATGAGAGAGAAAAGAGTATCCAAAACGCGAGATCAAAACACAATACCGCGAGGGAACCACGTGCTGTTCTCCGCGGCGAGCTGAGAAGGCTGAGCCGGGCAGCGGGGGAAGCCAGGCGCTCGGTCCGGTCCGGAGCTCCACCCCCGCTTCCTCTTCGCGCCAAGTCCTCCCCAGGGAAGCCGCACCTCTCCTCCCATCAGGATACTCCACGTGCCCATAAGGGGCAGTAAACGGAACCAGAACATTAACTCTTTAACTCCTACTGGTTCACATGATGTTCTGATGTGGAATACTGATCACAAAAGAAAAATCACCAAACCACAACAAGTGTTCAGATTTGTGCACCTGCAAATATTTCAGGTTGATGGTGTTTTCAGAGCCCAGCAGGATTTTAAGCACTGTCTGACCATCAAAAAAACCTGCATCACTAAAATGAGTGATATTTGGCTTTAGATGTAGACTATAGAGCTGTTTTAGTGAAGATTCACAATTTTTATAACACAAAAAAGAATGTTTGTTTGTGGTGCTGTATGCTATTTGGCTGATAAGAAGCAAGCAGAACGCAAGCTCTTCCTTGCTGCAAGCTGCTCTGTTCTGTCAGATTTTATTGTACCACAAAGGAGGGTTTCCTGTGCAGTAGTTGATGCCAAATAATTTCCTTCAGAGTTGTTGGCAAATAACAACACACAGCAACGGCACTCCAGCCTCTCCAGAGGTTCAGCTGCTCCCACCTCTCCCAGATTCCCATCCCTACTGAACTTCACTATACAGATGTTCTTATGTAAGTGGCATTAACTCAGTAACAAGGCAACAAGGGCTCAATTCTAGGGCCAATTCTATTTCATGTTTTTATCAGTGATCTGGAGGGATAACTGGAGTGCATCCTCAGCAAGTTGGGAGATGACACTAAACTTGGAGAAGCATTTGACTCCATGGAGGGAGGAGAGAACTTGCAGAAAGACCTAGAAACATTTAAGCATTGGGCGATCATCAGTGGCTTGAAAAGCGACCAAAAAAACCAAATAGATTTGTACCTGGGATAGAGTAATGCTGGACATAGGCACAGCTGTGAGAGGAGTGGCTGGAGAGCAGCTCAGCAGGGAGGGATCTGGGGGTGCTCAGACAGCAGTTCAGCATTGAGTCATCAGTGTGCCCTGGCAGGCAAGGGGGCACACTGTATTGTGGAATGTATTAAACACAATAGCCAGGTGGCCAAAAGAAGTGATTCTCCTGCTATGTTTAGTGCTGGTGTGACCTCACCTGGAGTAATGTATGAAGTTCTGTATGCTGAATTGTGCTGAACAGATTTAGAATATGGCTTAACCTTTCATTCCTTTTCTTTTGTGTTTGGGTTGTTGTTGGTGGTGTTTTTCCTTTTGTTTTGTTTTGTTTTGTAATTTTAGGCTGTTGGATAAAAAAATGTTTCTTTCAAATGTATTTTCCTACTAGTAGTAGCATTTTGAGTTGCGTGTGTTATTTCAGGGCTGATTTGACATAACAGTTTAATAATAAATCCTGCAGAAAAAAAAAAAAAGAGATCATTTTAGAAAAGGCTGCCATAAATAGTTGTGATGAGAAAAGTGACATTGATGGGAATTTACTAAATACTGTGGCTGAAGCAGTCATCTAATATTTCCATGAAACTGTGATGAACCTCTTCTGTCAGAGCTATGCTAGGTTTACCATTTAAAAGTTTCTTCTCTGTTCTGTATCTCAGCCGCTTTCACTGGTTACAGGTTCTTCTTATTCGTATCCTGTTTTATGCTGATGAAAGGTTGGCGTTTCTCTTACTTTCAGTACCGAGTAAAATGTTTTTAGTCATCATTATTTTTTTTTTAATATATAATTTTGGCTCAATTTTGCTCTAACTCACATTTTAATTGTACCAAATTTTCTTTCCCCAGTTTTGAATTTTTTCCTTCTAAAATTCTTATCAGTGTTCACGTCCACTCCTAACATTCTGTATATTGTTTAATACTTCTGAGTGTTAGTATTCTGGATTGAGACCTACTGCATAGAAAATAAATAAAAGTAAATATTCTTAGTTCACCACTAGAATAATATTCTAGTTCTGTTCAAAATGACTTCTAATTTTTTTTTTTTGCTTTATGCACTCACCTGCATCAGTGTGATTAACTGGAGAAGTTATTGTAGCATAAATTTCTTCAGGGACAACCGTTCTAAAATAGCCCCTCTGTTAACACTTTTACTGTGTTTGTGGAAAATATTCCATAATAGCTACTGTGCTGTGCTCCGATCTCCTCACCTAATCCGATAGATTAACTATCTCTCATACATCAGTCATAAGTGTAGTTTGGGTATTCAGGTTGAATTTTATTGGTTCCGTTGACTTTTATGCCAACTGATACAATATGAGGAACTTTGAAATATTTCCTTGTAGTTTTAACTGCAAATAGTATGGAAGCAAACCAAAGACTTCAGTTGGAAAGTTCAGATCTTCAGGTATCTGACTTTTTAAATTCCAATGCAAATCAGCAAACAAATTTCAAAATTTCTTCTTTATTTCTTATGAAGTGAAGCAGAACTCTCCAAGGCTCTCTGGTCAGCACTTTAGCTATATAAATGAGCTATGAGCTAGAAAGCTAAATATCAACATTATTTGCTGGGCTTCCTCCCAAAAATCCTGTGACAACAAACCACTTTGGGATTTCTCTAATGTAATAGCCCTGACTTGATGGAAGAGGAAAATCTGGGTGGTCATAATTGTGCTTCTTTGTCTTGTCTGGCTCTCTAGCAGCTAGCTGTTGCAGACCCTGGCTTCTTCAGCTTGGCCTTCGTGGTGTGCATCTGCAAGTGTTTTGCAAGTCATGAGCACATTGGTTTCTAAGGCAGTTTGAGATAGGCGGCCATTTTACATTCATCTTTGTGACAGAAGAGATGCAAATGTACATCATCACACAAATGCAAAGACTTCCATCTCTCTGTTTTTTTGCTATGTTCCCTCCAACAAAACAAACAAAAAAACCCATGGAAACCAAAAGCAACAAAACAGTTGGACCAAAAGCATTTGTGCTTTCTCATTAAAAGAGGATAAAAGCGTGCCCAAACAAACCAGTAAAGGTCCCAAATCATGAATAAAGGACAAAGGTCTGTGATATATATTAAAGCAACATAGCTCCAAATACTGGCCAGTTAATGCACAAAGGTGTATAGGTCTTAAGCCAAGTTCAGTATTATTGACAAGAATGCCAAAGACAGCCTGATTTCAAAGCTGACATCTTGATTTAAAGTCAACTTAAGCATGCTTAAAGCCCCTCTTGATAGTACTGCCAGGAGGAAGGCAAATCCTGGAGCAATTCTAAATGTCAGCCTTGTATACTTGGGTTGCTTCAGCTGCCAAAAGCTTGATGGCCACTTGGAAAATTGACATGATAGAAAACACAGGAAAGGATACAACTGCAGCTCAATTAAAAACACCAAATCTTTCCTGACGTGGTTGCTGTCTTCCTCTGTGTTAATACAAAAAAAAAAAAAAAAAAAAGGGGGGAAGGGGGGGGGGATGGAAGTCCTGGCTTTTGCATTCACTAAACTACTGGTTCATCTGTAACACTGGAAATAATCCAAGAAGGCATGGCAGCAGCGATTTTCTGTTCTCAAAAACAAATTATCCATGAAAAACTTCCAGACTACTTCTATTTGTCCCCCCACCTTGTTCTCCTCCCCCTTATAAATTACTAAGTTTTTTATCATCCCTTAACTATCATTGCGTAGAGATCAGTTTATTTTATTTTTTCTCTCCCCCTTTCCTATTTTCTCTTCTACTTAGAAAGTTCCTCTTGTACAATTTGTACCTCTCAATCACTTTCAGTCAGAATTAAATACGCAGCTTTGTACAGCTAATTTCTCTGGTACAAACACCTCACGCACTTGTCAGAGGGGATTCACTCCTTTGTTAGCTGCATTTATAAAACCAGTCTTGACTCATGCTGCAAGGTTTTACTGGTTTTTACCCTTCAGCAGGAAATGACATGAAGTCCTGGTTGAAGCGTTTTATCCTACATCACAGGGTTATGCATACATCTGCACGCTAGAAAGCTGGATTGGTAGCACAAATCCTCACTCAAAGAAAATGAAAAACCTTTTGACGTATGGCAAAGAGAGTGTTTCTGAGGTTACTTCCCTCAATGCTCTCCTCTCCCCCTACACTGGTCCTGTCCTTGCAGAGATTTTGGCTCTATGCTCAGACTCCTCCATACTACATAAGATCTTCTGGGAGGCAGAAAGAAAGACAAATGCAGTACAAATTAACCCCACCTCCAGTAGTTATGATGCATTCTGTATTAGACATGAGTACTTATTGTAACATTTATACTTGTCTCTTTCCATTTCCTTGTATAAGGCTATACCTAGAGAGTAATTTTAAAAACAATATTTTGCAGAACCAATCTTGAATGATTCAACAAAGTTGAGCGGTCTTCCTTTGGAAGATTAGCTCCGATCACATCTTTTCTTTGTAAATAGGAAACTCCCTAATCCAATTAATATAAATCTGGGGCTTATATTTTCCTGCACTATAAATCCAGTGATTCAGGTCCCATGATGTGTGTATGTACTGAATCACTCTTCTCAGGGAGTTGGATATTTTTTTTAACTTCTTGAGTAATACTGTGGCATGCAGGCATTGTAAACTGACCCAGTAAGTGGAGCAAGGAGGCTACAAAAACCTGAAGTCAATTACCAGTCTTTAGCACTACTGTATTAGATTTGGGGATAGAATTCTTTTTGTGAAACTCTCAGCTATTCAAATCTATTGGTTTAGCTTAAGTCAGTATCTAGGTTTGTTCCACAGTCAGTGTTGAGAGACTGACAACTTCATAGGGCCATAAAGCCCATTCTTTAATGGGCAAATGGGCTGCTATCAGCAGATCACCATCTGAGCAGAATGTGTTTCTATAACCAGCTTGGAGTAGATCTGTAGACCTCCCATGATGAAGTTGCGTTCATTGAATCCTACCCCTAACAATCAAACATGAAGTTAGCTAAGTAACTAAACTGTATTATCAGACTATTTTCTCTACATATGTCCTTAAACTTATACACTAAATATCTGCTATTACTCACTGTAAAGTGAAGTTAAGGGAACTAGACCAGATGGATCAGTTATATTGCTGCTCTTGTAAATTCATAATGTAAATTTATTAAGATCTTAGGAAATAAAAACATATACCTAGCTATGGGAAAGAGGACCTCATGCTATTTTATTTACAGAAATACACCATGTGTAACAACTGGAGAACCCAGGCATATGCTGAATGTCTTTACTGTTTTTTTTCTGTATTTGCTGACCACTTTCCTGCGCACAGAAAGTGGGAATAAACACATACTCTTATGACATTTGTCATTTTAAGGTAGAGAAATACTAAATGGGATATGCTAATTCTAGAAATAAATGAAATATTTAGATTGCCACTCACTATGCTTTGATTTGGTGAGAGGGGAGATGTTCAACCAATTCCTTGTTTTCAAAATCTCTTGGATCAAGTTTGACTAGAATAGAACTAATATGTTTTTGAGGTGACTTAACTCTTACAATGTTAACATATTCTTGTTGATTTTTATCCAGTCTGTCACCAGTGTGATTATAACTTGTGAGTGCTCAGAGTGCTGCTGGAAACTGTTTTGCATCCAGTGTGAATTCCAGAACACATAATCTCTTAAAACATTCATGGGAAGTGGCCTGCACTTACTTTCTACTTCTGCAGAAATTAAACACCAACATTTTCAGAACATCACAAATACTTTCAGGCACTGAGGTTCAGAAAAGACCATTTGATTATCTAACAGTCATCTGAAGACAGTAGTACAAATGTCCTTGGTAGGCCCACACGCTACAGTTGGCCTGAGCTGTTTCAGTCTTATGTGGAATAATCAGTAGAAAAAACAATCTTCTACAAGGGACAGAAGCCCAAATGATATCACAGAATGAGATGTGCTGAGATAATCTTGGTGAGAACCAGGGTGGAAATGAGGAAGTGTTCACCTTGGTTCCTTTGTAGCCCCAAAAATGATGGCTACAAAAACACAGACTATGTGAGCTGAATCTTATTCCCCCCAAAAAAATCAAGAAAGGATTCTTTATTGCAGCAGGTTTCTGATTCAGTCATGAATGATTGTGAAATAATTGAAATCTGTTGCAGTTTACTTAGTCATTTAACAAAGATTGTGTTAGGCTGTTTCAGGCATTTCAAATATGTTTGTTTATGCATCTAAGTTGCTGCCACGGAGTACTAGTTATCTCCGCAATTTATCATTCAGTCTAGAAGTTATTCCAACAATGTGTTACAAGGACATGACTCAAGTTGAACCTGACTTGGAGTATACCTCAACCTCACCACCTGCACAAAGGGATATCTGGGAGTTGTATTCTGAGAAACCTCTTCACCGCCTCTTTGAGTTAGCTGTCCACTCTTAGGAGGAAAACGACGGACACAGCCTCAAAGTAGTCTGAAGAACTAATGTTAACAGGTGCACAGATGTGTTTCTATTGTGTATTAATGCAAATTCACAGTCATAAAAGGTGGAATATATGGCACTGAAAGAGAAAGCAAAGAGTTTTCTTTAAGGAAGTATGTTTATTCCTTAAAACAGGTGAAAGTTTATATTCATGATCTGAAAATAATTAGTAATTTTATGCTAAAAATGCATAAGAGAACAACAATGTTTTGTAGCAATGATGTGCAAGCTGCAAAGGAAAGATTTGGTTCTAACAAATGTAGTCCATTTAGTATCTCTCTGCTATATCTCTTGTACTCATGTATCCTGTAGCCCCATCATGCTACACCTTCTTATTCTGTACTGCTTCAGTAGCAGACTGGTCCTACCGGTCTGCTTCTACAGTATACAGAGTGGTGTTCCCATTCACTATATGGTGATTCCAGTATACAGAGTGATATTCCCATTTACTGTATGGTGATTCTAAGATCATATGGAGTGGCTATTTGCAGGGTTATCAGCCCAGTCTTTTGGTGCAAAAGCAGTGTTTATGACAGTTGTTTACTTACCAAAATATACATTTAAGACTGAACTTTCTCCATAGTATATATTTTCTCTGCATCTGTGATTTAATATGACAATTATTTTGGAAGGGGGAATGAAAAGTATATTTTTGTTTAGCTTAATCTGTGACTCAGTATGGACTTCAGTAGTGTGATGGTAGGGACTAATAACCTAACTAGCCTCACTGTTTCCTTGGAGTCCTCAGACACTGCAATTGTGCCTTTTCCTCCTCCTGTAACCTACAGAGCAGCAGATGTAGATAAATCATTCAAGATTCTCAAGTAACTTATTTAAAGCCTTACCTAAGGGATTGGAACCCATTATGTATTTGTTACATGCCATTTTGCATAAAGGTGTGATCATCTTTTCTTGAGAGACAGCCTTCTCTCAGGCAAAATTACTGTGCCCTTGAGCTGTATAAGCAGTTTTCTGCACTCTTTCTTACAGTCTCGGAAGACTCACTGGGATGGGAGAATCAGGAGGCAGTGAAAAGACACTCTTCTCCCTCCTTTCTACCACACAGTAGCCAGTTCAGCATTAGCAATAAAATATAATTAATCTGAAAGTCTTTCATCTCTCAGTCAAGAAGCTTCTCTTATTGCTTCCTGCCTTCCACTTCTTCAACGCTGCCACTGAAATCCCCTATGACAGGGTTGTCTCTTAAAATAAGAATCATTCTGTATAGTCTGCTTTTCCAAATGAAACTGGATTAAACATAGATTTTCCAAGGGATACTCCACTGACAATCCCTCGTGCTACAACTGCTGATTCCGTCTGGTTTGCCATAATAGTAATTACACTTAATCCTGGAAACTTGGTGGCTGGTGTCCTTATGGCTAAAACAATTTGTGGTGTTCAGTCAGACTTGTGTAGCACCCACCTGGTCTCCTGTTTCAGCTCGCTGCCTTCTTCAGGGTCACATTTAAAGTATATAGCTGATTTGGTTTCTCATGCATTGCAGAGAGAAGCTTGGTAGCTCAGGTCTGGTGGCCCCATTATAGTGCACAGGAGACTATAGTACAGTGCAGATAGCTGTGAACTTAGGGTGATCAAGTCTGGAGATAACTAGCTTTGCATGATTTAGTGGGTAAAGCACACTCAGCGTAGTCATGCTGATTTTGGTTGGTCAGAGCAGGGACAGGAAAAGGTCATCTTCACTTACAGTGCAAAGGGTGACAGACCTATAATCACTGCAACACTTAGTTCTTGCAGTGCTGAATTGTAGTGCATCTACCACTTAGCTCCTCTGCAAAAAGAACTTTCCTATTTCACACTTCTTCAGAGATGCAACAATCTGCATACCCATTCCTCCTTTCCTATGAATGAGTTTGGTGTGCATTCCAAAGACAAAATTGGTGCTACATCCCAGTGTTACTTATTTCCAATCTTAAAATTTTAAGAGTGTACATTACTAGTCTTCATAATGAAGAAGAATTAATGTAATATTACATCAAGTACACCACGTACTTGATAATTTCACAGTTCCAATAACTATTAAAGAGTTAGGGCATCTATCTATTATGCTGATTTTTAACCAGTTACAACCATTAAAGTAAAAATGTTAAAGAGATGGCCTTTTCCAACGGGCTTACCACCCCACTCACGTTCCAATGATCCTTAATTGACTTGTAAATACAATTCTAGGTTTCCTATCCCACAGAAGAGGAATTCTGAGCACCTGAAAAGAGCTGCTAAATTAGAACTTAGGAGGCTAAGTTTTTCTTGCCTGGGAAAGATAGGCTGAAGCTGGGCTTCTTGAATGTCCGTGGATGTAAATTCAGACTGGCTAGAGTCAGAGCCTGGCCTTCATTTTGGTTAATTGCATTTTAGCACTGCTTCACTGTCCTTCTGTGGAAATATAAATAAATGTGAATTGAGTGTCCATCCAAGACATTTTTTCAAGATTTCTGTGAATTAGAACCCTGGTATTTTTCTAGCAGCCTTGCTCTCACTTTCTTAGATCCTTAAATCCATGTAGGAAAACGTCGTGCTTAGTTGTGGAGTTCATTCCTACACTGCTATATTAAAGTGCTACTCTTTCTAATACCTATTCATGTACAGCTTTGGAGTTGTACTTGCTCCTGAAAGGTTGACTTATTTGTTGAGTTTACACTCTCTATACTTTTATCTAAAGCCTCTTAATAATGAGTAGCTTTCTGAAAATCCCATTCCTGAATTCAAGAGTCTCAGTGTCTATAAATTAAAGAGGAAGAATGTAGTATGTAGAGCCTGGGGGGAATTAAATATGAAAATAGGTTCTAATATGTTTGCTTTTTTTTGGTTTTTCCCCTCAAACAAAACCAACTAATTAAAACAACAATAACAACATAAACCACCACAACCACCTCCCAAAAAAAGCAGAATGCAAATAAGAAACCTCAAAACTTTTTATTGCAATTTTCTGATTTATTCTGAGTCTGTTCCATGAATCCTGAGTGGGTTGAGTTAGCAGTGCCTGTCATTCAGAAATTGAGCTGAAACACATCTCAAGTATAACATATAATAGCCTAAGTGAAATTAATCAGTCTTACAGCACCTTTGTAGAGTTTAGGAGTACAGAAAAAACATACAAAAGCTACATGCTGCTTCCATATTAAGGAATTACCTCACATCAGCAGAACCACAGAGCATACCAAGATCCTTTTCCTGGCCTGAGGCAGTCATAAAACATGCGGTGGGTAAATGTTGATCAAAGCTGATGCACTTTGGTTCACAATTAGGATGCACACATGATCACACACACAGCCAGATGCAAGCCCAAGTGACATGTGGTAAGGCATGAAGCTATTAAAACAGATTTCATTTGCAATTGGGATGAATAAGACATACTCAGAAGTTACCAAGATTTACTGATGCATTAAGTACCTGTTAGAAAGTGGTAACATGATTGCTTGTGATTACTGTCTGTAGTTGCAAACAGTAGGTACAGTCTATCATCCCTGACCTTAAGTATGCAGCTTTAATCAGGAAGGGCAGCACCTTCTTTCTAACCAACCCAAACAAAACTTGAACTTACTTTCGTCTTAAATTTTTCTGTTAGTAATGAAGGGAGTAAAGACGTCTTGAGCAGTAGCATATTCAGTCTCATCATGTTTTTTTCTGTTATTGCTGCTGTTACAAATTTTTATTGAGATCTGCAGGAAAAATATATTATTTTTATATGCTACCCTTTTAAAGTTTTCAGGAATATGAAATAAATGTTCAGCTGCCTTTGGAAATATTCAATAGAAATTCAGGTCTTAGCTTCATTCTGTAAGTGCCTGTAACAAAGGTTGGTGTTTCCCAAAAATATATATATATGCCTTAATTCTCAGATCCTTGAGTTTGCTGGCAGTGTGGAAAATGCCTACCAGTCTACGTTCATGGTTCAGGAAACAGGACTTAAAACCATAAGGTATGCCTTGAAATGCAACAGCAAGCACAAAGTTACTCAGAGCCTCAGCAAAGTAAAAGAGTAAACATGATGACTCTGGCTTTCTTCTACAACATTTTTGGAGCTAATTTGAAGTTGTGCATTCCCAATGCAACCAAAGGCTACAAGATCTTAGCCAGCATATTTTAAATGAGGTTCTTCCAATTGAGATAGTCCCAGTGTTGCACTGAACTGCAAAATGATTGACTATATTTACATCATTAACTTGCAGAGAGCTCAGATGGCCAGCTTAATAAATGTAGTCCAAAATCCTTGCTACTCTTCTGATCATTTTATCCTACTGGGGTCATTCCTTATTACTCTGTTTTTTTTAATATGAGTTAGGCCAGTACTAGATCAGTATGCGTGTCCAAAGAACAGAATGATGTCCACTTTGGATGGGATTTGTTGATATTTCTGGGCTGCAGTTTGGATTTTTGTTTTTTTGTTTTTGTGTGTGTGTGTGTTTTTTCTTTCTTCTGGGTCATTTTGCTTCCAGCTTAGAGTGTATTTGACTTGAAGATAAAGTTGGCTTTTTTGCTTATCTCTTTTCTTTTATTCATATATTTATTTCATGTGAGATACTGCGGCTGAACAGTTCCTGGTGCTATATGAAAAGCTGCTATACTTTCTGCAGCCTCTGATCCCCTTGTTTCAAAGTATTAGGTGGAGACAAAGAAGGAAGTTGGAGATATTTTTACTTTGAAACTTTTAAAAGAATTCCTGAAATACTTTAAGAATGGCTGCAGCTTGCCAAAGGCATGCTGAAGCCCAAAGTTTGTGCATTACCTACCCTTGGGGGCAGTGTCAAGTACCTGGAGGTTTGAAGTTTGAAGGTGGCTGAATGACTCTTCAGGATGGAGAGACCACAGCTAAGCACAGTCCTCTTTACTCTGCCTGAAGGAACTCATCCCTGGAGTGAAATAGTCCTAAAATCATACTCGAGTTTTGTCTTGGGAGTTAATTATTTGGTTCACTGCAAAAGAAAAACCTGGAGTAAATTAACAGAATGCAGCATTCTATTAATTCTCTATTTCTAGTATTTCTTTTTCCATTATTCTCTATTCTTAGAGATAGTATATGCTGTTTATCAGTCTTTCCCTCTCTGAGTCTCTTTCCAGCAGTAAGTATAGTACAAGGAATTATATCAGCTAATTATTTCCACACAGATATCTGGAGATTATTTATGTTACGTGAAAAATCAACTCAAAAGATGAATGTTTTGTTTGCCTGGAAATAAGGTGATATTTTAAATTACCTTTAGCTTTTTTTGTCCTAACAGCACAATACAATTTACCTAGCAGATTGCCTGCATTACACACTTGTATCTTTTGTCTTGCATTCCAGTAGATGCAGAACAGCAACTGTGGACTGTCACTTCACCCTGAGCTCCATAAATCTCAAAGGAGACTTTATGAATGATTGATTCTAGTGTCCTGATGCATCAGGGAGAGTAAGATGTCAAATTTAGGATATCACTTCTACTTCAGCATGTCAGTTTTACTACTGCTCTAGCTTTGTTTGCCAGATACATTCCAAAATGCAGTTATTTTTTTATTACTGTGAATTACAAGCAAATCTGTCTCTGAAAGAATTGCTGGGTTTTTTTAGTTTCGTATACGTCTTCCATTAAAGAGATCAAAAATGATCTCTTTTTCTACTGTCTAAAATGATGCTAGAGGTACCGAATAATGCATGTTGTTTGTTAATGAAATAATCAGCTGTAGTTACACATGAAAACAAGCACTCCAGTGCCTCAAGAAGCAGTGGGGAAGGGAAAACTGAAAGTGATGGGAGGCATGCTCCAGGATGCAGCACACTATCAGCTTTTGCTTTCTGGCTGTGGATAGTGAAGATGATGTGTACTTAGTAAAATTGGTGGCCATTCTGGGTAGGGCAGCCACCTTCTAAGCTCACATTCTGCAATTGGATTTGACCTCAAGGGTTGGTTACTGCTCAGTGTTACTTGTAGAAAATGTAAGAAGGGGAAGTGTAAAGACCATGACTAAATAAAATAAAAGGGAAGGGGAAAAATTCAATAAGAAGAAACAAAATAAAGGGTGAAAGAAGAGGCAGTGAAGCTGCTAGGAGCTGTTGAGTTCTCTGTTGAGCTGGGCAGAAATGGGTGCACTGGAAGCCACAAGTTCATTAGGCTCCCACTCTGTCCCTGTCAGCAAGAGTCTGCTCCACGCTGCCAATGTAAGGGAGGCTGGGATAATATTTATTTAATTGCATGGCCTCAGTAGGTACAGATTTTTTGGATGAGGGAATTAATGCAGGGTGAGATCCCAGCTCTCTCTTAATGCAGGTGCTGGTACCTGTTTCTATGGTTACAGCTGCAAAGCACAGCTCTCTGCTTTTAAGTTGTTTGTAAGTATATTAAACTATCATCTTGGGAGCAGAAATTTCCTGCATTTGATGCCTTCGCTCTCCTTTAAGAACTGTTTTGAAATATAGCTTGGAAAAGTCGGGAAAAGTATGATTTTCTTACCTGCTGAGTAGGAGTATTTGATATAAATGAGACATAATGCAGACAAACAGAAGGGTGTGATGGGAGATTTACTTGCTTGAATATTCGATGTACCTTCTTTTCTCAGGAGTATTTCTTAGTCAGAATCCTTTGGTCTCACTCTTACTTATTGTCAATCCTATTCACCTCCAAGCAGAGTGCCATGGTGTGTCTGCGCTGTTCCCTTCCATACACGGAATGGTATAGAGACATGCTAGATACATATGTTTGTGAATAATTCCTTCTCAGATTTCAAAAGAGAAGAAACCATAAAGTGTAAGTTCTACTAGACCTACTGACAAAGTGATGAAAGCAATCCACTGAGCCTGGCTTGGTTATCCAGTGTTTTGAGAATTACACTTTTTCTTTCCAAGTAATTGGTGCCTTTTATATAAAATTAATAGGCTCTTCTGTCCTGTAAATTTTCCAAATAAAACTGATTTCCACAAGGAATTCTGATTCTTTTCAGAGACTTTCTCTGAATGTTGACTTAGAAGTCAGTCACTGGCTTTGGGAGTAGGCAATGCCTGTCAACAAGCACAAAAGCTGAAATAACATTTTCTTTCTAAAGCAGATTTGAGTGGAAAATGCTAGCACACTAAGGCAGTGCGATCTGGAGAAAAATTTTCTGATGGACAAATATACCTTGATATGTGTCTCTAAGTTCCAAAAAGACTTTCTTGTCTCTATATTTCCACTGATTCACAGTACATGATTTTCTGACATACTCTTATATACAGATGCCCTGCTTTCATCAAAATCAAATCAACTTGTATAACAATGTGTTTTTATTTCTGGAATATAAGACAAATCATGATATGGCTTCCTAAAGACATGAGGTCATACAAAATACATTTCCTTTACTTCCCTTTCAAATCTAAAATGTGAATTTGTCATCAGTAAAAAGTGATGTGACCTTCTGGCACGATCCTAACAAGGGCTGTATGGAATAATCACCAATTTTGTGATTCTAATATTTAAACTTAGCAAACAAACACATACATGCACAACTTCTTTTAAGTGTTTATTGAGTAGCTACTCCATCTATGTAGTGTATACGTTAATGTGAAAAGGTGTACAGGAGAATTTGTTTGAATTCATAGTCAGAAAAGATGTGAAAAATCCCAAGATATGAAGTAGTATGCAGAAGTGCTGAGGTGTGGGGAAACGGAGAAAGAGTAGCAAGGAATCCAGAAGGAGGAGTAACAATGTTATGTTTTGTTTCAAAACCGTATATCAGTGACATAATTTTTTAACTTTTGCATCTGAATCCTTCTCTCCTTTGATACTCCCTGAAGTTTTGAGAGCCACCTGAAGTTTCAGATATGTAGAGATGTTCTACTCCAAGAGTAGAACTGTGTGGGAGAGCAGGAGCTTTCAATTGCTGCCTGTACACTCAGGCTCTTTGATTTCTGCATATCAGTGCATGCTAAAGTAAGCAATAAAAATGTAATCGGGGAGCCTCTGTTCTCTTCTGTTCAGTGGAGAGGAGAAGACTAGAACTCAGAACCTTAAGAAAAAGCTTTCTTAAGAGCTTTACAAAAAATTACAAAATATATCAGTATATGTGACATTTGCTGATTGTGTTACCAATTTATTTCAGTGAACTTGCAAGAGGAAAAGGAGAGGTCATTTTAGACACAGTCTCATTCTCCTGTTTTCCAGAGAGTCTTTGGGACTTTGAAAATGTTCTTTTTCTTTCAAGTTTCTGTTTTTCATTATGAAATGGAAAAAAGAAAAAAACATTTATTTATTGTCCTTTCCTGTTTTGTTCTGTATTTTGGAAGCCATTTTCATGTTGGCTTCATTTGTTTATGTCTGTATACATTAGGTAGCATGAGGGAAACATCATTCATGTATATCTGGAAGTACATTCAATACTAGAAATTTGCCCTTACTGTTAATGAATGTCACCTATATTAAACTTCTGTTAAAAATAATCTGTCAGAGTTTATTGTAAATAAGCTCTAATGAAAACAAACTGAATGATTATAGTTTAGATTTCCTTCAGAGTGATTTCTTACATACAGGAAATAAATTAGAGTGTTTTAAAAAAAAACCGGCTGCTTCCATTTGAGTAGAATATATCATGATTTAATGAAGACAGCCATCTGCTCCTGAGTAAAATTCTAATTAAGCAATGTATGAATCAGAACAAAATCAGCTATAAAGCAATTAGTATTTTATAAGTGTTGCAAGTAATATATAGGAGATCCTATGTAAAAAGTTGCTTTAAATATGGCTGGATTTCATCATATTGTACTGCGCTGAGAGTTGTAAAGCTTCTGTTCACTGTAGATCACACAACATCTCCCTGGTAGAATTTCAGATTTCATACCGAGGTCTAAAGCATTGCATTGAGAAATGCTATGCCCACTGTGTTTTAATAAATTATACTGCAATTTAAGCATCTGAGAAAGACCTGCAAATTCAATTTTACAGGTAAGCTGGACAAATAGAATGAGGTCAATTCTGGAAGAGCTTGCCTGAAAACTTCAGCATTTTTGTGTCCAAGTCAGATTTGTGAAGCTGACAGTTCACTAAGAAGGGAAACCTCCTCATTTTGCTTTTATGGCATATATGGGGATTGCTTATGTTACTATGCTAAAGGACAGAAAGTTGGCTGAAAGTCTCCTAAAACTGGAGCTGAGGTCAGTGTAATGTATGGACTCCTATATCTCAGGAGACAAACTTTATACTTCACACAGCTGGCAAACTGATGCTTGAACTCTCAGGAAGCTTAGAGGAATAACAACTGGTCCTATACTTAAAGGGAAATATTTGTGGGTTTTTTTGATTACGTGTAAGGAATGTAGGTACAGTGTGGAGTCAGGGGCAGCAGCTGAGGGCTGGACATCTTGGGCTTGGAATTCCTGTACCACAGCCTTGCCAATGAGCCTGACATGCTGCATGAAGCTTGCAGAGGAATGAAGGGAAAAGTGAGGGGATAGAATAGACAAGCAGCACTCAGGTGCTCTGGTCCACTGAGGCATAAAGGGTCCTAATGTATTGTTTAATGAAAATAAAAAACTCTGTAAGCAGCAACACTGGGCATAGGCAACTTGTTGCTTTCTTCCACATGTGATTTACTTCTTTGTATTGCTTTCAAAAACTAGTAAAAGATAATCTACATAAACAGAAACTTCAATTTGCTTGGCATGATAAAAAATTTAATGTGCAGGTGAGCTCTGTCTTGCCTTTAAGTCAAAGTAACAATCCGGATCAAATAAAAATTGAGTCATTTTTTATACTTGGAAATTTAGGTAGTCTTTACAGATCAGCTTCTTGCCATTTTTCAGAAGCTACAAAGAAGACATAGACTAAAACCATGAGACACATACTTCCCTTGATTTTTTTTTTTTTTTTTTTTTTTTTTTTTGAGGTTCAGAGCTGTGGTAGCATTGTTTTATCTCAAAGAATGACAGAATGTCAGGGATTGGAAGGGACCTTGAAAGATATCTCATGTCCATTCAGCCTCTGGATTGTTATGGTTATCCGGATGTGGACAATCCCATACTGGAACAGCCTTGTACACCACCCAAGGGCTGCCTCAGGCTCACATGTCAGCCACCAGCCAAGACTGGACACAATGAGGGATCAGGACATACATACATCTCGTATCTTCTATTTTGTTATCAGAAGCACTTCATCTGTAACTCAAACTGAAAGGACTTCAAATATTACATAGTTTGCTGCTCATTGCTTATCTTCAAGAAATCTGGTTTTCTTTCGTAGGCATCTTTTTTTCCTCTGAGCAAGAACAGCTTCTTCTGCTTAGTCCTTGAATAAAATGTTCCAATGCTAAGCTGGGTTGCAAACACTGCAGGGAAATGTTTTTCAAATCAGACATGAAGCTCTTCTCCTTTTCGCTTACACTCTTCCAATTAAACTCTGTAAAACATTGGTGAGTTTTTCATTTCAGACCTAGCCTATGCAAAAGAACCTCTTTAAAATTAAATCCTCTGAAAAAAGTATTCAGTAGATATCCCCTGAATTTTCCACTATGCTGTCTCTAGAGAGCTGTTGCAATAAATCGAAGAAGTTCTCAATAACTCTCAGCTAAAATTGATTTGGTAGACAGATTCCCATCCTCTCTGGCTTGAGCACAGCAGTTTAGCTCTGAAAATTTTGGAAGAAATTCACACTACAGCCTGTTAGCGTTCAGCTGCAGCACAGGTCAGAAGAGCAGAGTTGCCCACATCACATTTCCCATACATGTGCTGGAGAGAAGCAGCTTCTTGTGGGGTAGAGGTTTACAAGGCTAGACATTGAGGCCCAAACCAGCCTTGAATGTTTCCAAATAGTGATTGTCTTCCTTTATCATTTCCATTGCAGTAATCTGCTCTGCTGCTGCAGATACACAATTTCTACAAGACTTTTTCTCCTTTCTTGTCCTCAAAATAAAACACTGATATGACCCCGGAGTGCAGGTAGGCAGTGCAGCAGCAAACTGCACATGTTCAAACTAAAGCTCCAACTACACCGAAGTTTACCCTTTTTTCTGAAGAAATGAAAAGTTGTTAGACTGGCATGTATTGTCAGGAAACATGGAGGCAGAGGTGCAAAGACAAGGTGTCCCTGGCATAGTGGGATGGCTGGAACTGAATGGTCTCTGGGTGTCCTTTCTAACCCAAGCTACACTATCTGTGAATAGTACTCCAACCAGCACCAGCCTCTGCACACCCACTGGGGCTACTACAGTGTAAATGTTGGTGTTTCCCAGCAGTCACCCTAGTCTCGACCTAGTCTTCCCAAAGCTCTGCTAGTTACCCTCGTACCTCCCTTTTTCCTGTCCAGCCTCCTACCAAAATAAACAACTTGTTCCTATTTACATTTTTCCTCACCCATCCCAACTTCCCAACAGCTACAACTGTTCCCTGATTTGGTATTTTGGATCCATAGGCTCTGCCCTGAGTTCTGACTAAGACTGAGACATTGCCTGTGGAATAGTTGTGTGATTTTTTATTTCTTTTTATTTTTAAAGATCCATGCAAGCCCTGCTAATGGTGCTGTGGTGGTGGCCTCTTGCAGGGCTAGGGAGTGTCCTGGGCACTGCTGGCCCTCCTCTTCCTGGGATGCTCCCTGGATGAACAGCCCCTGCCTCAGTCAGGAGTGGTGTTGCTGTGGCTGCAGTCCTGGGCTGTAGGTCACACTCCTGCCCCTTGCTCTGCCTTCCTGTGGTGCTCCCCCATCTCCCTGGGGACAGGCATGGTGGCATGGGTACCCAGATCCCCAGGAGCTGTGTGGACAGTGCCGGGGAGCTCTTCCTCAGTGGGACCTGCAGGGCTGCTTGATGGAACAGGGCATGCGCTGCAGGGAGGCAGTCTGGTGGCTCTGTGCTTCATACTCTGATGATAGCATGATGACACAAGGCAGAGAGCCATCTGCCTGCAGTGAGAAGTGGGTGGTGCTCATAAACCTCCTGCAGAGAGGGCTGGTCCACTGAGAGATGAGGCAGAGACAGGGAGCAATACAGGTGCCACTATTTTGAGCAACTGAGGACATTCTTTTTACCTCAGTGAGTGGACTGATGGCAAAGAGAAGGACATCCCTTTGTGACAGGAGACACCTTGAGAAGGGCAGGAGGTATCCAGCGCTCCTCAGGGTACTGGCTGAACATGTACCTACTGGGGAGGTCACTGTCCCCTGGTTTCACCAAGCTATGCTGCTCCAGGACCTGCCAGGCCCTCAGGCTGCCATCCCATTCTGGTCTCCCTCAGCAAGTCCGTCCTCCACCTGCTTCCTGTGCCCACAGTTATATCACATGCCCCCACAATGTGTGAAGGGCCACATATTCCATGTGAACAGAATATGTTGCCATGTTCTGGCAGTCTGTAGAATCCTAGTAGCCACATTTTTCTACAAGGATGTCTTATCTGATAGGATTCTATAGGGACAGGATATGATTTTGTTAAGGACAGGTAAGTGGACATAGTCCATCCTCATAATCTGCTTCTGGCAGACAATTTTTTTTGTCTCCTTTTTCTCAGTCATAGAAGAGGACTTTATATCTCCATGATTTTCTTAGGGATGACTAACAGTGGGCTTTGTAAATTAGACAGTCTGTTGTTAGAATCATAAGTTCATCATCAGAAATTGGGATTCTTTATGGTAGTACTTGGAAACACTTTTTTTTTGTCTCCCAAAATGATACTTCCCTTGATGCTACCATTTCTTTGTTTAATATTATTAGTGCAGTTTTGCAACACAGAGCTCCTGACCCAAAAAGCCTGTATATGAGTAATGGCAGCACCAAGCAGTATCCTAAATGGATCACTGAGGGTAACTGATGTGGCTGTTCCTCTGAGCAGAAATACTCCTTGCTTTGGGCAGATGATACGGAGGTTCATTTTAGGTTGAATGGAACTGTAACTTGAGCAAGTCTTGGATCTTTGGGAAAATAAGCTGTTCAGACATGGGGGAGCATTGCTAACAAGGGTGAGAGGTGCAGGAAAATGTGGTTAGAGAAGACTGCTGCAGAAGTCAGAGTTATTTGCGAAAGCCGTGATAAGAATTTTAGACTTGATGCTTTAAAGTTCAATATATATATTTTTTCTTTTTGCCTGTCATTCCTGTAATAGCATTCCTCTGGCAGTATGCTCTGTTTTCAGTGGGACTACTGGAAGCAGGTATTGCTTCAGGCAAAATCTTAGCCTCATAGCTGAGGTTTCGCATCAGTGATTTCTCACTTGAACTTGTACAGATTAGTGATTATTCTAGCTCTTATCTATACAAGTTGCAATTATAGCACTCTGCTATAAACTGAATTTAAAAATTATAGGACATATTTGCGTTAAGAATCTTTGGAAAGAGATATCTTTATAGGTGTATGTCCTTTATTTGCAAATGGTGAAAAGTTTTTGAGATATGAAGCACCATCTTAATTTAACATCCCTTTTTGCTGCTCAAAATATGAGGAAATGTATATTAGGCAGCCATACCTACTATCTGCTGAACTGTGATTGATAATTTGTGCTGAGATCAATAGAAATGTCCTGTAATTATGGTGTCAGGTCTGGCTGCAGAACTAAAGACAGAAAGCAAATGCCTACATGTCACTCGACATTTTCTCAGAAGTATTGCTGCCCCACTAGCTCACCTATCAAGCATGTTGAATTGCATTTCTTCTCATTGATTACTAGCTTTCTTGTGCAGCCAAAAGCATTGCTTGCTATTCCCTGACATGATGTAAAATCAGTTGAATACCTTGGCAGGTACATTGTGTTAAGAAGTTGTGTTTTTAAAGTGCCATTAAGCGGATGTTTTTCATCAGTTTTTTTCATCTCATCTCTCAGATGGCAATATCTGTGTTTTAATATGTATGCATGCATTAAAGTAGATATGTTTCTACACCAATATTTTTCTATATTGTAATGATATGCCATTTTGAACAGCGTATTCATAAATGATTTTGAAAAGAGCTGGCTGAGAGAATGATTTTATTTATCACTGTCACAAAACTTTAAAATCCATAGGGAAGGTGCTTCAGCCAATGGTGCTGTAATTTTGAACACCTTTCTTGACCGGGCTTTGGAAACCACACTTTGTTCCTGAATACCCTGAGGGTTACATATCCCCTTGTCAAAGTTGGCATAGTCATTATTCACTCATATAGTGCCAATAGTGTTCAGGGGCTGTAATGGTCTTGTAGTGATCCATGTTATTAGATTTCAATGGTCTGACAACAATTTACTAAATGCCACTTTCTATATCAGGAAGGGCAAACAAAGTGTCCTGTCAGCCTCAACACCACCATGCACACTTGCTTCCAGGAGCATCTGAGGCATGAAAATAATCAGGGCTGTTTCTGATTCAACTTTCTTTAAAATAAAAACTATTATTCATGGATAAATATTTTGTGCATTCATTGGTTCATCTGTATATCACACAAAGAACTCTGTGTGGGACCTAGCTCATGAGTGACACAGCTCCAGCAATTCCCTTCTCTAGAGCATTTGAAGCATTTGCTACATGCTTGCTGGCTGATTCACTGAAGTCAGTGAACATGTTGGTTTTCTTTTGCAAGCGAGAGGAGCTGCTGTAAAGCTGGTTGGACCTGGCCAGTTGGTCAAAAACCGCAATGGCGGGCTATGTAGAAAAGGGCCGGGTGCCTTCTCTAGAATCCACACCCGAGTCTGAAATAGCATGTGCAAATGAAACGGTGTGATTGCTTCAGAAATGGAAAGAGGGTTCAAAGCTTGTGACCAACTGACAAATGTTTATTTAAATACTGGTCTAGGAGCTGCAGATTCGTATCTAAACCCACAGTTCCACTCCAGCTTTGGGTGAGACAACTGGCTTGCCTCTGCTGGTCCATCCTAACAGTGGGACTAATAGACCTCTCCAACGTTCCTTAAATACTGATAATAGCTGCAGATGAAAAAGTCATTGTTCCTTAGCCTGATGTTCCTATGGTCTTTCCTGTTTGTCTTGTGCCATTTATCACAGCTGTGTTTTGTCATGTAATTTACATTTTGATGAAATGCTGTGACTGCAGTTATTTCAACACAATTGCAGTTGGGTAGAAACTCAGCCTGAAGCCTTGTTCATGCATACTGATGCCAATGCTTTGCCAATGCAAACATCTGTAAACTTGTAAGGTTATTCACTTTATCAGCTATCTAACCTACTTGTTCTGAAACTATAGTAAGGAAATCTAATAGAAGAACATATTCTAATGGTGAATAGTGTTTTCTCTAAGTGTAAGGTAAATGGTCAATGAAGCAGTATTTAACTTATGAATAAAAGTAGGCTGATCAAGTAAAAAGAATAACCTTTTATTGCTCAGATAAGAATGACTGTAATAACTAGAAAAG
Source organism: Pavo muticus (assembly GCA_016647715.1). NCBI lineage: Eukaryota > Metazoa > Chordata > Aves > Galliformes > Phasianidae > Pavo > Pavo muticus. Next base: position 544,400 of record JACDJE010000016.1, on the reverse strand, counting down.
ACACAGTATAGGGAAGGAGACTTGCTCTACAGAAAGTAGGTATCACATTAATAAAAGAAGGCATTCTACAAAATACTTAAAAGATAGTATAGGACTGACTAAAAAAAAATGATTTTTTTAATTTATTTTTTTGTAAACTAACTTGGCTATTGACTGTAGTGGAGATCAGCTGGTTCATACCTGCTGAGGATGTACCGCTATTCTTTTCCTAAAGCAGATTTCTTGGCAATTTACTAATGGATAAAAGGGAACATGGGCTAGAACAAAACTGGCCCTGAGCACTGAACTTGCATCCTGCTCCCATTCCAGGCAAGTACCCCTCGGGTGGAGAGTAAGAAGACAAAATTCTTAAATTTTAGAGGTTGATGTAGGCCCTCTATTTCCAGCTCTGCTATGTAACTTTTGCTATGTAACTTTAAAGATATCATTAAATCTCTTAACTAAGCTGTTATCTGAACATAACAAATTCTCATGGGAAAGTTTTTGCATCCATATATAAGCAGTGTTTTATGGAGTACCCTTAAATGCCTAGTGGAAGGCACAATTTTAATCTTAGTTATTGGTTTTCTGGCACATGATTTTTGTGTGGTATGCATAAAGATACAGTATTTGCCATCACAGGATAGCTTATACTGATGGGATGATGTATGATGTTTGCATATGCGTGAGAATGCCTCGTTCAGTCTTTCCTTGGGAAAACTTTGATGCTGACAGTTATGGATGGAACACAAAGCACTTGAATTGAAATAAGTCTTATAAAGAGGTGTGTAAATTTGGCTAAATTTCTCCAGGTTGAGAAGACAGAAGGCTTCAGAACAAGCAAGCTTCTAGCCCAACAGAGTGCATATAGAGGCAGAGAGCAGATCTTACAGTTTTGAGAAACCATGTGAGAGAGGACAATGGACAAAGACAGCCACAGTGATAAAAGAGGAGGTCACAGCTGAGATATCTGAAAGGTTCGGAGAAGAGCAGCATGCTATTAATCAGAATTATTTGTGTTGCAATGCTCCATTTCCATTGAGCGTGAGCTTGAGTCAGAGCCTCTGACATCATTTGCATACTGTGTTGCAAGAGGATTAGTGGATCTTGTTGCAATCCAGCTCTTGTTCTTACTAATTGAAAGCAGAATGCATTTAATATCGAAGTGCAAAATACTCATATCATTTACTTGCATTCTTCTGCTTGAGTTGGTAAATCAAAACAACTTTACGTGCAACAGGACTTCAGTATGCTCTGCCAGTGTACGTACAGCAGTCATTGATCAGAACAAAATATTTCCTGAGATTCATGATAAAATACATTCCCAAAAGCCTTTGTGCCCAGAACAGTCTGCACACTGCCTGCCAAGGCTACCTACTGCTATTCTGAATTAAGCTATTTTAGCTTATAAATAGCAACAGACACAGTATTAAATTTTCCAGTATTTTTATAATTAATTTACAGGACCAAAATTTGAACATCAACCTTTTGTTTCCAAAGGTAGAGTCAACATAGTGTTGGCTTCTCTCAAGGTTATAACTCATTAGTTTACCTATATTGTGCATCTATGTATCTCTGCGTGTTTCACACACAAATAAAAGATGGTAGTGAAGAAGGGAAGAGGAATGAATTATTCACTTTTGTGCACTGCAGCTTGTGTAATCATGTGTGCCGTGATCAAGTGAATGTAAAAGACCATAAGCAAGGATTGGAGCTGGTATAAAATAGTATAATCCTGTTGAAGTTGATGAAAGTGTGCAGGGCAGCTTCTGTGAGGGGTTAGTCCTGCTTTAAACTCACTGCTTTGAATGACTGTAAAGAATCAGGCCTGAGGTCTCAGGTCTTGTTTATACATGTTAAAAAGCTATAGGAAAACAGGGGGAGAATGACCTGTAAGTAAAGGTCTTCAAATACTATTTTGAGAGGCAGAGATTTGCAGAGATACATGCAGGTAACTGGATTCACTGAAGCAGTCAGATTTCAGATGACTGCTCTTGGAGAGAACGGAAAATAAGGGGCACAGAAGGATTTCTGTTCCAAGCCATTAACTGCCTCTGTTTTCTGATACTTCATAAGAAACCTAGATTGGGAATAAAAACCCTATGTCTATTTGACAATTGCATAGGTTAGAACACAGTACATATTCTAGGAAAATACTGCATGGAAAATGAAGTGCAGCTTCTGGGAAATTAATTGCTCACTGCTGGTAAAGCAATGTAACCATTTATTAAAATAGACAAGGTTTTTGTGCAATTCACAGCTGAATTGCCTGCTAATTAAGAAAGCTAATATTCATTTAGATAATAGTCTTGTCAATAACTGTGGAGAAAAAGAAGCAACATTTTATTAACTGAAAGAAAATGGGATGGGTGAGTTCTGGATATTAAAATCAGAAAAAAATACTGAGGTTGAGAGATATCATTACTGAATGGTACCAGACATTTCCTGTTGAGTGATTACGTTCTATTAGACACCTGCCAGTACACTTTTCTCTCATCACTCATCATTATAATCTGTTTTGGTTTTCCTGTCTATCTAATAACATGCTCCAGGGAATACTTAAATATATTGTGAGGGAGTAAAGAATATATATAAAAATGGAAATGTTATTTGTTTACCTACTAAAAGAAGTTCCTGAATCCTTAATGTGGTATGTCTCGTTTTCAAAGAGTCAGTGATGGACAGTTCAGTTCCCAGATGAAATTTTAGCTACATCCAGTTAAAGAGCTTGGGTGTTGCAGAACACACCTGCTGAGTTGTATGGATTGCAGAGGGGGATTTGGAGTGGTTTTCCTAGGGGAGACGGGACAATGCAAAATGAAATAAAGAGTTGAGATGCCCCACTTGTAACAGGAAGTGCAGGAACATTCTGGAATGTATCAACCTAATATTTTAATGACATTTGTGTCTTAAGGATGCTTAGAATCATAGAATCCTTTGAGTCTGAAGGGACCCCTAAAGGTCATCTAGTCCAGCTCCCCTACAGTGAACAGGGACACCAATAGCTGAATAAGGTGCCTTGAGCCCGGTCCGGCCTGACCTTGAATGTTTTCAGGGACAGGGCATCCACCACCTCTCTGGGCAACGTGTTCCAATGCCTCACCACCCTTACTGTAAAAAAAACAACATTTTCCTTATATCCAGTATAAATCTCCCCTTTTAGTTTGAAACCATTTTTCCCTTGTCATATTACAACAGACCCCGCTCCTGTTCTGAGGACTCCACATCTGAACACAGTACTCCAAGTGAGTTCTAGGGGAGAGCTGCCTTTTTTCCAGTCACCAGGGGCTTCACCTCACTGCCATGACTGTTCAGACGTGTCAGCCAATTCCTTCAGGACTCAAACTTATCTGTTTGTTCACTATGACAGGGCACTTTGTGTGGCTTTTTCTATAAGGATCAAGAGGGCTATTTGCTAACATTTCTTCTCCCCTGTCTCTTTGGCCTGATCCCTGACCCTGTTGCTTCTTGGGCTCTCAGTGGAATTGGGCTACTTACACCCCAGAGAGTTATGCTTCTGTATATTACTTCTCTTTGTCACCTAAAAATTTGTCCCTGCTCTCAGGCTGGATTGGTGTTGTATTTATACCCTTTGGGCAGAACCTGCTTTGAAGAAGTTGGCTTTGTTGATCTTGGTTGGGTTTTTTTGCTGTCTCAGCTCCTTTTGTGACACTGTAGCGTTTCCCCAAGAGGTTTCTTCAGTGTCTTGAACTCCACTTTGAACAAAAATGGCTCTGTGGGTTGTGACTATGACATTTCCCTTTCAGTGAGATCTAACAATAATAGTGGATGATTATGGTAATTATAACACCCAACTCTATTTATCAACCATAAGCCCTCCAAAAAAGTCAAAAGGAAGAATCTTCCCAATGAACTTTTCTCAAAACCAAACTGGTTTAAGTGGAGATCTGAGGGCTGACATTCTTTTTGCCTTCCTCACTTGCAAACTGCTTGGCCCAGAGTTGACCATGTTATGATAATGCATATATAAATGTGTAACCTTTGTCCAGAAACTGCAACTTATTACCTCCACTCTGGCCTACCTCTTTTCAGGAGGTGATAATATGTTTGAAAGGCATGAGTGTTTTTATTTTGATTACCAATAAACTTTTCCTCCATTTCATATATGAAGGAAAAATTAAAAACAAGGAAAACTAGTCAAGCAGTTGTCATTCTTCCTCTCCTATCTCCTTGATGTTTGCTATTCCAAACAGGCTTTTTTTTCCCCCAACTTTGCCAGGCTGTTGTGTAGCCTGGTCAAGAAATGGATGATGCTTAAAATATTATTTCTACAGAGTGTTGCACCTGGAGAAAATACTAAAAATGCCTTCTAAGCTATTTAGTCTTGGATTAATGAAATTCTTTCTTTTCATTGCAGCTATTTGAACTGTAGTTAATCATGCTCTTTCTTAGAATCCACTTACCTGCAGCATCAAGGCTTTACCAGGGTCATGTCACTCTACTTCTACATTCATTCTAACAGTTTCATCATCATTTTGTATCTTACTGTAGCTCAAATTTCCAACTAGGCTCCCCATAGCTACCTATCCCTTGATCCTATGTCTCATGCCTGTTCAAAGAAGATACTCTGCACTATTTGATTCCCAACTCTTCCTCTTTTCTCCTCTTGTTGTTTACATCCCACTGACCCTATTCTGGGCTGCCTTGCATCCACCTTGGCTGTCTAATGTGTCTTAAAGTTAGCAACCAGCCCCTCAGTGCTGTCCTTCATTGGTGGCACCATCAGCTGATGTCTGATTTTAGATCTCACCCATCTGTGACCTTTGATCAGCCTCCTGCTGATTCAGAAGGACACTGTTAATACTACATGCAAGTAATTCATCTTCATGACCATGGACGTTTCATGTCCAACTCCACAGTAGTGGCCAAATTCTACCATCACAGAAGTAGGAGAAGAAACTAAGCCTTTTGTTGGATTTGATGCTCATTGCATATACTCACTTTTATTAGCAGAAGATGGGCGGTCATTGAGCGTACCTATGGAATATTTACATTCTACTCATTGCAATAAATAAATAGCTAATGAATGCTGGAGCCTTGGTAATATAAGCACTGAAATAGGAGGCACAAGTTTTAGTTGTCATTGGTCAAAGACACAATCCTGGATTCCTGTCCTCAGCAGCAGCAGCTGTTCTAGGGTGACAACACCAGACACTGCTGAAATGGAGATGGTGAAATACTAAGGTTGCTGAAGCACTACAGGGACAGGAGTACGCAACTGGGAAAAATCTGCTACCAAAGTACATTAGAAATCTCAGGAGTGCATTGAAAGCCTCGCATGTAATACAATACACATATATATTAACATGTAAGATGTCAACAGTGAAGCACTGTGGCAGCTTGGACACCAATGGGCAAGAGTGCAACAGGAATGACGCAGGAGATATCACTTGCAAAAAGGCATTATGTCACTGGACGCTCTGAAAGCTGTCTCTTGATCTAGAAGTGGATCACAATGTCCTAAGTGGGAAGTGAAATGCCGAAAGATGGTGCCTGGAGAGTTTCTGCTTTTGGGAACTGGCTTCATCCCCAGGAGAGTTTGTTTTTTGACTCATCTAGGCACTGTTATCATGGAAAGGAGGCAAGAGTTGGGTCTCTCATGTCACTCCAGTGCACTTGATGCAGGTCTGAGAGCAGAGGCTGGCTGGCCCTCAACCTCTTCTCTCCCCTCATCTTCCTCTTGCTGCTAGATGGAAACTGTTGTGAGAGCAAACTGATCATCTTCCTTCAAACTAGTGACATTCAGGAAAAAGCTGAATTCCAAGCTGATGGTTTGAGAAACCTCTTAATTTTTTAATCATTTTCTGCAATGAGTGCTGGAAGGCAGCAATATTCTGGTAAAGCCACCACCATTTTTTTGTTAAGAATCTAGCTGGCAGTGACTTTAATCACAGCCTTTTAAAGAGAGATGCCCAAAGCATAACAAACAGACCGAAATTACAAAACTATTGCTATCACAGTTTACAAGTTCTTAGTTAAGCTCTTTGTGCTTTGCCAGTTGTTTCAATTCTGCATAGCACCATCTAATTAAAATATTCATATGTAGATTACAGACCATTTAGGTTTGAATCCTGTTAGATGCTGAGCAAAATTTTGATAGTGCTGAGAGATCTAAGCTGCCAAGGAAGCAAGAGGAGGCTCAGAGTAGTCTGAGTTGCCCAGCATCTGGCAGAATGCCCTAACATTGATTTGTTTTTATGTTGAGATAAAACTGACAAAAAATAAGGAAGCAGTTTAGGGCTCAATTAACAAACAGCCTTTAAAAAATGTATTTCACTTTCTGCCTTAGGCTTTGCCTAGGGCTAGCCCTGTTCACAGAGCTAAGACTTTAAAGAGCAAAACTGCTCGTATACATAATATCCTGTAAACAGTCATTTTATATAAAATATGAGCAAGTCAAAACATCTAAGAGACAGCAATTAATGTCACGAACACCTTTGCAAAGGAAATAAATCAGGTTGCTGTTGGATCAAATTACTCAGTGCGACGTCTAAGATCAAGTTTTTATCTTTATAAAATGTTTAGACATTTTACATTTTGGACTTGAGCATGAAGCAAGATGGGATGAAGTTGTCATATGGTTCTTTTCTAGGATATTATGAGACTCTTTCTTTGTCCTAGGTGGGGAGAATTTTGTACGTGAAGGAATGTTGCAGAGATCAGAGCTCTCCTGCAGTTGGAGCATACATTAGATCCATCTATTAGTTATGACAGTGGTTATTCTTTCCTATTGCATTTCACAAAGGTCCAGAGGGCCTATGCTATACCTAAAAACTGTCTGATTAATTCCCTAATGTATTCTTACCAAAGATTATGTTATGACAACGCGGAATAATTTTTGAAATTTCTTTTTGAAGAAGTAATAGAAGTCATCTCTGCAGAATGATGGTGGCTGGGACCATGTTCCTAGAATACTACCTCTAGGAGGAGCTAATGCCTAGGGAGAGGATGCTTCCACTCCTCCCATTTGCAGATGATCTGCAAATCATCTAGGAGGTTAGGGAATTGAGATACTTCTGCACTTACAATCCTTGTACTCCCTTATAGGGCCAACCGCTACACCACCCTTTGCTGAATTTTTCTGAGGTTTTATGAAGGTGCAGAAGTTAAAGTTAAATCAATGAAAGGGCAAGACACACATTCATCTGCTTTATTTTACTAAATTTATTTCTGATTATTTGACATTTTAAGATCTTTTTGTCTCTCTTTCCATTCAAGATAATTTCAGCTGGTGTCAATAGAGAATAAATCCTGCCAGAGCAAAGTGGTTCACTTTGAGTCTACATTCAGTTTGTCTATGCAGTCTCCCTAAGTTATTATGAGTGCCAAAGCAGGAGATTTACTTAACAGTTTTGTGTGATCCCACACAAACTTCGTGCCCTTTGGAGAAAGTTATCATGTAATCTTCCTAAACAGAGTTGGTTCAAAGTTTCTCAACACTATAAGCAAAACTGAATTTTGCTTGAAGATTGAATTTGGGATCACTTATGCCATGGGGAAGAGAGAGAGAAGCCAGGAGAATATGAAGATGTAGTCCAGGAAAAGAATGAGCTCTGTGGAATTGTGCTTGCTGTTCCAGCTGCAGGAGGAGCAGGGTGCAGGTTTGCCCTTTAGCAAGAAGTCACACAACCTTATTTCCTCACAGAAGAACCCACCACTGCCAGCCCACAGGGAGTTTATGCAGGCTACAGTAATTTTGAACAACCTCTAGGAAATGCATGATTTTTAAATCATTTTAAAGACATGTAGTATTAAAAAGTGCTATGGTGTTTCAAAATTCTGCTTGAGAAGCAGTTAAAGTTTTAAGGAGGAGTCATATTACTCTCAGTTAAAGATGAATAGTAATTTTTTCATCTTTTGAATACTTTGTATACTATGAAAACAAAGTTCTTGGTTTTCTTACCATGATATATTTTGATGCAGCACCTACTGCTTCTCTTGGTAGAATGATTCATAATCTAGTTTTACACACATATTTAATAACAGGAGCATTGACTGATTTTCTTTTGCTCAGTTTTGTTTCATTGTCTACCCATATCATTTCATATCTTGAACTGATTAGGCATGAAATTGTCTACTAATTTGCTTGTGCAGTGCCAGGTAGACTTGAATTCAAGCAGGATCTCTTTGTATTATGTCCATCACAATTAACTGTTCATGTTGCATCAGCAGGAATAACTCTACCAAATTTGAACTGAACTTTCAAACGCTCTCACTTGATACAGCCTTTTCAATCATAGATGGGCTCTTATATCTTCTCAGCTCTATTCCTTTTTTCTATTGTTCTGTCAATTTATCCACTCTCAAGCAAGTAGTGTACTGTCTTCTATGGCACATTCAACAAATTCTCAGTGGGCAGCCTTACTTATTCAACTGGACCTTGTGCAACTGGACAAAATTCAGATTGAATAAACTGCTGTTGATTGTGATATAGATTAGGACAGAACTAGTTTGTTAATAGGGTAGAGCATCCAAAAAATATATCATGAAAATGAAAGGCTGTCTCCCAGGTTTCTTGCAGAGGTTCCAGCAGGTTATTTCCAGTTCCAATCAGAATTCAATGACATCTCCCTTGTGCTTTTATATTTCCAAATACTGTCTCATATGGAAACCAGAAAGACAAACATACTTGTAAACGAGATCGTGGCTGATAAAGAAAAGAATCATTGCAACATTTCTCCTCCTCTGGAAATGACGGCTGCTGTACGTGTGTAGCAATGTGCTTACCGTTATAGAAAAAGAGAGTTTGCAGTCATACCCTGTGATTCTTTTCTATCTGCATGGCAAAATTCTTGCAAATCACTTCATTTCTTTTCCCACCTTCAGTGTCTGTAGAAAAAGAAACAGTGCAACTTCCTTACCTTACAAAGTAGGTAATTATGAGGCACATCTTTGTTTCTCTTGCAAAGCAGCTTAGATCTATATGTTGGGAAACACACTGAGATTCGTGGACTGAAGGCACCATTTTTCTTTTTCTTTTTTTCTCCTTCCTATGCAAAATATCTGCACCTCCTGACCCCTCTTTCATCCACTTCATGTTCTAGTTGCTTGTCTTAATATAAATAGTCTCTGAGCTGGCAACATTTCATGCAGGGGCACTGCACTATCTTCAGTTTCTCTGCAATTAATTTTCTGTCCTGTCTGTTAAGCCCAGCCCTGTGTTCCTAATGTCAGGCTGGCTTTGTTTAATATGACCAGCAAGGCAGCATATGTTTCCAAGTCGAGTTCCACTGCCATTTCTGGAGGTATCTCCCATTAATCAAGAAGGCTACTTTGTCATAGTGCAGCTAATGTTATCACCAAACTTTAAGTACAAAGGAGGAATAATAATGGGTCCTGTTTCATTAAATGAGGAACACAGCTGAATAGCTTCCCTGATGGTTTATTAGTCTTTCAGAACATTGACTGATTTGTTTTTATTACCAAGAAAGCTTTTGTCTTAGGAAAATGACTTGGGACCACAGGTCAATGTTTTTCATGTCACATCTCTATAAGAAATGCATTGCCTCATTATACTTTGTATTCTGCCACTGCAACACACATGTCACTTAAATATATTTGTCATTATACCACTGCCAGGCTGCCATTAAATTGTGAAGGGATATTTAGGAAATGTTTTTGCAGTAACCTTTAGAGGAAGATATATGGAAATTGACTATATCTGTTAATTAACTTTTTGATATGCAAACCATCCAAAGTGTAAGGCTTAGTATGGATTACTACACATGATGATGTTTACACATTTTTCTGTAAGACAGGAGCAAACACATGCTCCAACTTTTAATTATCTATTTATTTATTTAAATTAAGAGGTTAAAATGTTAAAGAACAGAAGTGAAGTCCATAGGAAGACCACAATAAAAGTCTCTCTTCTGTCCCTCCCCAGAGGTCTCCAAAAATAAAATGATCTGCATTGTCTGCTTTCCTGGACGATGTCTAAACATTGCAGAAAACAAACATACAATCTAAGCAATACAAGGAAAAGTAAAAAAAAAAAATAAAAAAAAATCCTGATCAGACTGAGAGCTCATGTGCAAATCTTCTACAGTATTTCAGGTTCACCTTACGGAGATCTCATGTCTTGGACACAGCACCCTCCTGTTTGGAGAAGGATCTGTCAGAACTGAGGTCACTAGCTTTGAGCCTAACAAGGTGTTACTGTTCTCAGATATGTCTTGAAATCAGACTGCTGACTGGGAGCTGGGAGCTTTCCTGATTCAGAGACTATGTTCTCTAACAAGACCACTATGTTAAGAGGTATTTTAAGTATTACTTGTTCATACTCAAGGGCTGTCAAGACTTTCTGAATCTGGAATTCTTAATGCTTATTCCAAAGTGATACATACAATTGAAGATGGAATAATGCAACACTACTGAAGAGGGATGTTTGCTGTTTTTTTTCGTCTTTAATTTGCATCTGTTCCCTGAAATAATTTAGTAAGAGGCTTCGCAAATACTTGTGGCAGTGTACTGTAGCATGGGGACATGCTGCCTTCTGCCAGGTTAGCTGGATTTCTGAAGTTGGCAAAGGCAAAAGGGAAAAGCTGGGTGTACCAAATCAGGTTTAGAATTACAGTAGGAGTAGCGATTCCAAGAGGAAAGTTTTGACAATATGCAATAGGGATAAAGGTAGGATGAGGTTAAAGCAGGACACATACCTGTTGCCTAGACAAGTATTCTTAAGTGAAAATGTACATGGGTAAATGTGAGATATGTTGAAAGCACGGTGATAGGCAACGAAAAGGAAACCTAGGGAAGACAGATGTTTTTGCTTTGAAAGGAATTGTTTAGTCCATCAAACCTTGAAAAACAAAACTGAAAAACAATTTTGCAACCCTGACCTACTCTTTGTTAGACAAGAACTTCAGCAATACTCTAAATGTCTTAAAAAAGTAGGAGAACAATTGAAAATGTGTTTTTTTCTTCTGACATTTGGTTATCCAGACAAAATAAAAAGTTTGGTAGATTCATTCAAACAGCTGATGACTAAATTAAGCTTTTTGTACTTTCCCAAGCATTAGATTAGTAGGAGATTGCACAGATAGCATTGGGAAACCTGATTATGTGTGTGTAGCTTGGAAGCTATGCTAACAGCATCTCTCCAAATGTTAGCCTGTTTTTATTCTTTTGGGTTATTATCTGGCATATGCAGTATAAAACAGGTTGCAGGAGCTCTACGATCAACTTGCAAATATATGGAATATAGCTGTGGCATTATGTTTTTGAGAGACCAGGAATACAGGAAGCCAGTATAATTGTTTGTGTTCATAGATGTCTCACTAGGAGACAACCAAAGCAAAGATACCAGAAAGACCTGCAGTATGCCTTTTATGCAGATTTGCATCTTACTACAGCGTAGTTCAATATTCAAAATTACATTTTTGGAAAAGCTCTACCTATTGAATTTGCTGCTTTTGTTAGAGTTGCTCTTCGGCAATATTGCTTATAAGCTTAGTACTATTCAGTGATTCACAAAATGCTTTTCTAAAACCAGTTTGCTCTACAGTGCATGGAACTACATGTGGATGCCCACCAGTTTTGCTTGAATTTTAGGGTAGCAGTAAATGTCTACTGCTTAACCATTTACAGTTCTCACAAGACTTCAGTGAAATAAAGCACATAGTAACATAGACATAGAAGAAGAAAAATTGCTTTAAGGAATATTCCATTGCAGTTCACTAACCATTAAGTATCGTTCTACTTTTGTGAGCTTAAATCTCTACTGACATGAATCTTTTATGTCCTGCAGTGCAAGTAGTAATAGTTGATTAACTAATGCAGTTAGAGTAGTTTTCATTAAACCTCGGAAAGTTTGGAATTGCTCATTATCTTTGAGCAACTGAGTCCACATTTTCTGTTATTGAAAAGTGTTTTTTTGTTTTGTTTGTTTTTTGTTTTGTTTTTAATAAACAAGCATTCTTGATTGCATTCCTGAACTACATTTTAGACATCATTGTTTAAAAAATAAGGTTGAGGTCATTTGAGATGAGTTTTTGAGCACAGTAATGCATAGCTTAACTTCTCGTGAAGTAGTATTCATTGTTTCTACCCTTTTTTTAATCTGAGTTTATTAGGTTGAGAATTAATACTAATAGCATTAAATAAGATGAGCAGACAATGGCAGAGAAATAAAGAACTAAAATTGCCTAGACAGTTATAGCACAGTCATGTCCCCGGATCTTCTACATATATAATCCTGTGCCAAATTCAGAAACTGCTCATGGATATAATGTATACAGAAATAATGACACATTTCTCTGGAGAAGAACAAAAATAAATTGTTGAACTTTTTGCTTTCTTAAAAAACATACCTGGGATTATTCTTAAACTAACCATGTTTTTATGCCCAAAATGGACTGCAAAAATATGCAGTTTATTTTGCTTAGTACTCAAAGTGGGTATCACTCTCTTTGTGCTAGCCTCCATAATTTAAGCTTCCTTCATAATTTCAGTTTCAGATTGCTTTGGTCTTCATGATTTTTTCCAAAATCATGCGTTTATACTCTTATTTCATTACCTATCCTTGTTTTATTTTCTTGTACTCTCATTTTTTTGCATTGTAGTGAACAATTGGGTTCTTCCTAAGACAGGTGATACATCTATTATTCTCTGTGAATAGGCTCTCCTGTTAAAAATACATTAAAATATCATCTTCTCTAGTCTTTTTTTTTTTTCTTTTTTTCCTCAGAAATAGATGGATTTGAAAAGAGGAAATATTCTGAATGAGAAAACTGAAGTGCAAACAATCTGTTTGACAAAACTAAAATCAAACAAACAAGGTTATTACCAGGAAACGCAGGGCCACAGTCTTTAGCTATAGTGTATTTCTGGGTCAATGTTTTTTATTCATTAGTTTGCTCTATCCCCACTGTCCAGGGTGAATCAGCATCATGTTATCAGACAGCAATAAATCTTAAGCTGTAGACCTCTGATAGGAGTCTATAGGCCATCAGTTTTGGAAATGTTTGTTTCAGACCTCTAGATGATTAAACATTTGTGTAATTCAGACTCATTCTTCATATGATGTTACGTAGCTAATAATTTTATAGCCATGTTCATTTTAATACTAAGAAGTTCAGACACTATGTGAACTGTTTACTAATGCAAATTGTCTCTAATAATTTGGTAATAAAAAATGAAAGTATATGTCAGCTATAAATGTATGCTTAAAATGTACGTGAAAATTTGTATGCTGCTTACAGTCTACTGAAGGAATCCTTGCTGCAGTAACACGACTCTTATGTAGGAATTGCAATAGTTACAGGTTTGGGTTATTTTTTAAGTAGGAAAATTTGATTTAATGTTGCTAAACACTTAAGCTCCCATTACACTGGGATTTATGATGACATTCAGCTATTCTTGTTCAGTAATCTAAATGATGTGGAAAATTCTACATTGACAAATACTCAGCTGTTGTTATACTGTCCTGACCAACTTGAGTATTTCAAGCAAAGACAAATCTTAGTACCCGGCTTTTTATTTTTCTCAGCTGCTCTGCCTGTTTTTGATCCTCATTGTGCTACTTCAGAATGAGAGATGTTATGTAAATACTAATGTAGTACAAGGGGGAAATAATTTGACTAATATAGGTTGAAAGGTCTTATGAATAGAAGCTAAAACAACTGTAGAGAAGTCACTTAAGTCACTGCTGAGATGCTTCAATCTCTGGTAATGCATAAAAGCTAATTAACATTGCAGTGAACTGGAGGCAATTCTGAAGAAAACATTATTAGATGAGGAAGTACAGAAGACAATAAAATGTGTTTTGTCTTACTGATGAGGAATAGGTAAACATCTACAAAAGTCCAGAAGAGACCTTGCCAGCAAGGAGGAAGACTTTGTCTGGAGATGTTCCCAGGGGTGCTGTGTCTGTAGGAGTAATAGGAGTGAAGAACAGGAGGTCAGGTTGCTATGTAAAAGGTTAAGGCTTTTTCTGGGCCAGTGACTGGCAGCTCTTGAGGCTGCACACATATAGCCCCTTAATGCAGATAAATGTTTTTACTGATTGGGTAATCATACTCTCATACTCAGTTAATATAAGGTGTTGTTTTTCTGTTGTATGTATAGAATCTGTAAGTGGAGAGTAGCAAAAGTCACAAAATACTGAATCCCAAGTTCAGTCTTTCAAAGCAAGAAATAGAAAAAACATTTTTTTTTCATGAAATTATTGCTAAGCTGTAAAATGTTGTTTACACCATTTTAAGAACAGTCTTCCTCTGACAAGTTGTGCCCTTAATACTGTTAATAATATCTTTTAGATTCTATTTCTTGTTGTGGGATGATATAGTTTCCTAGTGCCAGTCCTAGGCTGAACTATCTCAAAAATGTTATTCATTTTACGTATTCATTTGTTGTTTTCATTCTGGGGTTTGCTTTCTAGGGACATCTGTGCAGAGAATGCTCTGTGGAAAATAAGCATTCACTCTGTTGCTTCTCCTAATAGTTGAATCGTCCTTTCCTGAATTTTCTCACAAATATCCATATAGGTTTCTTTGTTGAATGCTAACAGTAACAGGCTTCTACTGATGTGATAAAGGGGAACTAAAATGCAGGACGAGTTTCAAATTTCCCTTTATTGCATGGCTTTTGTCACCTCTTTCTTCCCTTCTAGATTTTTCAGCTTTTCTCCTTGTAAGTTCTACATTCATACTATATGCATTCTTGAAATCTCTGTCAGAATAATGAGACTTACTGTGTTGAATTTATTCCTTCTACTCAAATGATAAAATGAAATGGATTTGTCTTTGTCTTTCTTCAGGTTAGCGTAATTATTATTGTGAATTTTTTTCCCTTCCATTCATAATCAATTACTTCCAGGAGCTCAGTTGATATCCAGAAATGAAGGTTTAATAGGGCTGCATCTAATTTTGAGTGGTATTGGTGAAACTCAGTAATTAGTCAACTTATCAAACTGTGTTATCTTTTAAAAAGATGATAAAGATATGGTCTTGCTCTTTGTTGTTCAAACCAAACATAAGCCTGCTGTGTGCCTTAACGACTAACCTCCTATTTGAAGAACTCACAAACATGAGCTCTATCTTATAGATTGCCAACAGCAATACCAGAACAACAACAACAAAATTCACAACTTTTTAGACTATTTCCATGAACAACTTTTAACTAGTTGATGTTTTAACGAGTACCTGAGCTCTGCAGATGAGGTCAAGCAGAATTCCTGGGGAAGTGAGCTCTATTGTAAGCAGAAGGAAAGCTAAAGTAGATGGATACTTTCACAGTGCCAATGCTATGGTCTGTGTGAGCTGGCAGAATCAGTTGAAATATGCAGATAAATATTTCTTGAAAATATTTCTGTTCATGTGATTGAGACGTATCTTTTACTTATACTGGAATAAATAGTAATAAATAATAATAATAAAGAATAAGAAAAAGGAGGGTACAAGAGGAAGATAATATGAGAATAGCAATTTGAGTTATCATCATAAGGAATTATTATACATAGTACCACATAATACATGAGTTAATAATAAAAAATTCAATAAAAGTAAAATATATATGAAACTTTACGCTTTAGAAAGTTAGATCAGTAAATTAAGGGCAGATGAAACTACTTTGTGAGAATTAAAAGAACTTGGTGGAATTCACCCACCCAGTGAAATTAATTTTTAATGGTTGATATATTTTCCTCAGAAAGCTGACCCTCCTTCTGAAAGTGATGTTGGCAAAGCAGTCTCAGACATAGGGCATACAAATAGAATCATAGAATCCTTGGAGTTGGAAGGGACCCTTAAAGTCATCTAGTCCAATTCCCCTGCAGTAAACAGGGACATCTACAGCTAGATCAGGTGCTCAGAGCCCCATTTAGGCTGACCTTGAACATCTCCAAGGACAGGGCTTCCACTACCTCTCTGGGCAACCTGTGCCAGAGTCCCACCCATTATTGTAAAAACCTTTTTCTTTATATCCAATCTAAATCTTCCTTCTTTTAATTTGCAACCATTTTTCCTTGTCTTATTACAACAGACACTGCTAGAGAGTCTGTCCCTTCCTTCTTATAGTCCTTCCTTTAAATACTGAATGGCCGCTATCAGGTCTCCCGGGAGACTTCTCTTCTCCAGGCTGAACAGCCCCAGCTCTTTCAGCCTGAATACTTTTGCATGTATGTTGATCCCTCATGGAGATAATTTGGAGGAGTAGTTGTGGTGCATGGGGCTGCATTCTACCTGGACTTTGCAGCAGTATGACAGTTATCAGCAAATCTATCAGCAAATCTGTGACACTAAAGATGGACCTCCCAGCAACTTTCCCCCTTGCCTCTGACAAAAGGAGCTTTTGCAAAATTTGCATGTTTTACTTGGCAGAAATTACCCAAGTGGTTATCCCCATTAGAATTCATACTATGATGCTAATCTCGAAGTAAAAAAGAAAGAAACAGGAGGAAAGACAGAATCGATAAACTAAATGAGATGAGGGAGAAAAACATGAAAATTATAAAGAAAACAAATTAAAAAAAAAAAAGAGAGAGAGAGAGCTAAATCTGGCAGATTTGTACCTGGACCCTCACCAGAGCAGTCCTAAGCATGATGGATGACCTGGTGGAGCTTAGGCATTCTCTGAAACACATTTGTATATAGCATGATGATGTTTTCTAAAAATCAGCTGAGTGATGTATGTTATCCATCCTCTCCTGAAAAGCTGAGACTTTGATGTTGATATGAGTTATGATGAAGTTAAGGATTTTAAGTACTAAGATATATATATATATATATCCTTGAAATTAATTTGACCACAGTATACCAAAATCTAAGTTATTTTCTTATCATCTCCCAACCATTAAATTTCTGAGTTTGGGCTGCATAAATGCTTTACATAAAGGCAGTTCCTGGTCACTAGGGGATATATTGCAGAAAATTTTCCTTTCAAGCTTGGTTATGTAATGCCCACTTATTTTAATTAGAATTTTGCTCTCAAAGTCCCCCATTAACTATGTGGTAAGATCCTCGGAACACAGTGGAGATCTCTGATAACACACGCAATCTATCTGCTTCTCTCAGCAGGGAGTTGGCTCTTTCGTGTTATGTCTCTCAGACATGTGAGCCCCCAGTAGCAACGTGCAGTGTTGTTTATTATTCGTGCTTACTCAGAACAGGTCTTGTTCCTCTGCTATCAGAACTGCAAGAAATGTATGTGTAAGCATTGCATATCTTTAATTCTCCTGTAGAGAAGTGGCCCTCCGGGAAGAAAGTCAAATAAAATGCAGCCTTAACTGTACTCCAGATAGCTGAAAACCAAGAATGGGACCAAGCCTAATTATTCACAAGATGATGCTGATGTTAGTCTTTTTCTCAGGAAGGAAAAACTAGCAGAACAATTTTTTTTCCTTCAAGTAAGTAAATTCCAGATAATTAAAGGTTTCCCTTTTTTCTCATGGCAAGCATGCGAAAAGCGCTGTGGTTTAACCTCTCCACACCTACAACCAAATGCCTCGTCTTCCTGTGCCTTCTATGACACATCCTGTTCCAGAACTCAGAAACTTATTTGGGCAGGCACTGAAGGAGTTTTAAAAGGAAGCCAAACTGTACATATATTATATCTTAAAATGGCAATTTGCATAAACAGGTGACAACAACCCCTTTTCACTATTTGATCCAGCATTCTTGCACTTCTAACTGAGCAAACCAAGGAATTTATTTCCATGTAACTGTGTTAAGTCTACATGCACCTGAAATTCCTGATAACTGCGCTACGTTTTGTTACAATGACAAATTACAGCATATGTTTCTGCCGTGCTCATTAGTCTTTTTTTGCAGTCCTAACCTGGAGGTGCCCTAAGATAAACACAGCATTGACTCCAAAAGGCAGTGTCCTTGTGAACCGTATTCTTTTAAAGTAACTTAAAAAAAGCAAGAAAAAAAGCAAGAAAAAAAGATGCAATCAAGCATCTGCAGCGCATCTTCTTCCTTTTGGTGGACACCATGGGTTTTGCCAGATATGCCAGGCACACAAGATGCAAGATGGGAAGAAGCTCAAAGGCCTTACTAATTTGTCTAGGAGAATCAAATCTATTAGAATAGCTAACTGCTATAAGTTTATTTGCAAATATACCTATGTAAACCTGCCTTCATAATCACATGTACTCTGGTCAGTACCCACAAAAAGACTCTGATGGTAAAGTTAGGAGGACACTAAACCACTTGGGTAATGACTTTATCTGAAGATCTTTAGGGAATTTTGTTTAGGAAGCTGATTTTTTCCATATTAGATCACGGATAAAACTACTGTTTTGGCTTAAATTATCTTTTAAGCAAAGACAACTTCACTTTTATTTTTCTCTTTTTTTTTTTTCTTTGTCAAATATGGATTGATATTGTTCTGTCTGGATACAGTGCCTCAGTGCTCAAGGGTCCCTCATGGGTTTTGTCATTTTGTTGCCTAAACTCTTTGTTTTGTTGCCAGTATTCTTCTTCATTCTTCCATAAGGACGTCAGTGCCAAAGTGTCTGAATATATCTGAATGATTAAGAGTTACTCACAAACTCCATCTATGCTGAGTTAGTAGAGCACAGATCAGTGTAGCCAAATTTGCCATCTACAAAGCCTGAATGAAGAAGCTGAGATATGATTTTTTTAGCTCAAATACTATCTTGCAATAATGCATTGAGATGGCTTTCAGTGAGAGCTGATATGAAATGTGTAGTGAGTTAACTCATGATCGTCTAAAGATGACCATATAGGTTAGAGGGTAGGAAGACCTTATAGAGGAATCAGGACAGGCTGGATCAGTGGGCTGAGGCCAATGGGATGAAGTTCAACAAGACCAGGTGCCAGGTCCTGTGCTCTAGTCACAACTCCATGTAACACTACCGTCTTGGGGCGGAGTGTCTGGAAAGCTGTGTCACAGAAATGGATCTGGGGTATTAGTTGACAGGTGGCTGAACATGAGCCAGCAGTGAGCTCAGGTGGCCAAGAAGGCCAACAACATCTTGGCTTGTATCAGAAGTAGTGCTGCCAGCAGGAGCAGGAAGGTGATTGTCCCTCTGTACTTGGCACCGGTGAGGCCACGCCTACTGTGTTCACTTCTGGGCCACTTACTACAAGAAAGACAACAAGGCATGTCCAGAGAAGGGCAACAAAGATGGTAAAGGGTATGGAACACAAGTCTTACGGGGAGCAGCCAAGGGAACAGGGATTGTTTAGTCTGGAGAAGAGAAGGCTCAGGAGGATGTTATTGCTCCCTACAAGTACCTGAAAGGAGGTTGTGACAAGGAGGAAGTTGGCCTCTTCTCCCAGGTAACAGCAATAGAACGAGAGGGAATGGCCTCAGGTTGTGCCAGGGGAGGTTCAGGTTGGATGTCAGGAAAAATTTCTTCTCAGAAAGAGTGGTGATATATTGGATCAGGCTGCCCAAGGAGATGTGGAGCCACTGTCCCTGCAGATGTTCAAGAAACGTGGCACTGAGGGACATGATTTAGTGAGCATGGTGGTGATGGGTTGACAACTGGAGTAGATGATCTTAGAGGTCTTTTCCAATCTTAATGATTCCATGATTGTATCCTATCATATCCTACAAAATGACTCTTAAGCCTTGAGATCACTCTTCTGTAACCCTTTTGAAAAGTGTTTACTGGTGCTTTCTGCTTGACCAGTTCTGAAGACAGCAGATGCAACGTATCCTTGTACTCTTGAGGGACATATATGAATGAGCTTGTGATGTGTTTTCTCTGGTTAGTGACCTCTGCAATTACAGTATAGACACCATCATAAGCCACTTCTTACCAGTGATGCATATACTATGGCAGTAACATTGCATTTCCAACTAAAACTTCTGTTTAAGTTTTTAAATTCCAGGCATTCAACTGGCATCTGAAATACCTAAATTTGTTATGCTTACATGTAGCAGCCTATTTGTGGGCTATAGGCTTTCTGCAGTCACCTGCACCCAAGGAACTACTGTTATTTCAGATGCCTTAGGGTATGCATGACATCCTGATGGGCCTAGGAGACTCATTGTCAGTGGGAGGACAGGCAACTTACACTGTCTCATCTCAAATGTCACTGCCTCCCTCTGTGTAGGCCCTTATTAGAGTCATTAAAGGTCTAGCATGGAGTAACTGGAGCTGAGTGAGTGACTCAGCTAAGGAGCTGCTGGTTCCCTAAGATAGGGTAAATTGAATCATTCTCTAGGTCGCACAGGCTAGGTATCTGCAGAGTATGGCAGGAAGTGTGAACAACTGGTGCATGTATGGACACCTACTTTTGGATAGCTGCATTGTGGTTTAAGCTGACAAGCAGCTGAACACCACATAGCCTTTCTCTCGCTCCCTGCTGCCCAGTGGAATGGAGAAGAGAATCAGAAAGAAAAAAAAAAAAAAGACAGGACTTATAGGTTGAGATAAAAACTATTTACTGGGACAGAAAATGCAGAAAGAAATGGCAGTAATGATAATAATATATATATATATGTATGTCTGTATGTACATACATATATATATGCAAAACAAGTGATGCACAAAACAATTGTCCACCCCCACCAACTGAGGAGAAGCTGAGAGACCCGTGACTGTTCAGCCTGGCGAAGAGAAGACTGAGGGGAGATATTATATTATCAGTGATTATGAATATCTGATGGGTGGGAGTCAAGTGGATGAGGCCTCTCTTCAACAGTACCCAGTGACAGAACAAGGGGCAAAGGGCACAAACTGGAATGCGGAAAGTTCCATACAAACATGAGGAAAAACTTCTTTACTTTGAGGGTTACAGTGCAATGGAATACGTTGCCCAGAGAGGTTGTGGAGTCTCCTTCTCTGGAGATATTCAAATCCTGCCTGGATACTTTCCTATGCGATCTACAATAGGGAAGCTTCTTTAGCAGGGGGTTGGACTAGATGATCTCCAGAGGTCCCTTCCAACCCCTACAGTTCAGTGAAAAGGTGCATTGTTTCTTTGAATAATAGATTTTTCAGGGACTAAAGGGCTGAGATTTATGTCCTGTTTCTATGCTACAGGGCTGGCCTTATTACACTGAAGACTGAGGTGCGGTAGCACTCACGTGTACAAAATTTAATTACACTGATTTATCAAGCAATTATTTTTCCTACTAGTTTTATCCAACTGTCAGAGATCACATCCTTTCTTTGAGCAAAATGAGTGCATTTGCTCTAGGAATCAATTTGCCATTCACAGATGAATTCTCTTTAATAGCCACTTTGCCTTTATTTTTCATTTCCAAATGAAATTACATTCCCATTTTGTTAGTAAATTTTAGTTGTTAATTTGTTAATGTATGAGAACACCATATTCTTAACTATAAAATGACACAGCTTCTGCAGGAAGGCGATTCCCACCCAAGCCTTCCCTTTAGACCATAATGATAAGCTATGCTAGTGAAAGATGTAAATTTTGTGTTTGAAACAGCAAGCTGGAGAAGGTTTTTTTATTCAGAGTTTCTACATCCTGGATGAAAGCACTTAACTCCTAATCTATAGCATAAATTACAATGACCATTCCCTTTTTTCCATACATTTCAATGAATTAAGGAGTCTTCTGTTTCCAAAATAGATTATATAAATGCCGACTTCCAAGAGACAGTTGGTAAGTGTCTCAATTGCACAAGTTTTTGTGCACAATGTCACTGAAGGGGCTACTCACTGTCCTGTTGAAACTTTCCGGGATTATCTGTGTTTACTGATACGTGTCCCCCCCTTGAGAAGCATCTAACTCTTCTTTGTATGGTGGGGATAGATTCTTTATGTTACCTTTGTCTGTGGTTTCTTCTCATGGATTAGATCAGAATAAGGAAGAGATCTTTATTTTGAAAAATTAGTCTTGATAGGAGGATGGGCTAGAACATGACAGCATCTCCCACTGAGCCATGGAAGCTGATTACTTCAGTTTTCATCTCCATTTTCTGTCTTTCTGTGCACTGAATGTTCAGTTCTGTGCACTGAATGTTTTCCAGTATTCTCTCCATTTTACTTTTAACACTTCTCCATTGTCAACTTCTAGTTTTTGTGTTTGTAATTTCATAATATTTATTCTAAATTATTGCACTAAGTTGATGTTTATAACTCCAAATTTATGTGGAGCATTTCATCATGTTCCCCTTTTTACCAAATCTTATACTTGTTTTTACGTTACTTCATATGTGCTGACATCTTACAAAGCAGGTAACTTTACTTTCACTGGTTCCCTTTCCCACACTCTGAGAGCAGAAAACAGCCTAATTTTCATTAGAAAAATAATCCACTTGGAACAAAAAAAATTAGGACACAGCTGAAAAACATCCATGTGGACCTGAACAGGAGAGAAAATGCTATTCATGTGGTTTTTTTCCTTTTTTCTTTCATTCTTGAATGCTTCAGAGTTTTCACTTGGCTGATCTGTAATAAATGTGTTCTGCAATCTACAATTCACAAAATCACAGGAGGTTGGAAGGGCTTTCTGGAGATTGTGCAGTCCACGCCTCTGGTCAAAGCAGGACTGGGTACAGTCGGTTACTCAAGGTTTTGAATATCTCCACAGATGGAGAGTCCCTAACATCTCTGGGGAATGCATTGCAGCATTCAGACAGTACAATACAATACAACAATAGTGCAATGTTTTGCAGTATTGTATTGTATTTCAGTTTGAGCCAGCTACCTCTTGTCCTTTCAGGGACTCATATTTAGTATTGTGGTACAAAGTTGTGAAAGAAAGATTCAGTAGTATCTTCAATAGAATACTGAAAAAATATCAAGCAGATATTTATCTGTTTGTAGTGTCAGAAATGCCAGGGCCAGAAGAAGCCATGTAATCTAATTTCTGCTACAAGAAAAAAAAAATTAAACCTCTGTCAGCAATTTCTGCATAAATGCAAATAACTATCTGTTGCAAGACAGAATATTTCATAGGAACAGCTCTTATCTTCAAGTAGAAGTAATTGAAAATCTAACACAAGTATTTGCTTTTAAACAGAAATGCAAGTTATGGATTCACAGAAAATAAATCAGGAAGGGACTCAGGATGCCATACCTCTTATCTGAAGCTGTGTCATTTTTGTCTAAGCCACTTTTTAGATACACTTGCCTAACTTTTTCTTTGATAAACTACAGTGATGGATCTGAGCTGCTTTTTTGGACTGTTGCGGTTGTTAAAAATTTTTGCAGTGCCTGACTTTAAATTTCCCTTGTTGGTATTTAAATGTGCAATTTCTTGTTTTGGCCCCAGTGGCCACAGACAATTGTTTAGTCTCTTCCTTACAGATACTTTTTGTACAGCTGAAAACTTTTAAATCTCCGTTCATATTACTTTCCTTTAGATTAAACGACCCCTTCAGCATTTCCTGAATGAAGTGGTCATGAGTTCTATCATTCTTACTGTTCTCTTACTCTTACCTTCTTCCAGGTGGCCTACCTTATTCTTGAGGAACAGTGCTTGTAAATGACAGTGTACTCCACCAATGAATACTGCACCAGCCCTTGCAGACAGCCTTTCGTTTAGGCAGGATGTAATTGGCACATGCTCAGAACTGATCTGCTTTAATCCTCAAACCTTCTAAGGCAGAGCAGCTGTCATTCCCTACCTTCTGTTTGTATAGCGTAATCCAATTCTGTTAAATGACTTTACATTTTTCCCCCCACAAAATGAATCCTATTTCTTCAGGGAAGTTATCTCAAATTTATTTGGTGTTATAGTCCCAACCCTAACAGTGCTTGAAACTTCTGTTTTGGTAGGATCTCCATGTTTAATAAATATATCTCTACAATCATGCAAGCTATTTACAAAAATACAGTATTATAACAGAATAGAGCCCACTTCTTTGGAATTTTATTTAAATTTCCATCGTGTAAAGTCAATGAGCTGTAGTTTTCTTGAAGTCAGGACAGCCTACCACAGGAAAGATAAGTGAATAATTGTAATATATTTTAAAGTTCTTCCTGGTATCTAATAGTGAATACTGTCAGAGGAAGGATACTCAACTGAGTGAAGTTTAGTTTTATCCTCTTATGGATATTTTCGTCTTCTAATTTTCCACTGTTGCATCAGTATAGTTCTGATCACTTTCTTAAAAATAAATAAATAAATAATTTAGATTTATTTGATATGTTTTCTTCTCAAAAGTTCTGTGTAGGCAATTACCTGTATAATTGCTGTTTCTAGGTGTTTGTGAATTATTTTTTTGACCATCGCTGGATTTCTCTGGAATTCAAATTAATCTATATGTCTTTTTCTCCTCTTTAACATCTCTCTCCTTTTTTTTTTTTTAAAAAGGATATGATTTGATTTTTCCTAATTATGTGGAACCTTACTTATTTAGTTATTTATCATCCCTGAGATACAAAGCTGGCAAAAGTAAAATACCCACAGAGTTTTCACTGAGCTTAACTGTAAAAAAAACCCCTCTAATTTAGCTATTTTCCAATCTGTTTGTCACTGCTCTTCTTTTATTACTCATCTCTCTGTCCCAGGTGCTATGCTGACATTTTCAGTGAATTCATATCATTAACACTGTAACCTTCTGAAGACTCTTGTTGAGGAATAGACCAACATTTGTCTTAATCTCCTGCAACTAGTGTAAATACAGAGTATTTTCTCCTATATTTTATTACCTCACAAGTTGTATTTTGCCTTTCTGATTTTATCCCTGGACTGTTGATGCTCTAGCTCAGGATAATTTGTGCCCACGAGTTGCCTTATTATTGTTATTTTTTAAATAGTAGGAGCTCTCCCCAATTCCTTTTCTTATTTTTGGTGACGTCATACAAAAGTCCAGGACTTCCACCTCCCAGAGTTCATTGCACTCTGCTGTCCATGATTTATGATATTTCTGTTCTCCTTTTAAACTGAGTATATTCAACTCTGACATCTGTTTCATGGTCGCTCTCAGCAAGTTACTTTTCATCTGTACATTCTCAACCACTTCTTTCATAGTTTCTAGAAGGACAGTCAGAAAATGTCTTCCTTTATCTGCTTTATTCACCTTTTACAGTAACAGAAATGTCACAAAGATGTTTCAAGGTTTTGCTATCGATGAGTTCCTGCTGCCTTCCTTTCCCTGTGGTTGTCTTGGTGACAAAAAGAGTTCCACTTCAAAGTGAGTCTGTCCTCTGCTCTTCAGGTTATTGCTGGTTTCCCAGAAAATGCTTTATCAACCTTGTCTTTGACCAGACCCAAAACACAACAGCATTCTTTTCTATTTACTTCAAGATTTGAGCAGGTTTCTATTCCTCTATCTCCTGGGGCTCAGAAGAATATGCCCTTGGTAAACAGGGTTTAGTTGTTTTTTGTTGTTGTTGTTTGTTTGTTTGTTTGTTTTTTACTTTTCAGTGAGACCTGAACTAGATACATACTTATTCTGCTAAGTAATTGGTCAGTATTACAGCATTTAAATACTGATAACTTCTGAGTCAAATTGTCTGTTGTTATCACTCCAATGACTTCAATACAATTTTTCCAGCAGAGAATATGATCTATTGTTTCCCTTGAAAAGGAGGAAAAAATACGTCTTTTCTTAAAATCTGAAGTTAAATTTGAATTTGAATTTAAAGGTGCTCAGAATATTTGTGACATCTTTTCTGACCTATGTAATTTCTACTTTGAATGTTATGTTCAAGATAGTTCATAGACCATAAAAAATATTATTTCAGGAAATAAACAGACAAAATTAAAACAGGATTATGATAACAAAGAGAAAATCCAGAAGAAAGACAATCAGATCTTGTGGATGTTACATTAAAAGACAATGAGGATTTCCTTATGTATGATTAACTCAGATTTTAATAACTAGGCTCTTCTGCACAACTGCAGTCAATTTTTCATCATTAATGTAGAAGTTCAAACAAAACGGTCTTTCTAAAGATGAATGGTTAAAAAGTTATATTATTATTGATTTCCTTAAACTTGTCTCATATGATGGATATATGGAATGGAAATAATATAGAAATTCCTTGGGCTGCGACAGGAAATACAAATCGTGTGAATGGAAGGGAAGTTGCGCTGGAATAAAGACATTTCAGAAGATGATGAGTTCACTACAAAAGGGTCCTACATTAAATATTTCCTATAACTCTTTTTTTCCAATGGAGCACCTGGTGAGACAGGGAAAGATGCATATGAGTGCATGGCTTTTCTTTTCCACTAGTAACTGAAGAGATAATCGAGGTCTAGGCAAATTGAACGCAGTGAGAGTTGGAAGGACAGAAAATTCTGTGTTCAACCTAGAGTTGCTGCTTCCATGTTAGTACAAAGGAAAAAAATAACAAATCAACAACAACAAAAAGCTATGTATCTGACTTGTTGATACTTCAGTTCTGAATTAACATGTTTAGCTAAGGGTGAAGAATATGAAGTGACTGGAGACATTATACCTACAAGAAACAACATAACATGTCTTCCTGGTCTCAAATGCAATCAGGGAATGTATTCTTAGTATGAAGGTGAGTTTAGTTCTGTTTTTAAAGTGTTTCACAAAGAAATTCTTAAAAAGAGGACCTGGCACTTAGGGAGAACTTTTCAGGACAGAGAGTGGCCTGTTAACTGGAGTGATCTGTTGCATTCAAACACGTTGATCTCAGAACTGAAAACATTTTCAGAAATTTTGAAGCAGAGTGTGGGAATATAGCCCTTATCTCTGTTTAATCTCTGTCCCTGTTCTTTTTACCTGAAGCACATCTTGTACCTCAGGTGCATGGGAAACCTAATTCACAAATTACATAATTGGCTACAAAAGGGATGAATGGTTGTCTTAAAGGGTCATCTCCTGCTCTGCTATTTCATTGTAAATCTGAATTGATTCCTACTTCAATGAAAGTGGTCACCAGAGGGAAATAGAACAGACTTTCTTCCCTAATTTTTAATGTTGAAACATGGAAACTGGAAGTCAGTTCTCAGGCAAGTCAGGAAAATTATTACGAAAGAGCTTTATATGTACCCACTCTACTCCAAAATAATATAGAAAATTTTATATTTCCCAGAGTTGAGCTGTTAATATTCTTTCCCTTTCTACTCATCCTCTTTTTTTTTTTTTTTTTTAGCTTATTTTTATTTTTATGCAGAAGCCATGTATAACAGTTATCGAAGGCATGGGAAATATCAGACTGAGGAACAAATGTGAAGTACTGGTTATATATTTTTTTCAGGGTAAGCCAACAAAACTGCTAAAACTAAATTTCCTTATTGCTTCACTCTTTATAAAATCCTTTCTGGTGGAAAGCCATGCTGATTTCAGGTTTTTGATGAGTGAAATATCTGTGTTGTATGTTAGTTGGACTATGCACAATATAGGCTCTAAAACTGCTTGATAGAAGGGATTCTTTTCTTGGTTAGGAAAGTCAAGTCAGCTTTTCTAGCTTTCCAGGTCTTTTATTGTTTTCTATCTAATAGATATTCTCTTATGATTTAGTAACAGCTATAGAAGAAGTATTTTGTTAAAACTGTAGAGAAATCAAGCATCATAATAATGAGATATTGTATAAAAGGATAGAGAAATATTTATGCTGATTTTTGTGGGGTTTTTTTGTGCGTGTTCGCTGTATGTAAAATAGCTCTATAACTTCAATGAGCAGAGACAGGAATAAATAATTTCTGAGAACACAAAAATTTGAAGTTTTAAATAATTTGGTGAAGGACAGAACTGGAAAAAAATGGTAACAAAATGAAAAAAGTCTTCCTTTTTTCATAGGCTTAGTTATAAATACCTCCGTAGTTTATGTGGTATACATACTTGAAATTGTAAAGATTGATATCTTTCTAGAAAGTAAGCATCTTTGAGAAAATTGCGCTAACAGTTCAGTGTGACTGAAGGCTCCCTCAATTTCATCTAAAAAGTTTTGCAGAATTCCAATAAATAATAATTAATGAAGCAATTTTTATATTAAAGTATGAATGAAAACAGAATTTGTTTTATTTTATTCAGCTTGAAAAAGTTTATATTAGGAATATAACTCTTTGTAATGATCACCCTGGCAATTGTGTTGTGTTTAATAGATCAGTTGGGAAAAGATTGCAGAGAAGGTGTTTAGCAAGAGAAACACAATGCTGTCCTGACCCTCTCTATCAAATGACCCCGGAAGAGGAATGATTTCACGCAGGACCCTGAGCAACAAAAAGCTTTTAAGAAATTATACAGAAAATAGTTCATGCAATAGCCCTTGGGTCATTAGGGGCTGGATAAGATGTAAAAAACCTGTTCTAGACTACAGCTGTGGAGAATGTACCTGCTTGGAGCCTCTGGCAGAAAGCATCAGGGAAGACTCAAAGTTATCCCTAGGGTTTTGTAGTCAGAGATAGAGAGGATCTGAGGCCCCCTACACTCCAGCTTAAAAAGAGATATTGGCAGCATATGAAGGGGTTTGAGCTGCTTTAGAAGTGGTTGGTACTGAAGAACTGCTTCTCTTGGCATCTTGTCTGCTTCTGCTGGGCAAGAAGTTCAAGGGGAGGGTACTCTCTGAGTTAAACCACTACAAATGCAAGACATTAAAAGTCCTGCAGAACTGAGTAATTTCTCCTGATATCTATGCACACTTGTTGAATTATTCCATGGTTTATGAAATAAAATACATTTTTATGAAAATATTTTTAGTCAATTCTCTTTATGAACATGCATATATTATTCATCTAAGAAGTATTAGAGGAGCATTGAAATTGCAAAAGCAGGAAAAAAAAAGGAGGAAAAAAAAGGTTTGAAAATTCAAGATTAGTGAAAGAACACACACATAGTGCACTGCATGTACTGTGCTACTCTTCCTGACATCCAAAATTAGGCTAAAGTCTTTATTGGTACTTCTTGTTAGTAAGTGGGACCTTCTTCAGAGACTATCACTCCTCTAAAATATAATCAAAGTTCCACTTAAACAACAAGCAAACAAGAATGTCCCTCACATTCTTCCACCTCCCACTTCCCCCATCACTCTTCAGTCAATAAACACTTGCATGTACTGGAAGCTGTAATTTATTAAATACCTGGAATTTCAGAAAAGCAAGAAAAAGGAAATTATTCTCTTTCTTGTAGTTTATTTGTGAAAACCATGTTTATTTTTAAGTTCATAAGGATATACTATATTGAGGAAATAATATATGAAAATGATATTCAAAATAGCATATGCACATGGTTGTATTGAAACTGTATACGCAGTAGTAATACTGTCACTGACTAAATTCTGGCTTTTTAATCTGCCATCTTATAACTATTTCATGGCAACCATTTTATAGAATAGGTACTGGATACATCATTTAAAATACTTAGCAAAGAATAATATTATTATCTAAAACTAACTGCAGTCTAAAATGTATGCATTTAGAAGGAAACGAGCCTATGCAGACCAACGGAACTTTAATATATTTGTCTTCACAGGAGATGATATTTTCTTCACAGAATGTAAGATCTTTTCCATCCAGTGTTAGATATTTTAAGATAGAGGAAAATTCAGATGCGAGAATGGAAACAGGATGGTTTTTTGAAGGGTGTAACTTTTAAAAAATATATCCTCTAATACAAAATCATTCCATGTTTATGAAACTCGCTTATATTTCCAGTAGGTCTAGGCATATATCTGTAAATCAAATCCTTTAAAAAGGATTTAGTGTGGCAAAACACATACACCAAGACAAGCACCCTAACCCCCCATCACTGGTGGTGAGCATCAGAGCAGAGCTGCCTGAGTTACTGCCTAGGGGCTGCCAGTGTCAGTCAGTGTACGGATGTGAAACTGGATGGTACTCTCTGGTGTCTTTGCTGAGCTAAGTCTTTCCAAAACCTTCAACCAGAGCATTCATAGAATCTTGGCTTTAGTCTTTCCTATACATTTCTGTCTTATGACTGCATTACACGTTAATTCATTGGCTCCACTTACATTTTGAAGCAGCTGAAAGTACCCAGCCTATGACTGCTGTCCTTCTCAAAATACTTGAGTTTTACTGTAATCAACTGAAAACACGTTGTCCATTAGATCTTTTCTGTTAAAGACAAAGAAATGAGTCTTCTTTCTTTCCCCCTGCTAAGAATGTGGGAGTAGATTCTAACAGGAGAGCTAAAAGAAATTATTTGTCATCATTTGTAGGAGAAATGTAAAAATGAAAAATAAATTACAAAGTTAGATACAGAATTTAGAAAAATGCTTTGTTCACACAAGAATTTGTACCTTTAACATTTAATGGAAAATAGAAAAGCTTGAGCTTTTATGATTCCTTTGAAACCAGTTGCTAAAGTACTTTGCAAAATTTAACTATTTGGGAGTGTTTGGAATTTTAAGCAACCCCTTGGTAAAACTGAAGTTTAAGATCCAGTGTCGGTAGAGAAAAACATACTATTTAATCAATTCTGTAGAAATTATTTGATATAGTTAGAGGGTGGTTTCTACAAGCTAAAGACTAAACAGCAGTAGATTCTGTAGTAATAAAAAAGAGCAAAGCATACGAATGATAGTCTAGAATCAGACTGAAAAGGTAAAACTTTCTTATACATAATATATTATTTTTTACTTTAGACAGCGTTTTCCATCTGTGGATTGAAAAGCATTTTATTAATTATAATAAAAGCATCACAATATCTCTTTGTGGGAAAATGTCTGGTTTGCATATGGGTAATGATGATACTAGTTCTCAGTTTTCAAATACTGCTCTCAAGTGCTCCCTTCAAAAGCTGCAAGCTGAAATGAAATTGAGTCATGATGATGAAAAGGAGGTAAAAATAGCAGGGATTTTGGAGAGAAGTCCTTTTAACCTTTCCAGATTGTTTCTTACATGACAGGCACAGGAGTGTGCTTACAAAGAATGCTCATTTTATCTAGTTCAGACATGCCAACTAGAAACCAGACTATGCATTGTGATATACTCTTTATTTTTATATGTAGATTGGTTGATATATGATGGTTCTGTTAAGTTAATGAGTTACTTCAGATGCAAACATACTTCTTTTTTTTTTGTTTTAACTTCTTCAAATATGTTACCACATGTGCTGTGTAGAAGTGCTCAAGAGAGGGTTGTGGTCACAGGCTGTCTATAACTTATATGTTGTGGTGAATGGACTGAGTATTTTACATACCATCTCTTTATCACAAACCCTCAACATCTTTCCTACAAAATGCATATCAAAACAACTAATGATATAAAATATCTGCAGTTTTCTTACCTGTGGTTTAAAAAGCAATACAGCATATGGTGAGAATGGTTATCATATATTCATATTTAAGCACTGTCTTTTCCTGAAGGTACAAATTGGAGAAAAGTTGAAAAGAAAGAGCAATAAAATTCATCACATCTGTTCAAGACATGTACTCTAACAAAAGGCTGTTCCTACAGCTATGCTTGAGAGAAAACTGAGTGTTTCAGGCACGCAGGCAAAACCACATGATAGCTGATGGTTGACTAGATGAACTCCTGAGGACCAACTATGAGCTGTAAATTGCCATTCTTGTAATCTGAGACACAATATATCCCACAATATATCCCCATAGGAGTATATCTAATCCATAGCGATGTGATACAAAACAGCTAACCTTAAACTGTTCTTTTGATGACTTGTTGGTGGTGACTTTTAATTTATGAATAGTATGGAAAGGGTGGAGCAGAATTTTCTGAAATTGTTCCAGCTGGGTTTGCAAGAACATACCTTTGTCTGCAGTGTCCAGATCCCAGGAACCTTTATATCACATAGCAAACACTTAAGAACTGAAAGAAATCTTTTGGAGAAATTCAATCAAATCTTAGTCCTGAAAAGTTTTCAAGGATTGTTTAAAAAGACAGATGACCAAATAAGATAATGCTCACCTTTTTTCAATTGTCATCAGTGGTTCCTGGAGAGTGAATTGGGAGAAAATTTCATCCACGACATGATCAAATTGCAGTTTGGGCAATTTTCTTCCTTCGTACCCAATTCCAGGTAGCTCCTGTCAGGATGCCAGGCTATTCGCTTCACACCTTTGTCCTTTTCCATGTGTTTCAATGCTGTCAGGTGTTACCCTCCTCAGACAATACCTCTGTTCTCTCCATCTTTCTTCTTGCAGCTTTTTTTTCCTCTGACATTTACATTTCTTCTTTGCCCTAAGCCTTTCCACCACTACTTTAATCTCTGACCTGGCCCTTAACAGTTTCTTCTTTCTCTGTCCATCTGCATTTTGAAATTTATCTTTTATCTTTAGGGGCTAAGAGGTGATAGAGCACTTTAGAGTTATTTCAAGAGCTGATTGACCTAGCTCATTTCTGAATGTGATTCATGCTTGGGCCTTACAGAGTTCATAAAAGCCTAAGGAAAAATACAGCTTTATATCCAAGTATCCTGATGTCTTATTACAGCATACCTCCATTAATCAAAAAGCCTGATGTCTGCAGCAAATGTGTTGCAGCCTTCTCTTAGAGAAGCTGTGGGATCAAAGTCATTTTCCTTTCATGACGGTGTTGTAGGGCAGCTTCTGACTCTTTCTGGACAAGAAAAATGCTGCCTCTTTTTAAAGATTTTCAAGATGTTGGAGCACTTTCATAGTGTAAGCATAGGACTATCCAGGTTTTTTGCCAGTTTAGACTGATGTTTTTACTTGCATTGGCATGATCTAGGTGTGTTCATGTACATGGTCTGCTCTTTTCACAGGGAACATGATCTACTTTAATCTCCGGGTCACTACCTGAAAGTAGTCGAATGGCAGCTCTGCAGCGTTAGAACAGATTTTGTATCTGACATAGTGGAATTATTTCAGCAGACAGGCAAGCTTAATTAAAACTAAACACAGTTCTTGAATTTCTTGCTGCTGTTGGTATAGTTAGAAGTAATCATGAACAGTTGTTTTAAAATATGGCTGAACTTCAGCCAAAGCCAAATCCTAGGTGTACTGATTCAGTTATCTCTTATGTATAGGGAATGGTTAAAAATAAAAGTAGCATAAACATTAAAGACATGGATTTCCACCCCTCTTTTACTCTGTGTTCCAGGTTTATTATTTCTTTTTTCAAGACTCTGCCCCCTGGACAGTGTTAACTTTTAGTAGTTATGCTTTTTTTTAGCATTTTATTCTAGGTTTTAGGACCAGTTTGTCATCTGATTAAATTTCACTAAGGAAATTGGGCAGGATATATTATTTAGTGCAACTAACTTGCCAAGATGCATAGAGAGAATTGCTTTGGCTGTGATTCTCTGAACTGGACTCAAGGAAAAAGTATATTTGAAGGTCTCTGGTGCTCAGGGAGATGCATGTAATATTTAAAATGAATTTATCTTCATCTGTCAGAGCAGTTTTTATTTTTGTGCTAGCATTGTGTGTGTGAAAACCTAAATGACATAATGTAACACTATGATGTGCTTGCTAGAATTCTGGCTTTCTGATGGGCTGTATTCAATTCCTGAGGAATTTCAAGGGGAACTGAAGATGCTCAGAGTCCTTTCCAAGACACCCTGACTGTCACAGGATTAGTGAGAGATACCCATAAGTTCTCTGCAAGGGTAGTATCACCTTCTTATGCAAAAATGACCCTTAGAACAAATTCCATTTTTTACAGTCTGGAGCTGAAATGTCATATTGCACAGAAAACTGTAGATCCTGTAATCCTAAGCTTTTGAACATACACACTGACCTCTATTCCTAAAATGTATCTGTGAGTGCTGGGAGTATTTTGTACCATATAAAAGATATTTTTTCTTCAAGCTGCAAAATATCAGGCAAGTATTTTTATACAAGCAGTGTTGGACTTTATGGAAGAGGGGTAATTCAGACATTCAAAATAATTTCTAGAGGCAGATCCATTTTGTAGTGGCTAAACATTAAAGGTTTTGATGCTCAACATGATAGTAACAAATTTCATAACCTCTTTTTATTTCTGACAGCAGCTATGATATCTGGTCTCTCTATTTCTTTCTCCTACTGTCCACTGTTAAATCTGTTCAGCATTTCAGTAGTCCAAGATGTTTATCCATTTAACATCAGACCTCTTCAAAGATTTCTTATACTAGGAACCCTAAAAGGGCATGCTAAAAATTCAGAGACCTTGAAGAGCATATTTAAAAATAAGATATGTTCTGAAAACAAGATGGACATTGAGAATTCTGCCACATAACACCACAAACTCTGTTGCAATAACAGTACAGGAGGTGGTATCAGTCTACTACACTGGAAGATATATATGTTGGTGGTGGTAACTTTTGGTGTAAAAATGTTACACTTCATTTTCATATACTGTGATGCTGCAATGGCGTTAGTGTTTTTTTTTTTATCAAAGGGGTACTACATGTGATGCATTTTTAATAGTTTGGCTGGAGAACAACTCTGTGCTAGTGGAAAGGCTCCTCAAAGGAGCAGTAACCTAGCCAGACTGCAATTCATACAAGAGGGAGATTTTCTTATGGACCTAGAAGTAAAGCTGATGCAACTCAAGATGTCACAGAAAGTTGCTGAACTGAATAATAGGCAGGCGTTTCCTCTATAATGCTAAAAGCCCTGTGTTACCACCTCTCTACCTGAAGCTTTTACAGAGGGAGTGGGGATGCTGAGTGTCCAGACAGAGAACTTACCTTTCCACATGGGCATCAGAGACAGAGGGTGTTGTCAGCATACCCGGTCCTTATGGACATAGGAGCAAATTCTTCCTCTACACAAAATCAGCAGCCAAAGCATCATCAAAGGGTAGACTATTTTCCATGCACATGTAAACTTAGGATACTTGGATTGCAGCAAAATGCATAATAGTGAATATGGCAAAGGAATCACAGAATCACAAGGTTGGAAACGACAAGGTTGGAAGGACTATGCAAATTAAGCTTAGGTGTACAGCTTTTTTTCAGGCAGAGCCCTGAGCTACCCAGAGACTCCTTCTTACCCAAGGATGCGGGATTTGCTGTATTTTGTGTGTGTTTCAAATGTGAAATATAGTGGGTTGATATTTTTTTCCCCATGTTTCATATTGTCAGTATATAGTATAGATGCACAATGGCTTCCGCCTCCCTAACAACTGGACTAAAGGAAAATTGGGGTTACTATTTTTATTATTTTTTTTCCAGAATGTTGTATTTTCACTGACTGAAAAGGGCTAGATCAAGCTTTGCTGCAGTGGTGTTAATAACTGGAAAGTTTTAAATTCAAGAACCCTTTGTTCTGCAAGATTTGGTGGCATTGCAGGTGGTCAGTATGAAAGATGACAGCTGGACTTTAAATTTTTGCAGCTGGGGAATTTCTTTGTTTTATGCTTGACTAACACTTGGCTGAGTGGCATTTTGGTCTGTGGCTGGACTCATCATACAAATAAATGGGATGTTTTCTTTTTGGCCCTGAAGGGAATAGGCATGTGTCTGTGTGACATACATTATCTGAGCAAATTCAGAGCCGGCATTACACTGGTATGCCTGTGAGAGTTACAGGTCACAACAGGCTTTCTACCAGCTCATTCTGAGATATTTTTGGTGAATTTGTGGTCTTGCTGCGTAGTGATGCCCAGAGAGACAGGAGCCAGCTGGCAAAACCCCTCATCAGCAGCCTCCAGAATCTATTTTCATGGGCTTCAGTGGGATTTGAATTAGGCATTTTAGGCTGAAGTTGCCATCACTCGATGTCACTAAATGGTTCAGCTATTCAAAAGTAGTACTTATGATTCTTGTAACAGCCTTCATAGTCATATTTTCCAGAGTTCAAAGCCCATGTGTGCTTTGGCTAAAGAAAGAGCACTTGTGAATATGTTTATTTCTACCTAAGGGATGCCGCATTATTAAATGATCATTCTCCACATATGCCCCCTGATAATACTGGTAATGATAGAATATTCTGTGGTGCTGGTAAATGCAGCTTTCACATCCATATCTTTGGGAGATTTTGGACCTCTCTAACACATTTCTGGGGGGAGCAAAAATAATTACAGTAGATATACATATACTGAATTTTCTTTTCCTCTTCCTACCTGCTTCAAATCAGCAGAAAGCTTCTAATTTCCTTTGCTTTCTGGCATGCTAGAAATTAACAGAGGAAGCACACATGCTGTTTTACTTTGCCAGAGACTGGCTTATACAACAGATTTTTACTCTGTAAGACAGATTTTGCTGTATTTGTGCTTTTTTCATCTCCCCCTGAGGAGTATTAACTCAGAGCAATCACAAGACACCCATCCTTGACTGCTGCTTCTTGAACTGTTATATCTTCTTCTTTGCTTCTTGCTTCCCTATTTGAAGCTTTTTTATATTAATAGGAAAAAACGACAACCAAAGAAAGTCTAAAGGCTATCCCTTTTCCAAAAATCTTAACTACTGGATGTGAGAAAGCTTGAATATTTAAAACTCTTTTGTTCCTGTAGGATTTGCTTTCAAAAACTGTATCCTTCCAACTGAAATGAAGAAAGGTAGAATCCTCTGCAAAGTACAATATTGAAATAGGAAGACCTATCCCCACTTGGAAAGTGCTGAGCTACTGGGAAGCTGTAGCGTGTTTACGGACTCGGCTTTCTGAGCAATCTCCAGAGCTTGAAGAGATTACAGTGATATTTTAACAAGGCTGCTGGCATCCATCACCAGCTTTTACTTACTGAGAAGGCTGAAAGATGGAAGAATGCAATTATTTCCATATTAGCTAAATATTAGTGGCAGATTGTCACAAGAACTTCAGTGCTTTCAACTTCTTCATCTCCTGCCAGGTGCACAGGTAAGTGTAAGGGCTTCTCTGGCAGCCGATGCCTTGGGAAGGGAGTGGGGGTCATGAGGGACTGGTGTCAAAGCACACATATCTGACCTGACAGCAAACTGTATTTCTTAAATGTTAAATATGCCGTACTGCACCTTTTCATTTCCTATCTGTCAGGTTACAGAGCCACTACTTATAGGGTGAAATATTTCTGTGAAGATATTATTGCTTTCTGCAGCCAAGATCTGCCTGTCATTTCAAACTAATCCGTAACTTATGCAATTTTTGTATTCATTTATATACAACTGAATGAGGACGTGTAGATAAATGATCCCTACCTAGTGAAGTATCGATGTCTAAACCTCTTTCTGTCATCCTATAATTGCTTCTGGATTGATTGCTGTGGTTAAAACAACGTTATCCCACATGACAGACATGATAATATGCATAGAACTAACTTTCTAAAGATGATTTTCATTGAACAGCTTTTCCCTGAAAACACAATTTTCTGAGACGAGATCTTTGAGCATACTATGTTTCAGATAAGTTCTGCAGCACAGTAGGAATACAGTGATAAACAAGAGGTTTCCGAGTTCACGAGTGGGAATCTAATGGCATCAGAAATAGATATTTCTTTCTCTTTCACCCTTGAAAGAACAGTTATTCTCTTTGAGTAATGACACTGCTATGCCTCTAGAGGTGAGGCTTCCTATTTGCAAACTTTTAACGTAAAATATCTGATTGACATTTAGAAAAAAAAAAAAAAACAACCCTCTGACTATAAATAGATTTTGTCTTAATGAAGTTTCTTTTTTTTTTTTTTGCTATCTTCTAAGAATATTTAGCCTGCTTTAGGAATTATTATTATGGAACAGCGAAGATGTTACATGTTTTCCCACTAGTTTTGTTTGTTTGTTCGAATGACTGTAAGAGAGGAGAGTATTTTTGGCTAAAATATAAATATTCATATTTAATTTTTGATTTAAAATATGGTTGATTACAGAAAGCAATTAATTTAAGCCGTATTTCCAATCTGGCTGTGATAAATGAAACAAAGCCTGCTGTCAGACAGAATTCTAAATAAATTTCGAAGAATAATTAGATGTGTAATTAAGAGAAATCTGAGTTATTATCACTTTCTCCTCTGTATAATAATTCTGCATAAAAACATGAGAAACGGCTCTCATTAAAATCTCACAGCAGATCAATCTGCAAAAGGGAGTGAAACATTAGCATGAAGCATTCAAGATATGTAAATACTGCGATTAATTAATTAAATGGAGACCAGCACCAAAAAAAGTCTGAAGTCAGAGGGAGTATTTAAGAAATACCTTAAAAGGTATGTTTGTGCTTCCTTTTTTAAAGGACTCTTCAAAGTCCCAGGAGGATCTGTGTTTTTATATTCTGCTTTTATCTGTTTGCACTGAAGAATCATTCTAAATAGATGTGCTTTATTCCTCTGTATTCATCTCAGTGGAGTAAGTGATAACTTGGATGGTTTCAGGAGGCTATGGCAGAGCAGGGCTGATGGGGTTTGCTTTTGTCCAGTTTTAAGGTGTCCTCTGTCAAAGTTTAGGGACTTTCAGCCAAAGGTACCTCCACTGGTAGCAAACAGAAGCAAAACAAGAAGCTGAAAACTCTTTTGTGAAAACCAAAATAAACAGGCTCTACCAGTCTTCCCAGTACTGGGATTCTGGCGAACAGTAGTAGTTGGAACAGAAATGCCAGCAGTTACTAAAATCCTGGCTTGTGTCAAATTCCTCAAAATGCATTTATTCAAGTACCGTGCAGTATCATGCCAATACTCATGCTCTGCCTTTTTAAAGTATTTGATAATATTTAAGGGCTACTTTGGCTGCTGTGCAGTATTCAGTCCAGTAGGGTCCTGTGTGCAGCTCAGTACTTAAGATCCAGGTGTGAATCCTATCAATATTCAGGTTACATTACTTTTATTAATGCTTGGAAGTTAACACAGGGAGGGAAATCTCCACTTCATGCTCAAAATACAGCTTTTAAAAAAACAAAGAGCAAGAGAAATTTTTGTTCTATGTTACAAAACAGTAATGTCATGTAATACACACCCAAGAGCTTAACAAAACTGTAGTAAGACTAATTTAGCCAGTGCTTGTCTAAACCTTCATTAGCATACTATTATGTTTTCTGCCCAGTGGGTATATTGCCTGTTGAGAAATAATGTGAATATTCAGCAGTAAGAGGCGTTGCTGCTTAGCTTACTCTAGAGCTTTTTTTTTTTAACCGTGGGTGAACATGCTTATTGAGAGAAGGGTTTTCAGGCAGATGATCACCCTTGGGATTCAATGAATTCATGCATTGCATGTCCTATTTGCACACAGCTGTACAGCAAGATTGCTGTTTTTCTAACGAGATTCCTGTTTGAATAGAGACACTGCAAGTGTGCCACTGCCTCTCAGAAAATCCTACCTGTCTTTCAGAGCAATTTAATGTACACATGGATACGATTTATTTGAGCAGAATTCCAGGTGCAGGTCTGTCTGCTTTTGCTGCAACAGGCTGAGTGGTTTGTGGGTTGTGCTAGTGTTCTCAGCGCAGAGCTGGTCCTCTTCCCATAGAAAGCAGGGCAGGTTTTGCTATCCATGTTAGAGGCCATTTGTTATTGTGCATAATTTGGGTTCAGTATTGATGACCCCTCAAAAAATTGCAATAGGTACCACTGTTTCTCGCTCTCCAAAAAAACCCTGTATTTTAGGTCAAGATATCACTTTTTATATCTGTTGAGATTATTTATTTGAATTTCACTTGGGTGCTAAGAAATTCATTTCAAAACAGGTTTTTCCTTTTTTTAAGAGCAAAAGATATTTGTTGTGTGTATTTCCTGCAGTGAATATGGCTGTGCTACTTGCTAGGAATCCACATTTACGGGCATGCATTTTTGATTCAGATATATTGAAATGCTATTCTTAGTCCTAAGGTGACGTAAGGAAAGGAGTGTGACATTTCCGGTATGTGGTGAATTTAAACTGCAGCTAACTCTGCAACGGGAAGTTATTGCCGTGTATCTACTGCTACTAGCTGTGCTGATGGAAAATATCATTGAAATCAGCAAAAGTAGGATGTTTACTTTTCTGTAAATGAAAGTAGAATCACAGAATCTTTAAGGTTGGAAAGACCACTAAGATCCCCTAGTCCAATCGCAAACTAACCAATAGAATCAGATCCATTAAAATTTATTTCCAAATAACTTGTGAGTGTATGAGCAAACCCAACAATTAGT
The DNA here is from genome assembly GCA_016647715.1 of Pavo muticus. Classification (NCBI taxonomy): domain Eukaryota; kingdom Metazoa; phylum Chordata; class Aves; order Galliformes; family Phasianidae; genus Pavo; species Pavo muticus. The sequence goes on along the minus strand of JACDJE010000016.1, from coordinate 504,630 downwards.
GACCACAATCTGTAACCTATCTTCCGTTATTCTGTTAGAGGTTAAATTGGAGTAAAGTTGCATTTATTTAAAAATGAAGAACAACAGATTCAGATGTTTTGTATTTTACTGACTGTGCTTACCGTTGGCTGTACTATTTTCTTACTGATACAAGTTTCGCCAGCTATGACATCCTAGTCAGATTTGCACAGATGGAAAGTAGAGAAAAATGAGATCAGTTGCATATAAGATATTGAAAATGATTGTAGTAATAAAATAATGATAAAACGATAATCGTAATATTATATTGAACGTATGTTAGAAAGATTTTTTAGGAATGCTAAGTGTAATATAAATAAATGGAACCGTGTGTCTATGCTTTGTCATGCATTTGGGGACTAGTTTTGAAATAAGGTATATTCCTTATGGCTAGATTAATTAATTGCTGATGATGATCTGAAAATGCATTCACAGAAGCTCAAATTCTCATGCATGCATTATATGGTATTTAAACTAAAAAGGCAAGAAATCAATTCCATTGTTTGTGTTGCAATTGACTGAATAGTAACTGAGACACAGGAAATTGAAAGGTCAAAATAAGAAACATTTCCAGAAAATTTATCAGCAAGTCATTTTCACAGGCTCTTAATTAAAATTTAGAACATAATTGAATTATGCCTTTTATTTCATACTCAATAATTTCCAAGATCTGCTAATATCTTTGCATTTATGTTAAAATTACTGTATCCTTTACATACAACATTGCTTTCAAAATTGCATTTCAGTTCTCAGATAGCAGCTACTGGAGAAGGTGCAGCTTGTAATCAGTGAAGGAATGGTTTATATCAAGTGTTTGGTTGGGATGAAGGCCAGTGTTTTGGTAAAAGAGCTCTTTCACTTGCTTCCAGTGGCAGCATCTGGGTGAACTGGGGAGGAGGCTTCCCCTGTCACTCAGCTGAGAGCCCATAGGGATGGCCCTCAGGACTGCCCCCAAGAAGCAGCTCCTGGGGGTGACTGGTCCTGGCTTGCTCTCTCTTGTTATTAGGCTCATAGGACACTCATTTTCTCAGAGGGTAACAGTACAGTTGAAAGGATAGAAAAGTGGGAAAAAGATAAATAGAGAGTGGAATAGGGACTGAACGTATGCATTAGTCAGACTTTTGAATGCATAATAAAAAACATTTATATTAGATGAAATTCAAGGTTTGTATATGTGAAAGAGATGCTGTACTTGCTTTCTGTAAGGCACTGAATTTTATCTCAACAACTTTGCATTTTATAAACAGTAATATAAAAACAATTACACAAATGTTTACATCTCCAAGCCCACCTCTGCCAACATTTCTGTTACTAATCTGATGCCAGTTTGCTTTTGTTTTGAAATCACCAGTTGTTGACTAATTTTCTTTCTCTGGTTGTTTCATTTTATTGCTTTGTCCTTCAGCTGCCCTTGCCTAGCACTTTTTATGAAATTTGCTCCAGTACAGTACTTTAGCACTGTTTGGTATTCCTTCTTACAAAAATAAAGTACAAAATAAAGTACATTAAGGTATTAATAATTAGTTTTCAGACTCTTTAAAGATTTCACAGATGAGGATAAAAGGGGGCACCAATATGAATGATGGTAAATGGGGAAAAGAAGAAACAATCACAGCTTATATTGAAATAAATCTGTCTTTGTAATCTATATGGTGAAAAGATGTTTATGTAGACACAATTTCTTTGTAAGAATTTGGGAAATCTCTCCACCTGTCTCAGTTGTCTGATCTAAACATTCACAACTTTTCCAGGCTTGCATCCTTCCCAAGCGTATGCTCCCCTTGAATCTCTTCTCTATGCATTTCTCCATTTCTCAGGTATTGCTTACCTGAGATCTTGCGCTAACTTCTCTTTTCTATTTAGTGTTTCATAAACCATTATATAAATTCAAATGAATAAGTCTTCTTAATTTTTCTTATTCTCTTAAGTGATTTTCTTCCCCAGGTTGGAAGGATTTATTTGTCCTGTCAGACATATGATCCCCAGAGGTATTTCACCTCCTCTGTTCTGTAACCCCATTTTGACAAAGGAAAAAGGAACATTGAGGCAGTTTGTAATCCTACCACAGGAGCCAGATGAAACAGTTCCCCCTTGTTTCTCTGTTTCTACACCATGCAACTCAGTTCCCGAGCCAAACAATCTCCCTTTGGTTCCTTTTCATTTTACAGGCATTTACATTCATCCCCATAAACAATTTCATATTTACCAGTGTGACAAAGTACTCCCTAAAAAGAGAGACAGATGAGTAAAAGCAGATTGAAGTTTTTAATCTAGAAAGGGAAGAGATTGAGAAGATATAGTGAATTTTAAATACATAGAAACTAGTTGCAAGGAGGAATAGAGGAGCTCTTTTCCTTGATCTTTGCAAATAGGACAAGAAATATTATGTTTAACTTTGCAGCAATCGAGCTTAGGAATACTCTTTTTATAGTTACAGTAGCAAGGCACTGGAATAAATTGTCTTTCAAAACCATGGAGATTCCAGAATGAGACTTGTAAGCACTGGTTTGAAAGTCATTTCCCAAGACTAGCACGTGGGTGATGGATCCTGTGGTGAGACAGAGATGGGTTAGCTCCCTCTCAGCCCTCCTTCTTGCTATTCCTCTGCACTCTGTTGCAGGCATGTAACTTATGGGCTAAAGGGAGCAATGTCAGATATGAGCAGTGACGCAAAATAAAATATATTATTTACATCAACCATTGCTATGGGAAACCTTTCTGGATTTATTCCTACCCAGCAACAAAGAGGAGTTACTATGAGAGATGGTCTGAAGTAATGTCCAAGGTGTTAGAGGAGATTAAAAGATAGTGAATGAAGCCAAATTAATTGCTTAAATCAGTGATCACATAAATCAGGAACAGTCTGTGTTTATTATGTTAACTTTGTGTTTTTAACCTGTGGTTAGTATGCTGTGGTATCTTAGAAGAAGTATTTACATGGGAGTAGGTGAACTATAGGATCTTTTCCCTATAAATACACTTCTGTATCTTCTTGATAGGAGACTGAATGACCTTCATTTACTAAATCAATACTGAAATTCCCATATTTCTCTGTAAGCTGTGCCAGGGAGGATGAAATGAATACTTGTATCTGAAGACATATTGAATAAACTCAAAATGTTCTGTGATCTGCATCATATAGCAGCTCTGCTAACTGATCTAATGGCCCTTTCTGAGGTTTGAATATTCAAGAAAACATCTTGTTCTTCTGAGAAAATGCAGCTAAACTATAGATCTTGCTTTATAAAGTATGAAAGCAGCATGAAAGCGGCATGTTGGGGCTAAACTACTATCAGAAATGTTACTCTTTTGCTTAAGATAACTTGTTCCCTTTTCACCAAGAGCCAGTTATTGCCATTTGGATAGCACACAAGCTGTAGGTTGAGTTTTTCAAGGGGAGAGTCATCTATTTATGTGACTGCTAGCTAAGACATTTCTCAGGACCTTGCCCTTAACTTGTCCTATCACTATAACAGAAATAAAGAGCTGATGTAGCTCAGTTCTTTGACAGTAATCACACTTGAGTAGTTTGGCCAAGATCTGATGTTACGCTTAGTACCAGGTCCCAGGGAGAGAAATTTTGAGGTCTTTTCATTTCTTACATTTTACTTGGTCAATAAGAAGACAGCTTAGCTGGTGCTGAGCAAATGCCATGATCTGTCTAAGGATTTATCCAATATGAAAGCACAAGAGCAATGGCTTGCTTTGGAAACTGTTGTTTCAGAGATTTTTTTCAGGCTCTCAAGCACAGAAGTAAGCTGAAACCCTGCCACAAACTGCAGTGGTCAGAGTCCGTCTACTTGCTATTGCAGGAATCCTTTGCTACTCCTCCTGGGCCATCATTTGCAGAGCTCAATAGGAGTCCCTCAGAGCCAGCATGCATTATTCTGTCACTTTTATGGAACAAAACTAAATGGTGTCATTGCTACTTTTCTCTCCTATAAGCAAATTAAACACAACATCGGAGAAAGCAATGGAAAGTGTTGTGTCAGAGAGCTCCATTTTGCAGCCTCAGAGACGCACACATCCAGGCAATTCCTCTGGATAGCAGCTCTGGCTTAACCTGTACCCTTTTGGTCACGGGAACATCTGCTAAATGCTAAAGAGGTCAGAAATAAGTAGCACATTTGTCCTGTTGTCACAGTGCTTATGCGGGTGCTGTTAGACCATCTGACACAACTCTGGGAGCCACTCACTGTAATCCCATCTCCGCCTGGAGAACCAGAGGGTTAACCAGCGTTCCTTTCCAGCAGGGAAGCACCGCCCGCTCCAGCTGTGCCGGGGGTTCCCAGGGCTGCCCCGGCCCGGCTCGGGTCTGCGCAAGGCGGGGACAGCCACCCTCTGCTCCTTGCTGCATTAGCCGGTTTCGCCCTCACCTCGCAGAGCGTCCCCGGAGGGCGGCTGGGAGATCCTGGGGAGAGCAGAGAGCCCGGGGGAAGCAGCAGGAGGAGGCGAGCGGGGAGAGCATCCCCTCTCCTCTGCCGCTGCTGAAGCCGTGCAGAGCTGTCGGTGTAGCTCCCCAGAGTTAGTTGCTCAGCAACAAGAATCAATTAATATGCTTTGCAGAAAGTGCAGGGGAAGCCCGAGCTGCTGTCAGCGAGAAGGCAGGAGGCTGAGGGTAATTCAGGATCCCACCCGAGCCTGACACCCCTCCAGTGCCACATCATCCCCTCCAAATTCCCATTAGCTACTGTGATTTATCCATTTTTTTTTGGCTTTGTGCGTGTTCCCAAATCCTTCAGACAAAGCAGCTCCTTGCTTCAGAACTCCCCTGCTTCGAGGGTTTTGCTTTTAGATCTCATTTGTATTATGGGGGTCATTTGTCAAGCTTTTTCCAGCGCTCTTCTAGTTTAATGTTTGTGCTTGTTGGGAAGGGAAAGGGACAGATGATGCTTTAGTCAGATGGTTAAAAAGATTCCTCTGGATGAGGAGGGTTGCTTGGTAGCACACATTTGAGCAGTGGTATTGAAAAGGCATCATGTGAATTGGGAAAGTTTTTGTCTCCTCCTTTATTACAGGTAATCAGCACTGCATATCTGAGACTGAGGAGATAGTACTGGTGGTTGTGAAACACATAGACAGTAGAATAAATGAGGAGTTGGGCTTTTTTCCCCTTTTCTGCATAGCAATTTCAGGACTTCAATAAGGTATTCTTTTCTTTTTCTTTCTTTCATTCTTTGATTGTCTTTGGAGTCCCTCTGATGACGCCACGAATCTGGGAATGAAGAACTTCTTCGAGCTGATTGATTGGAAATGGCATTGCGGAGCTGAAACTTAACTGGAGGAAATATATCTCCCGAAGAAGGAAATATAATGCACTTTAAAGATCTGACTTCTGGTGAAAAATTCAAGCCTAGAGAAAACTTGTCCGCTTTGTTCAGAAGAATGGGTTGGACAATTTTCTTCAGTTCCACAGGATATCTGAGTGCCATGCTGAGCTTGATCTCTGCAGCATGCTCTGTGCTTCTCATCTCTTCCTGATGCACTGCATGGTAAGGCCTTTTTTTTTCCCTTCATAATAATATTTCTGCTATGGTGAGAGCTGAAAATGCCACCAATAACCATATGAAAATTGAAAAAATATAAAAACATAACAAAAGAAGGTTTGTCAGAATGGTTGTTTTCCAGGAGCAAGTGTCCTGATTACTGCAGTAGCTTTGTAAGATCATTTCTGTCATTTTTCCTTGCTTTTTGGCTCTATGTGTTTGCTTGTGTGTGTTTGTGCATACCTGTGTTATCAGCTGCACTTGCACTGGAACTCTGGTATATTTCCATGCTAAAGGGGATGTTTTAGAATTTGCTCCGATATTTCTTTTCCCTCCCTCCATTCCCCTTCTCCTGCCTCCCCTTCCTCTCTGTCTCTGTCTCTCTGGGGTTATGGTGCTACACTTTCCCTGCACCTCAGTTGTGTACTGACCACTAGAAGGGAAAAATAGGGAAAACAGGTCCTGTAGAAACATAGAAACAGTAATGAATCTATATTATTTGGATAAAAAGCTAAAGAAGGGTTTACAGTGTCTGCTACCTAATGTAAGATCTGCAGGTACAAAATATTTACCTTCTGTGGGAAACAGGTATCAAATGCAGAATTGGATGCTGTGTTTTAAATACAGGGGAAGGCAAATCCTTTTACACATCAGAAAGTAAAAAAAAAATGACCAGTATGAATTGTGACAACGTTACTTTTGATGACCTAAGCCACAGTAAAAGTAAGCAAACCTAGTATGAGATGGTCTTGTATCAGGTAATTTCTGTCATTTTACTAGCTTGGGTATTGGGAGTGATTATAAACGAATTCAGTGAATGTTGTCAGATTTTGCTCATCAACTGCTGTAATGTGTTTTCATGTTCCTGGTAGGTGAGTGCAAAGTGATATTATTAACTAAATACTCAACTCACTACAACTTACAGTCATTATCAGGAAATTGCCAAGCAGATCAGGAATTATAAAGTGAGCGTACTGAGACAGAAGAACAACTTAGCTTTCAAGAAAGCGTGGTTTCTTTGGATTTCTGTTTCAAAAGCATAGAATAGAACAAAAAATGAAAGAGTGCTGATGGTAAATATATATATATATTTTCTTTTCTGTTTTGGTTGATCAGTGAGTTTGAAGAGGTGTGGCTGCCCCTTGAGGAGCAAACCAAGGTGAAGGCCTGCCCTTGCTCTGAGGGTGATCTCCAGCAAGTCCTACTGGATTTGAAAGGAGATGAAATGGGTGAGGAGCAGGCTTGAGTGGCAGTTGTCACGGGCTCCCCAGCTGTGGATGGAGGTGATGAAGTGCTAGTTGCAGGTTCAGAGAGTGGGACAGATGCAAAGAGCTGAAGCAAAAGTCTGAGACCAGCCAGCCCAAACTAGCTCCTATGAACTTAGTATAAGAGCTTAAATTGTACTCAAAAATTGAGTTTTGTCACAGATACTGATACTTCCTTTGTAGCGAAGGAATCTTGTAAGGTAACTTCTAAAGAGAGAATGGAAATGCAGTCTTTTCATGTCACTACAGCAGGAGGAAATGAGATGATGCAAACACACTCCTGTAGTGTGGCAGTTTTTAGGTAGCGTTCAGAGGAACTAGACTTGATTTTAAGAATAAATGTTCAAAGTATACATACACATTCAATAAAGTAGATTTTTGTATACTGTGCTATTTAAAATGCACAAATATTGTAAGAACAAATAAGAAAAACTTAGGAAGGATAACGTAACTTGTAGATGTCATCTTCCAATCTTCCCTGGTGGAAAAAGCTCTTAGTTGTGGAAATGATCTCCCTAGCTCTCTATGTGAACAAAGACTGCATACTAAATTCATATTTCCTGTTGCAAATCTCCCCTCACATCAGCAGGTCTACTTCAATCAATGGGACAACTCATATGAGTAAGAACTACTCATGTGAATAAATTAGGAAAGATTTTGTAAGACCAGTCTCTTTGATTGTCATGGCAACAGATTTATTAGGCTTCGGGCATAATTTGTATTCCTATTCTAAACAAAATCATTTTTTGTTTTACCCATGTGTATCCTTTAGTCTTGCAATTAGGACAAGAAAAATAGGTCAATTACATTCTTGAAGATCATACAACTGTAGAGACACATTGTTAGGGAAGAATTATCAGAGTATGCAAAGTTTACTTTCATTTGTGGTCTCCAAATCCAAGATGAGTGTTTTTTTACTAGAAACATTCATTGCCTTACTTATTTATGTGACTCTGTCAATGTTATTACTAGGTATTCTTGTTAACAGCTCTGGAAACTCATCAAAAACAAACATCATGTAAATTATCACTGAACCTATAGAAGCATTCACTATTATTAAGTACAAGGAGACTTACCAAGCTATCTACTACATTACATCTGTTCATTCTTTTAGTTAATACATCACGTTCAGCTCTTCACTAGATCCAGAAACATGTTTATCTTCAGGGTATAGAAGCAAGATGAAGTGATAATTATAGCAAACTTCCTACAGAATATAGATATTTCTATTGTCACAGGAGACATTAAAACTTGTGAGTTTTTTTCCACCATGCAATATTTTCTGCTTATTAATGTCTATATTATTAGGATATGTATTACATAAGAAGTAATATTTCCTTCATTGTACATTGTAAAGAACAGTCCATTTTTAGAATACTGTGTACAAGAATTTTTTTGCACTAGCTTATGCATTATGGAAGAAATAAAAATACTAGAAGATGTAAGAATAGCAACCTTTAAAATGTGTCCAGTACTCTAAAGCAACAATACGTTTGTTTCATTAATCCCAAAAATAACAACACATACATAGTGTGAATGTTTGATTCTATTCTAAGGAGCATGTGACTTTGAGAAAGAGGCCTTCGTTCATGATGATCATTGTTTTTAGCAGACATTTCTGTCAATGATGTACTGGGACAGAGCTCTTTCTTTAATGCCATTTTTCATCATTTACTTTAAACAGTGATATAACAGCTTTATTTAGCTGTCTGTGAATTCTAAAGGAAGTGAAAGTAATTTCCCTTTCTTTTAGGTTACTATTCAAGAGGGCTCTGATGCTGAAAACATGTATTTAATTTCAATCCACGGAACTCTTTCATTAGATAAACTATGTGAATTAGAGCTTGAAGTGTCTACATTATCAGAGCAGTTATGCTGAGTAATGGAAATACTTTCCATATTTGCAACAACTATTCCTAGTTGAGAAAAAAGGACTTTAATAATATAACACATAAGAAGTTCCTGTATCTGGAATGCCTTGAGTGTTTTTGATTCAAGACCCAGCAATAAATCTGAGGTTTTGCTAGGCCCAAAAAAATAATTAAAAAATCTGAATCTTGAGATTTTACTGTTTAAACGTAAACATGGGAAGAATATATCCACCTGATGAGAAATTTCAATTGATCAGCATCATTCTTTTCCAGAAACCAGGATAAGAAATTGAAAAGGCAAAGCTATTAAAAAAAAAAAACTAAAAACTCGTATGTGTAAAAATACTGATTTCAAATGACGCATTATTCAGACTCTTTCATTTTTGTTATAGGAAATTCCATAACCATTTTTCTTAGTATTGAATTGCAGTATTTAAGATTTCTTTCTTTTTTTTTTTCTTTTCTTTTTTTCTTTTTTTTTTTTTTTTTTTCAGGGAAGTATTTTGTTTCTATTTTTTTTTTTTTAAACTAGATTTGTCATAGCTGTCCCAATATTTATTGTCTCTTACAGGTCAGCTCTTTAATTGCAAGCTCCCTGAAGGGCCATCTTCAGCACTACCCATTGCATAGCCCTATATTGCTGATACTGAACAGCAGTTCCTACCAGCTCTATGGTAGATGTAAGTTCTGATTGCAATTCCCTCTTTTAACTATTTTTCTGTCTTCAGAAAAAACAGGCCTCTATGATGCTGTGAGTTTTACAGATGCCAGAGGAGATAGTTTCTACTACAGAAGCCTTTGAGAGGTCCTCCAAGTGCATGCAGGCAAGGAGTAGAAGTAGTCGAGTATTAATATCTTTATTAAACAGATAAGGAACTGAGGAACAAAAGACTGCCCAAGGCTATACTGTCAGGGAAGAGTTCTCAACTGAACCCAAATGTCCTCATTCTCAGTTCATCACTGTCCCTGCAAGGTTGTTCTTCATTTTCTTCATTTTTTGCTTAATGACTTGCGTTTGGACTTTTAAGTTAATACTAGCTGAAGTATCAAATGTGAAAGGGAATTACTGATGCATACTTCCCTTCCAGTGTGACACAGTTGTCCTAAAAAATTCTTTTTTCTCTCCTGAGCCGTTCTGTTTGAATGTAACCTTTAATTATGTAATTGGTTTACTACTTGGGGAAAATGCATCCTAGATTAAACAGCAAATTCTAAATAGTAATGTCCTAAACACCCCATGCAGATTAAGGTGTGTACATGTGTATGCATCTGTTTATGCTGCCTGGATTTAATGATAGCTCTAGGGCTCTGGATTAGTTTTGAGGACTCTTGGTAAATGAATGAGATTTAAATACAGGAAAAAGAACTCCCTTAAAACATAAAATGTCTCATGATTTATTATCCCAAATTCACATGGAGCATTATAAATATAGCACTTGTGCACAAAAAAGATGACACAGGGAATATGATAACAGATTCTTACTAATGCTGATCTGACTCCTCTGTCCAAGATAATCTCTCAGCTTTTTATCCTCTTTATGAAAAAGAAATAGCTAGATAAGAGTACTTAGCTGGTAAAATTACATCAGCATTTGGGGAAAAAATTCTACTCTGGCATCCTAATACAAATCCTAGAAAATTTTGTACATGTTCAGAAGAAGGAAAAGTGTTTTGCCAACATGCCAGAGTTTTGCAGTGAGTTTTACAGCAGAAAGTCCCAGAAACATAAGCAGACCAGAGGGGAGCAGACACTCCTTATACAGCTCCAAGCGTGACAACCTCTAGGTGCTGAAGGGTGCTGTACTTCCCCAGTGAATGTGAAAGAGTATAAAAGTTGGTTAAATGCAGCACTTCCTCACCTCACTTAGCCTTCATTCCTGAGAAACATCGAGAAGAACTTTTAAAATACATTCCAGTGCATCAAGTATACCTTTTTACTTTTCCAGACATTAACTGATTGGCTTATGATGGAAAAAGGTTGGAAATAAATAAATAACTTAGTCAGTAAATACTCCATTATATTGAGTAATTGCATAACCTCCTTCAATACAGTGATCTCCAGTGGACAGAACTCAGGCAGCCAGGAGGAGCACCTGCATTCCCTTATAATCAGCAGCGATGGCCCACAGAGTCATCTCCAGCCAACCTCAGCCCTCATTCCTATTTGCAGATACAATAAAAGAGGTTCTGAAAGTTCCCATTTAGGACAGAAATGTTTTGCATTTTGATTTGGATATTAAGCTATATAAATGTGTTTTAACTTCAAACACACAGATGTTTAAGAACTTCTCATATGTCCCATAATTCTTTTTTAAATGACAGAGTCTAAGGGATCCAAACACCTTTAAGGATATGAGTATGGGGTTTATAACACTAACACATTTCCTGCAACATTAATAGACCAGGAAAATAAATCTAATGATTACGGTAGGGTAATTTTTGAACATTGACAGGAAAGGTGGATTTTAGCTGGCTAAGAAACATTAGAGAACTACCACAGATGTTCATACATAAAATTTTATTCAGGATAAGATCCTCAAAAAGAAGAGGCTTGGTGAGAAAAGTTGATTAGCTAAAGGGATCAGTAGATATTGGCGCAATTTGATTGCAAATTGAGTCAAGAACGTCTGGTGCAGCTCTTTCTGAGAAAAAGAATGGGGCAGTGCCTGGCCCTTCCTTATTTAAGCTAGACAGCAAGCAGTGGTGTGACTAAAAACAGTCTTTGCATAGTCTCTTACTTGTTTAACATGGAAATTATTGAAGTGCATATCTTTAACATCTGACTTCTAAAAATTTTGGGACTTATCACTTTATGATGAATAACTTTGGATATTGAAAATCATCAAATTCTACTTCATGTGATACTGTGTTGTAGTTAAGAAAAATAAGGACTTCACTTTGACACATGCCAAAGCCTAACAATACTCTCTGCAAAGAGAGGTGATACTGAAATATGTTAAGAGGATCAGAAAGTTCCTCTAAGGAAGGCCAATTCAATGCTTTAAAACCAAGTCATTTAAGCTGTTGGACTCAGAAAGCAGATGGTGAGGCTTTTTGTTGAGATCTATGGCCTGTGTATTGTTGGGATTTGTTTTTAAAGCAAAAATTGGTTGAAAAGTTTTGGTTCAGATATTCATAGCAAAATAAATAAATTCACTGACTATAGAATCAGTAAAATACTTAGTAAAAGACAGGATTTTGGAAGAGATTTTAAAGTATTTGTGAAAGTGGTTTTTAATGGATGACTGCTAAGACCCTTAGGATATACTGTTTCTGTGCTGTTGAACAGTGCTTGTTCTATATCTGTATTTATCAAAGCTGGAAATCCAAGACTTACTTTGGAAGAACCATTCATCCCACCAATGTCATTTCTATTTATGTTGGGTTCCTGTGTTTTGGTTAAGTAGCTGATGCTTTTTGTTACATCAAGGTGCTCTGGAGCTTAGAATAGTTGGATATTTCCTCTGATTCCTCAAAATACTGTTATGAAAATGTGCAACAATCTCTATTATGCTGGAGCCACCCGGATATATTGTTAACTCAGTGCATGATATAAAGGGAGCAGTATTTCTGACATGACTTCCTGCAATGCTCAGTGTGTTTCAATGTGTCGTGTCACTGAGAGCATCCTGAGTGTGAAATGTGATGTACTGTTTTATTATGGTTTTAATAGCACTATTATATATGAGACTGCTGAGGAAGGGTTGGTCCATCACTTCAACTCCCGATTGTGATTCCTCAGGTCTTGCATCTGTTCCTTGCACTTTCTTAATGAACTATAAGGGACTGTTGGTATCTTTGGCTCTAGCGGCTCTCAACTCCAGCCCCAAAATCAATGCAAAAGATGTTTAATGCACAAAGACCCATCTGCTCCATCCATGCATGCTCAACACAAAGTAATTCTAATCCTACTCATTGAATTTTAGAAAGCTAGTAAAAGCCCACGAGTTACATATGCAATGTTTCTCCAGAGGAGATAGATGAAAAACATCACTAAAGCCTTCTGTCCTTATAAATAATAGCAATATTAATAAAGTGGACATGACAGATATTATAAAGAAGACCCTGCAATCAGATTCCTTTCCAGTTTCTAACCTGGATTTCAGTGCATATATGAGTATGCACAGAAGGCATACCAATTGGACATCAGAGATTTTAGCATCAGAAACTGCGCTGCACCCTGCCCCACACCTTGTTCCCACCCAGGGCCCTTCTCTTGAGCCTCACCTGGAGATGCACAGTTCACCTGCAGAAATCAAGTTTTGCATGAAGAGAGAAAGAGTCTTTCTTGACCCCTGAAGGTTAAGCAAGGGATTAGTATCCGATGTAAATGGAATCAATAAGCAATTTCCTTTGTAACACAAGGGCGACCTTCTTGACATCAGTTCTTTAGTGGTAAATGCCAGGCGTTTTTACAAAGTTGCATGGATTACCTGTATCTTAAGAACCCAGTAGCATATACTCCTTGCTCACACATCCTCATCAGATGCCTGTACAGACTCATCCTCCCTTGGCCCTTTCTGTGTCTACCTCAGCCCATGTGGGCATGCATCCCTAATACCCATGACAGTATATCTGGGTACATCCGTCCATTGCAAGTGTGTAGGAGCTGAGCCTCTCTCCCTTGTGGTGCATGCATCCATCCCACCTGCAAGTCCAGCACAACTGTGATTATTTTGTCTGTCCTGCTCCCCTAGAATCCTGATCTCTGCTCCCCTGTGATTTACAGTGGATTCTTCCTCAGCCTTAGGTGGCACTGCTAAGAACAAGTCCCTCAACTGTATAAATGATGTGCGCAAAAATGATGTCTCCTGGGAGGCTAAACAAAACAGACAGTGCTCCTCGCCAGCCACTGCCATGTCTCACTTTCTGCCTCGGTCTACAAGCTCTGTCAGTATGGTTTTGCAGTCTATATCTGTTATAGATCCTCTCTATTCCCCATTGCTAAGTCCAAGATCTGTGCACAGGACTCAACTTTCACATGAGTGTTAGCACAGGATAGCTGCTACTGCTTTTAGAAATAGAATCTACTGAAATGCAGTGAGGTAAGATGCTATGGATAGTTGATTTCATACGAGAATTGCAACCAGGTAGGACTTTTCCACAGTGTATTGCACACGAACATGTGTCCTCCCTGCTGGGGTGAGCACTACCATCCTACTGGGTACTGTCACAGCTGGAGTGAATTGAGGAGCCAGAAAATCTGCCCTTCAGATTGTCCCCATAGCGCCAGTTCTCCACAGACACACATGGCTGGACTGATGCTGCTATCTGCTTCACACCTACGTCTCCCCAGTCTGGAGGTGCAACGTCTCATCCCTTACTCTGCTTATATAAGACGTAAAGATGCTGAGTTCTCCCAGAAATCAGGTTACAATCACAGTGTGATTCAGCTTCCAGATCTGTTCAACAGGGCCACTGAACCTTGCTTGTGTGTCCCAAGGTGAGGATTAATCTGTTAATGTTTGTAAAAAGCTATGTAAATGCTCTGTATCATGCTGACAGGTCAAGCACTGCATTGCTCACTGACTGCTTCTCCTGGCAGTGTAAGATATATGCCAAACAATGTCTGTGCTTTCAGTTGATGTTCACTGATCTATCTTGACTGGCTTAACCCTCTCAGGATTTGGCCCTCCTTAGCCTGCTGATAGGTGATACAGCACAAATATGCAAGGCTGCTGCTTTTCTACATAACCTTGAATACAATAAATACATCAGTGTATGCTTCTGCAGGACCATTAACTCACAGGAAACCATTTGGTTCTCCTGAAGGACACATGGAAGTGAAGAAGGGAGCTGGAGCTCAGTCCCCTGCTTAGCTGTGGGCAGGAAGGTAGCAGTAGTAGTTATTTCTTTAAACTGTTGGTGAGGATCAGTAGATAGTTTCACTGGTACTTCATCCTACGTATTAGCATTACACATGGATTTTTATGTTGATTTTTTGTATGAATGCATAACACTTTGATAATCTTTCATGCTTTTTGCAGTGAAGGTCATTTGCCACTGATATTTGCTGATGTCTCTGTGGGTGTATTTAAGTTTTCCCAATCTATGAGGGCTGCTCCAAAAGTAATGCCTCCTTGTTTATTATGTTTGCCCACAGCATCAGAGGTGGATGTTGGTGATATGGCAGTAAAGGCTGAACATTCTCACCAATATTCTGTTCCATTTTTTTGCCGTACAACAGATGGCAGCAAAGGGGCAACCTGGTAAAGTGTCATCTGACATGGAAGTGCATAGGAGGCAAAGGTGTGGAATTGAATACCCCCATGCTCCATGCAGGAAAAAAATAGTACCCATCAGCATTTACTGACACTTGCTGAATGCTTCTGGAGACCAAACAGTAAATGTGAGCAGTGAGGTGGCTGGTGGTGTGTTTCAACAGTGGCAACAGCAGCTTGAAAGAGAAGCCACATTGCAACCAGCCATGCACATTTTAGAAGTGTGAAATGGGTCTTGTTCATCCCTGGTGAAAATGCATTGCTAATGGTGGTGACTATGTTGAAAAGTAGTGTTTTTTAGCTGAGAATTTGCTCTATTAAATACTGCTATTATGGTCTTCGTATCTATTGTAGTTTCCATTAAAATAAATAGGAGGCATTACTTTCAGAGCAAGCTATATAGATAACAATACTGCTGGACAGTTTAGGAGCTGTTCTCAGCACAAGCTGTTACTGAGTGAAATCATGACATCTAAAAGGAAGGGACTTTCTGTGAATCTTTGTTGCTATGTGATCCTCTTTGAGGCTACTGGAGTTGGTATCTCACTCTGTAGGTCATTTTCCGGAACTAACCTAGAGATATGGTGTTGAAATATTCAATAGCAGTTATGAAAAGTAGTTTTTTGTTTTTCTCGGTGTTGTTTGTGTAAGCAACTTTTGCTTTTAAGGCCTGATCCAATTCCATCAAGATGAGAATTGTGCCACTGTTTTTTCCCACAACAGGATTGCACCATTGGTTGCTCTCACCATAGCAATGTGTACATGGCTGCCATAACAGCAAACATGAACAGACTCTGGCTTTCTTTACCTAAAAGTCTTTTCCCTTTTTTGTTTTTTGTTTTACTGCTTTGGAATAACAAAAGCCCACATAAATGCACACAGCCTGTATCGGTCCAGCGGTTTTAAGTAACAGGTAGAGGAAAGATGGTAGGATGTGGGCTTTGGGTTGCATCTTAATGTTGTTGCAGGATGGTGTCTGCTCCTCAGACAGATGCAGGCCCTTATACTGTCTGGGAGACTTTCTGCTCCCACCTGGCTTGAGCACAATTCAGCGTGCAGCAGTACTGTGACTGCAGTAGAGATGTAGCCCATGTCATTTATAAATGACTGCAAGTTGGAGCAGGAATAATTTATAAACCAAGTTTAGGAGGTTTCAGATACCTTGTTTACGGCATTGTTAAAAAATAAAAGGTAAAGCTATAATGAAACAATTAAGTCCAAGCAGATGTAAATGTCTCTTAGATGAGAAGCCTACTAATATCCTAGTGCTACAATTTGGACAGTAATACAACAAAGAACAACAAGAAAATATTAGCATTTACAAGAAATAAAGAATAAGGAAACAGAAGAAAGGCAACAGAGACTTGTGCTAATGGAGGGATTATGGCTTTTGAGACCAGGCAATGTGACACCTAAGAGAAGTAGTCATTTTTGCAGAGTTGGCAATTACCACCTGTCAGGAGGTGCATATTCAAAAAATGTTATTGCTGTGTGGAGTGGGAGAGTTTGTCCCTACCTGGCTGTGAAGCATGTTGAGAGTGACATAGTCATCATGATGGTGGAGCACGGTGTGCGTGCAGATGTTTATGAGAAATCTATTCTGTTCTTATTTACTTGCACATACCTGCATGTGGTGTAGTGCTGTGCATTTATAAGTCGTGCACTTCTGCTCCTCAGTAATGTTTACTTTAGCCCCAGGGGAAGTGCAGCTGTGACCAGAGTGGATGACTTCATCAGAGGAGGGAAGTTACCCAGCCTTACTGACAGATATTTATGAAGAGTTTCCCAAGGCCAGCCTCCAAATGCATTACTGCAGAGATACTTTTGACATTTGTAGTCCAAGAAGTGCTATTCAGAGTAAAACACTGCCAGTGGGTTTTCATAAAAAGCTTGTTTCTTGGATTATCTGTGGGGGCTTGAATAGAGCTCTGAGTTGTAAAGCCCTAAGATTTCTCTTGAAAGAACTCTACCAGCCTGTATCTGTCTTCCTTCCCTCCCCAGATGCAGGGACCTGCAGCAGTGCTTTTTGCTCTGAAGCTACCTGCAGCACCCCTTCCTGTGGCTAATTCCTACTTGGGCTTGCACTCTCCAAGCAATCCCCAGTGGACTGGGGAAGAAGGGAAAGAATTGGAATCAACTTAAAGAAAGAACCATGAACTACGGGCAAGAAATTATAAGCAAACGCAATTGAGATGCAGGCACATTTTTTTCCCACAGACAGATTTTTGAATATTAAAATGAATATAAATATTGGACCTTTGGAAAGAAAATGCTTACTATTAAAATCAACCCACAAGCGTGTACCATGAGAAACTTTTCTTCTTTGACACAGCTGTCAGCCCTTCAGAGATTTTAAATTGGAATTTGTCTAGAGTAAATCTTAGTTTCTACTTAAAAAGAAAAATCATAAGCATTAAACTTTTGTCTGGGGTTTTTAAAGCATTGGAAAACTAATATAATTGCTGTGCTAATGTAGAGTTATAAATTTTTAGGGCCTCCAATTTTTGGCAAAGAATGGTTATGTCTTTTGATTCATGAGATATTTTGCTATATAGCGTTGTCATACACTTTCTCTTAAGAAAAAAAATGTATATATACTCTCCTCTGGACTATTTGACATGACTATTTTGTTTGTAACTACTGGTGCCTCACTCCAGAGCTGGCTTTGTTTCAGTCACCATTGGCTTCACAGAGTTTCTACATGAATTATTGGGCTGTGTTTAGTATCTAGAATTCTAAGGAGTTGAAAAGTATGGTTCTAATGTCTGACTGCAACTTGAAAGGGTTCCTTAGATACATAGCCTGGTGTAACAATGACCTGTTTGTGGTCGCAGCAAAGCAATGCCCATAATGAACTCAGCAGAAATAAGTCTCTGGGTGGCAAAAGGATACTCCCTGTCAGACCCAAAGCATGCGCAGCATGGCTTCCAGGTTCAACATGAAAGAGTGGTTTTAGAGGGTGAGAAGAACAAGAGTCAGCTATGTTAGCCATATCAGTGGCATTTGGGAGTAGCTCAGAACAGATAAGATATGCATAATTGGACTTAGTTTGAATTCTTAAGTTAGACAGGCTTGTACAAATGCTTTTAGCCAGCTGGGAAGTCTTCAGAAAAAAACGATTTCGAGCAAATGGGAATCTTTTGAAGGTTTCCTCTGTATCAAGAGGATTTTTTTCTGAGTTGTGTTACTTTATTTTCATTCAACACTGATGCTGATTAACACTGCATTGACATCTTCTTATTTAGCAAAATAATATGAATAATAACCAACAAAGGATTTTTTTTTTATGCTCCTCCTTAATGTCTCCAGAGCTACAGATCAATTGCTAGTGTTTAGTCACTCCTGCTCAAGAGTGTAGGGCCTATGGGTGGGTCTTCTTTTATAGCTGGCACTTGTACAGTGCATAATCTGAGATGACACTGACCCTGGCAGCCTTATGGGAATAATATTTTCAGCAGGATGAATTGTTCTTGAATGGTTTCTTCAATGTACTGTGTTACATGCCCAAACATTTTTTTCATCATCTTGAGCATATGCCCTAAATTTCCTCTCTGCTCTTTTTATTGCATGGGTTTGATTGTAGCCAACAGCAAAGGTCAAAAGACATTTTACTGTTTCTATTTCTGTATTTCTGTTAAGATGAATTAAATTGTTGGTGCTGTAAAGTGACTTGTTAAAAAGCTTGTGCTGCAAGACTTCAACTGGTATAAACTGAAGCTGAACTGCATCAGTTTAAACCAGATGGTCCAGAGAGACAACGTGGTCCAAAGGGTACAGTATTGATTTCAAAACCAAGAAAGAGAGTTTGATTCCCTGAAGCCAGGGAAGCTCCAGGACTTTAAATAATGTGTTTTATCTTACTCTGACTCAGTTTTTTTCCTGGATGAGTGGTGGAGTGGCTCTGTATTTTAAGGTACTTTGTACTCTCATTTTTTCAATCATGTGGTCTTATTTTCACATCTAACATTAGTCAGTAAAGCTGCCTGTTCAATCTATGTTATAGGCAGGTTCTGAAGTCTAGGAATGCCGTGGCACCATTGTACAGACAATTATGTTTACCACTGTCCATGAGTGGTAGAATGTATAATTTCTCAGTCCATAGTTGAACCAGGACTGTTTTGTACTTAACGGAGGGTTCAATTTATTTCCTTCTTAGTAAAGTAAATCCAGATGAATTTCTTACAGTATAAAAAATTCAAATCACAATTTTCAGTTGAAACTAATATTTATTTCAGTATTTTAAATTAATTCTCAAATGGCCTTTGGAGATATTTGGCCCTAGTTGTTTTCTAGGTTTTTTCTTTGTTCATCTGTTTTGGTTTTCTGTTTGTTTTTGTTGTTGTTGTTGTTTTGTTTTGTTTTGTTTTGTTTTGCTTGCTTGTATTGAGAGGAAGGTTGTTTGTTTTTAATGTTGTTATTTTAGCATTTAGTTCCAGATATGTAACTTTTGGAGTCTTGTACATCTTTTTCTATCCCTAGAACTTTCTTACGTTGTAAGCAGGAAATATCTGAATATTATTTCTATGATTAGTGCTCATTTCCCAGTTTTGCTTTGTGACTGAAAGTTCATCCTCTCACCAGAGCCTGAAGAATGTTGTTCCACTGCAGAGTTGCCATCTTCCTTGGTTTTTAGCTGGTCTCTGGCCACATGCTTCTTTTTTTTACTGGCGCGCTCATTGCTCCAGACACCTTATCCCAGTACACACTGGCACTTTCTCATAGCATGAAATGGGAAGAAATGTGAATAAACATCACCTTCCAGGACCACCTGGCTTTAAAAAATATGAGTAGACAAACAGATACATTAATAATGTAGCAAAGTATCTTAACTGAGAAAGCACCAGTCCTATAGCTATGGCATAACAGTTGTTAGAATAGAAAAAAGTTCTGTGTGAACAAATAGAAGATTCTTCATTTTGAAACACTTGATTTTGAAAATTGAGATTTACCAAACCACTGTTTCTTAGCTATGTTGCTCTTCATTTACTTATCACACCAGTTCAATGGGACTTAGTAGTCTCACTGTACTTTATATGGACTGTGGGACTTACAATCATTTCCAGTGACTAATTTTGTACAATTTATGTACTAGGAATATTTTACTTATTATTAGCAGCCTCTTTATTGCAAGCAACATTTTTAAAGACCCTATTATATGTCCAAAAATAGGGCTAAACTTGGTTCTCAGTTCTAGGAACATAAATAAATATTATCTTTCCTCTTAACAGTGATTTTACTTAAGGATCTGTGAATAGAATTTGGCTTGGTGTCCACCAAAGAAAAATATATCAAAATATATGTTTATCTCCCTAAATCTTCAAGAGAGGTTACCAATATACTACTGAATACACTATTAGAGAACAGTGAAATATTATCAGTTTTATGTGTGGCTGTGTTCTCAATTTTATTCACTTTTCATATGGGCATTGTTTTAAATTAGTGGCACTACATTAGAGTATGTCAGAATGCATCACATAAACAGATAGAATTTATCATGACCTTGAGGCAACATGATGTGTATGCTGCATTATATTAGCTATCCAGACATGTTCCTTACCTAGTACAGTATTCACTTCAGACAGGGAAATAACACGGGTGGTTATACATACTGTACAGAAGACATATGCAAATAATCTCTTCAAATCTATAGCCAGATCATTTGTATCTTTTTAATACAAATAGGAATAAGCTCAAGCAAAAAAATAATAATAATAAATTAAAAAATACAGATAGTTTTGCTGCATACACAAGGTGACATCCTTTGCTGAGCAATGGAAATCTCCGAACATCAGGAAACGTGTTTTTCTATGAGGGCAATCAATCACTGACAGAGGCTGCCTCAAGAAGCTGTGGAGTCTCCATTCTTGGAGATGTTAAAAAATGTTCAAGAACACCACACACAAAACTGAAAATATTTTACTGCTTTCTTACATTAAGAGTACTCGATTGCACATTGGTAATTCTTCTTAAGGATTTAGGGAGATGAATGTAATAATTTTGCTATGTTTTCCTTTGATAGACATCAAGACAAATTCTATTTGAGTGTGGTCCTGGCTAGCCACCTCTGGGTGTCCCTGCTTGAGCAGTGAGTTGGGACCAGATGACTCCAGGGTTCCTTCCACATATCAGCCATTTTATTATTCTTTGTTATAACACAAAAAATAAATGAAGTGCTGCTTCTTTCTTTAGTGCCCATCCTTATGGTGCTGGCCAAGCATTGGGCAAGTTAATAATAACATTTTCTGTCCTGAATCTCACTTCTCTGCTATGCTAGAGAGCTCCACCTGTGGCCATGCAGAGATGAGCTGTCATCTTGCTTGTGTTTTCCCAGCTGTGCAGGGAGTTGCACAGCTGGGAAGTTTCCCCAGGATCTTAGTAAGCTGAGTATTCACCTCTCTTTCACATCATGCTCACTCTTCTTGCGAGACAACGGGAGAGCTGCTCCCACAGGTCAGTGCCTGGGCCTCCTGAGAATGTGTAGGTTGACCTTCAGCAAATTACTTCAACCTTCTGCTCTTTTTTCCCCACCTTCCCATACATCCTTGTAATTTTGTAATCTGATTGGGCTAAGGATCATTCTTGCTGTCTTTGTCTGGTTTCTAGCCCAGACGTCAGCAGGGGTTGCCGCATGCTGCTGCAATAAAAATGACTAATGATGATGATAAAAGGTGTGGGAGTTGGTTGCCTGGAGTGCTATCCTACTTTGCTAACTTTGTTTTAGAAATTAGCTTCTTCTTCCAATTACGTTATTTTATCAAAATGAATTCTAACACTTTAAAAGCAGCCAGAGATTTTCTGTTGCCTCACTTTTGGAATATCCATTCTAAAACTTGGAAAGAAGTTTTGAAATTTTCAGAGTTTGGATGGTGACTGCTGTCACAGAGCCAATAGCCTGAATGGCAGGTTATCGGCACCTTCAAGTGTTAGCTCCGAATGTGTCCTAAAAGGGGCATTCAATAGAAAAGTGCTCTATTTTTAAATTAGGGCTGAGATAGGTAATAATAACGGACAAAACAGTATGTGAAAAGAACATTATCAAGGTTGCACAGCTCAGCACTTGAAACTAAGAAATGCTGCAAGTAAAATTGTCCTAACTCCATTAATTTGCCACCTTGCACAGGTACATCAGTCAAAGGCTATTTTTGCACAGGATTGGAGTCTCGCATGGTGTGCAGAATAGATGACACAGTTTGTGAGTTCAATACCTGATTTACTTTTTGCTGTTCAATGCATAGCTCAAATTCCGCTGTGAAGGCAAAACTACTTCCCACTGGGGCATTCCATGGTGTTCCATATTGCAGGCCCTTGCTGCATGCAAACGCTGACTTAGTTACTCTTATACTGTCTTAATAACAATTCTAGGTATCATTTCTCTCTTGTACATGTGGTAACCTACAGCAGAAAAGGCAAGATTACAAGCATCTGTAATTGTGAGAGCGCAATTTAATTTTTTTAGAGTACTAGCAGCACATACTGCATGAGGCCATGAGTTTCCACTGCAATGGCCAGTGTTCTCTGCTGCAGATATTTAGGGTCTTGGGCGCAAGGTAGGCTCATAGAAAATGAAGTGTACAAAACTGTTGTGCAGTGTTGTCAGTGGTGTCAGGCAGTTGTCCCCTTCCTCAGGGCAGCATCTCACTCCTATAGACAAAGGACAGCTGCTCCTTTTTGCACTCTCCACCCAACTTTATGTTCTTCATTAAAAATAATTAAGGATTCTGCAAACAAAAGCCTTTTTCTCTCCTCTCCTGTGGCAAATGCACTGTGCACTGAATGAATCTGGTGTTTGGTGAATAGAACAATGGTTAATTAAAAACTGCTTGGCAATACACAAAGAGAAGGAGGCTGACTCCATGCTGGATCACCTTTAATTGTGAGTTTTTTGAGTGATCTCTGCATATCTATTACACAGATTATTTATTTTTGAAAAGCAAACAGAATTTTGCTATTCAAATTTTCTTGTTGACAACCATCAATGTCATTTCAACTGTCATTTGGAGCTCATTTCAAAAGTTCTGCACAGATCATTTAAGCAGAGAGATTAAATCAACAGGAAAAAATACAATAAGTATAATTTCTTTTGTCAAACATATCAATTAAAACCGAGTACATTTTCAGATGCATAACACCTTCTTCATTACTGATACCAGGCTACCACAGTTGCAATAAAATTGCCAGTGTGCTCCTTGCCTAAAATCTGAAGATATTCACGTATTTCACAGATACACTTAGCAGATTTAAATGTGGCTAAAATAATTATCAGTTTCTAAACATCATTTCTATAACCAGGAAAGGTGGGTAATTTTTTCCAAAAAATATTTTTCCTGAGGCAAAAGCAACATCAGACCAAAAGGTTACCATCTTAGGAAGTTATATGTGTAAACAAAAAGAATACAACTCTCTTGAATGAGAGAGTGTCAGCTGGTTAGAGTTATTTGCAATGTCCCTTAATATAGTTGTAAATAATTTTTGAAAAAACACAGCCTGGAGCAAAAATGGTTTAGACTTTCTAGACCCACAAACTAACAGCGCTTTTCTAAGGAAGCTCATATGTTATATTCCTCAAGGTTTTGGATGCTCTACCAGTGCATGTTTGTTTTTTAAGGAGGAGACACTTCTGAGCTCCGTTTTGAAGAACTAATCCTCAGGGTAGTTTGATCCATTAGAGGACAAATTATCTTCTGGTCTTGGTAGAATTTAGAAATAATGTATAGCCAAAGAAAGATAAATGTGTGTAACTTGTCTTCTGAAGCAGCTCAGTTTCCATTCCAACATGAGTGGTGTGAGGGCAGCTCCTCAAATATCTTATGACAGAGGTTATGTGCCTTCTGGCAGATGGGGGAGACCAGTCTTTCACTGATACTTGAGTATTATATCTTTCCCTTGACTGGGTCTCAACTTTTTTCCTCCTAAAAGAGAACCCTGCAGATGCCTTTAAAGTAGAAAATTAAGTGCTGGATGGAAACGATGGAAAGAGATTCTTTAACACATAATTCATCAAGCTGTTTCAGTTAATGACATTTTTATCTGGACAAAGATATGAATTTTAAGGTTTTTAACAGTTAGGGTTTTTTTTTCTTTCTTTCTCAGAATATACAATAATAAGAATGGACACTGCCAAACATGACTATTCAAAGTTAGGAATCAAAGAGTCCTCTGACCTGATCTGAATTGATACCCAGCATCCAAGGATGGTCA
This sequence comes from Pavo muticus, assembly GCA_016647715.1. NCBI lineage: Eukaryota > Metazoa > Chordata > Aves > Galliformes > Phasianidae > Pavo > Pavo muticus. Next base: position 480,571 of record JACDJE010000016.1, on the reverse strand, counting down.
CTGTAGTGTTCAGAAGTTCTTTTTTAAGCTCAGGAAAGATGTGCAAAGTACTGAGAGATCTGACTTCAAATCTTTATTCTGTGATAGTTTCAGGGGTGCAGTAGGGAGAGATGTTAACCTTCTTCTATTTTCTCCCATCCCTCCTGTGTTTTTTCTTTTTTTTCTTTTTTTTTCTTTGAATGAAAAGTGTTCCCTCTACCAGACTTGGTCTATATAAATGATAAAATCTTTGGAGTAAGGACAACGCATCTTCAGAGTGCATAGCATGCAAGCTTCATGGTAATGAAAGAATCCAAAGAAGGGATTTTGTCCTCTGTTACTCAAAAACCCCTTAGCATCACTGCAAAAGGCAAGAAAGATAACCAAAAGCATGGTATTGATTTTGTGTGAGGAACAACTAGAATAGGATTTTTCAGCCTTCCAAAAAGATGACTACAGGGGTATGGTAGGAGATTTACAGTATTCTAGGTGGCCTGCAGTCTGAAATACAATTACGCACTGTCTCAAATTACATTGTTAGGAATCAAGTAGCAGATTTAAATAATAAGTGGATGATTTTTCAGATGTTCCTTAATTATCTTCTGAGCTCATTGCAAGAGGACACGGTATAGAAAACAAGAAGTTGATGTGCATTTAGAAAGTAATTAGACAAAATTAGAGAAAAAAATCCATGAAGGTGCATTAAATCCAAAGATGTTCCCTCTGGCAGAGAAAGTCCTTTACCTGCAGATCTTTGTACTCTAGTTAGGTACAGAGGTAAGCATTACTGTATGCTCGTGCTGTGTACGTTTGGCATCAGCTAATGGCAAGGGGACACCTGGTTAGCTGGGCTTAGGTCTGGCTACGCTTATTCTCATTATTACCACAGCACGTTTGGTCTGTACCAGAAATCCTATACAGCAGTCCTGGAAAACAAGCACTGTGGCTAGCTCAGTCCTGAGGGTGGAGAAGCAGCCAGTGGTGAGACACCAAAGACCTGGTGGTGATGACGTTTGTCTTCTCTTCTCCTTCCCCACTGAAGCTACTTCTTCAGGGGAGGGAGCCCTTTGGGCTCTGAAAGACAGGGCTAAGCAGATGCTAGATGAATCTGGGACATGAAGGATCTGTTCTCCACCATGATATTCACAATATGCAACCTTTATGTTTGAGCACTAAGTGCTCTGTGCTGTCCAAGAGACATGGCACTTAGCTCCAGCTCCATGCTGCACCAGCAACCCGAGTGCAGTTCTGCATCCATATGCCTCCAGGGATGTCAGCCTTCATAGTCAGGAGTTAAAGTAGCTGCAAACAGCAGAGCAATAAATTTTTTGCAACTGGAGCACAAGCATTGTCAGTTGTTTTTTAGAACTAGTACATTTGCACACACTGTAGAAAGATTCATGTGAAAAAAAAAAAAGCATAATTCCCATCGTTCTCCCATTCTCACTGCTGATAGAAGTTATCAGGGTTGGCTACCGGAATAGTAGAAGGGAGGAAATCTGAAAAGAAATACCAAGTATTTAAAGGATGAAAATGACAAATACGCTGTGGTACCAAGTGAGAATGAAACGCTTCTGAGCATTAGCACTGAGCAACCAAGCACAGTGCTGTGCATCAGAAAAATGGATTGTGAACAAGAAATAAGCCACTCTAAATCAATGAGAATTATACAGAAACTTAACCACTGTTTGGGCCAACCCAGAAAATTCATCATCTCTGGGTTTGTGAAATTTGGAATTTGAATCATATATGCTTCCAGTTCTATTTTAAGTAGCTTGCTAGTTTTGATCAATAATCATCTGTTTTTCATAGGGTGTCTTATACCAAAGGGGAGAGGGCTATAGGTTGAAGGGTGGCCTTCGATCAGTTTTGTTTCTTTCACAAACTAGGACTCATGAAGCTTCATTAATCCTTGCTGCAGGTGGAGCTGAAGGCTATTTGTGAATCTGTGGATAGAAGTCTCTGCACAGAGACATTAAAGAGGAGTCTCCAGCAGTAGCTTGGTGTTTAAGGATAATTATTCTGATATAAACTGTAGCTTAATTTCTGAGATAGAGATGCTTATATTCAAAATATCCAGTCTCTTTATAATAGAGCTTAGAGCACGACAGGGTGATGCATGGTCTCAGACACAAATGAGAAGAAGAAAGGAGAGGGAAGGCAAATCCTCCATCTCTCCTGAGTCCCTGAGCTGCCTGGGGGACAAAAACAGCTGCCAGAGCATCTGTGGGACCTGACCCATAGTGGGGTCCAGGGTGAGCCCTGTAATACATTGCTGCTTTGAATTCTGCCCTCTCAGAAAAACCTCACTGTTGTGGAGTGCCCTCCGTTATCAGAGAGGAGGTCTGACACTGTTGAGGCCCTTGGAGATATCGTGGCTATGGAGCTATAAATAGCATGTATTTCCCACTGCCTGAAACCTGCCAGCGCAGCAGCAGGATGACGTAGGTCCGCTTTCCTGCTGGAGCACTACATAAGTGCTTCCCCTCTCTCCGCTGAGACGTCTGTTAGCTGTGGACACTGGTTTCTGTGCTCACTGTTGGGGAGATGTTATTGAACTGGGCTCACATTTCTGCTTTTTCTGATCTTTTTTTCTCTACAGGAAACACCTCTCCCTGGGCACCTTTCTTTGCCTCCCCTCCCTTTTCTTTTGGACAGGTCTCTGCTTTTCTAAGGTATTCTGATTGCTGCTCAGTATTAGTTTCTGCTCTTCCCATTTGATTCATCTGCTGTTATACATAATGCGCTGTCTGTACAGACTGCTCCGGCTGAAGGGACTTTTTGAAGCTTTTTTAATGCTCCGAGAGCTTCTCTCTTGCTCTTCCTTCTCTCAGCTTTATCTTGCATTCATATGATGTCTTTCAATGCTGTGAAATCCAGCTCTGCAAATAAATGCAGATGGGTGTTCCTGCAGCTGCTGATACCTCTCTGAGCAGTATCATGACTGGCAGCTAACAGCATAGTGTGTGAGTGAAAGTTAAGAGAGCACAGATCCAGTTCAAGATGTCACAAGGACTGTATGTGGGTACAAAGTCATCACAGAAATGAGAATATGGCAGTGTAATCTTTATTAGATATAGGATCCCAGGGCTGCTGATGCTTACAAATGTTTCTGCTGGCCTTGCCTTCCTCCCACTGGCAGCAGTGCAACACACATTGGAATGCGCTGCTCAGCATCCTGCCCAGGCTGTCCAGAATGGGAGCTGAGGTTGGATCTTAGTTGGATATCAGGTTGGATATTAGGAAAAATTTCTTCTCAGAAAGAGTGGTGAGGTATTGGCACAGGCTGCCCAGGGAGGTGGTGGAGTCACTGTCCCTGAAGTGTTCAAGAAAAGGGTAGATGTGGCACCGAGGGACGTGCTGAGTGGGCATGGTGGGGACAGGCTGACAGTTGGAGTAGATGACAATAGTGGTCTTTTCCAACCTTTATGATTCTGTGTGCATGCAGCTTTCCCACATCTGTGCTTGGAGGAAAATGAGGTTAAAAGAACTTGTTAGGAGGAAAGGAACAAAACTCCTCCTCGTGTGTTGTACAAGTGGGATTAAACCTCTCCTCCACTGGTAACTGGAGTGCTTCTGTGTGCAACAAGGGAAGGTGGCAGCAGCAGCTGAATTCACACTCTGCTTTGTATGACTTCTGTGCCTCCTTCAGTTTGCTAATCAAAACAAGTTTCTGTTGTGTTTCTTATCCCCTGAGGGTGGAACTATCCCCAGAAAATTAAAGCTCTCTTATCTGTTAATGTGTCATCACAACTAATAGCCTGGTGACTATAAACAAGTTTAAATATCAGAACAGTTTGGCTGGTGATTGTCCGTGATTATGTATTAAGAATACAAAATTTGTGCCCAATGATATTCAAGCTAGACTGAAGATGACAAGCCAGCTTCTCAGCTGCTGTAAATGGAGGTGGCTGGGCTGAGCGAAGCAGGGAGGCTGCTCAGCACCTGATCCTGGGAGCTTTGCAGAAGTTTCCATTCTTGTTTGTCAAAGCACTGGGTCATACAGGCCAGCACAGGTCCAAGCAGAGTGCAGACCCTTCTCTCCTATTCTGATATCTGGGCACTGTGCTCCTACCGGCTGTGCAGCTCGCAACCTCCTGGGCACTTTGTCAATAGTGACCTACAAGCGAAGAGATTGCAGATCACTAAACTTTATCAAGAGCAAATCAAGGAGCCAGCGTGTTCAAAAGCTGTCAGATATGTCAGGCAGGTACCTCACAAGGGATGTGATTTGCACCTTCAACTTGACAAACATACTGCAGTAAAATAATAAACATGCACTCCCTGCCACCATTTCCAAAGCCCTGCTGCTGCCCCATCACCTTCGGCTCACTAACTGTTCATGCAGAGGGTAAGGAGACAAGGAACAGTATTTTCTTCTTGCTAGAAATGCTGTGTCTAGTCCACATAACTGCTTACAATATCAGCATGCAACAAGACCTATGGATCTGTGGAGATGGCAGTGGATGTATTTTATAACATAGTTAGATTTGAAATTGTTCATGTTAACATCACCCTATTCTGAAAGGTGTTGCTGTTTCTATGGGTCATTTCCCAGCACAGACTGGGAAAGAAACTCACAGCTTAGAAGTTGAAGCAGTGGGACATAAAGTGATATCCCCTAGATATGTACAAAGTAAATAGTAGTTCAAAGAGGTGAATATCAGAGAAGTATTCTAACCACCGAAATGTCCTTGTCCCTGTGCAAAGCAGAATACATGGAATACATAGCTTTTCACGTATATCTTTACAGACTATATATCTTTCTGAAAGACTGATACCAGGTTAATGATGAATCTTGCAAAATAGTATAGGAAGCACATTCATTTTGATAAGGCAAGAGGTCTCTTACCTAACGAACTACTACTTAAATAAGAAGGATCATTATTAAAGAAATGGTATATCTAGTGCTTTCTTTTCCTTCTATATTGATCAGCATATCTGGGCAAGGAAAAGGAGTGTTTCCGACAAGCATGAAGTCCCATAAGAAAAAACATAAAAGGAGCAATGTGTCATAAGAATCTTAAAACATGAAACAATGTCAAATAAATGAAATCAATTTCCAGAGGAGAACAATAAAGGCCGAAAAAAAGGTACCTAGAAAGCCAAAAGGTTTTGATTTTTTTTCATTAATTAGGGACATTATATTAAAACTGTCAGGAACTATTTTCCCCATAGCAAAAAACACCCGCAAGACGCAGCCAGCTGAAATTCCCCTCTGACCACAAGATCTGTGAAGGTTAAAGGCTTGAGTCTGGCATCAGGAGAGCACTCCTTGTCTCCCAAGGTCACTCCATAAATGTGGAAAAGTAATTTTGATTCTGGTCTCCTCACAGTTCAAAGTCAAAGCTTACCTTGATTCAACAATTCTATATTTGGCAAAGTACTAATATAATTGTATTTGGTCCCAGTTTTGTTCTTTTGGAATGTTAAGCACCTCCTAATACCAAGCCCCCTGTAGTCTCTCTCATAGCAAAGGTGAGACACGAAATAGCAAGTGGTGTATTCACGCTGGAGTAATCCCTCCAAGGAAACTCAGTATCTCCTTGCTAATTATTAGAACTTGCAATTAACAGAAAAATGATTGCATGACCTCAGCTTAGAGATTGTGCAGCCTGGGGACCCCTCTATCATAGCTGCCAGCAGGGGGTACGTGGGAAAGACTTTAATAAAAAGGCAAAGATCTGGCGGTACTTCCCCAGAATACTTTCACAGCTTAAAAAAAAAAAAAAAAAAATCACAACTCAAGGACTTCCTAAGCCAGAGGGTTTTTCTTTATATCTAATAGTCTTTGATATACTTTTTCTTTTGTGAATTATTTAGCCACTTTTAAGATTTACGTTAATTTTAGGATTTGCAGTGTCCTGCAGGAAAGAGTTTGACACTTTAATTGCATGCTGCACACTTTGAAAAGGAAAAGATGAGTTGCTCATAGTAGGGGTTCTGATGCCCTCCAGCTGCCTCTGCTCACATCAATCCCAGAAACAGAATTTTTGAGCATGTGTGGTGTAGATGCCATGACCAACCCATACTGGTTGGTGCAGGGTGTGCGGAAATCCACCCCAGCCAAGGCTGAGTGGTTAACTCTGCCCAAACCATAGATACAGGCAGACCTATGAATTAATCAGTGTATCTTCTCTGGCTTTTTTCAGAGCCTGAAGGGCTTGACTCACAGGATGCTTGGCTATCATTGTTTCTACAGGAGCTGGAGGTGCTGAATGAACAATGCTCAGCTCAGTAGGAACCTGTCTGCAGAATTTCAGACACAGCACACGAATGCCTCTTCAGATCCTCCTGTTTGAGGCTTGGGCTGTGTTCTGATAGTATTTGTGATTCCACGTGATTTTTCAAACAAACAGTGAAATGCAGACATTCAACCAGAGGAACCATGTCTTGGCTACTGAAAGGGGAGAGAGCATAACTGTGGCACAGTTAGGGACGTGGGTTTGTGGTTTGCTGCCAGGTGCATTGGGTTGTGAGGTTAGTGTAAATGGCTTTCATAGGAATTCTCCTGGGATTTCCCAGAGCCAGTTTTCCTGTCTGGGTATCACTGATGGTACAGCGGCAATTCCATAGGCAGGGAAAGCATCTGCTAGGTGCAAAGCAGAACCAAGCAAGAGGTGGGACACTTGGGCTCCTCCAGCTACCAGCTGAGGGCAAATATGGAAAGGCCCATCTGCTGCTTGACGAGGTCCAACAGGAAGAGTTGCAAGTGAGAGTGGCTGGAAGAACGTGGGGAGCAGTTTGTGAGGGCTGGAAGGGAACCAGGAGCCAGCATGCCCTGGGAGGTGCCCAGTGCCCCTGAAGCTTTGCCTCTCTGGGTCAGATTAGCAGCAGACCTGTGGGTTGAGAGCATTCTGATGTCTGGTGCAGCATCCCTCTGGAAGTCATAGCTTTGCTGTGGGTACATCCAGGTTACCGACTGCCTCGTTTTCTGCTGAATCACTTGGTGACATCAAGGCAAAGCACGTAAATGCTAATACAAGTGTAAGTGTAAGGGCTGGTGGCACCTCCACAGACCCCCGCTCCTGCCTTACTCAGTGCTAATCACTTGTACATCATCAGTACCTGCTGAGATTCCAGTCCTTGCAAGGATGTCAGCAGCAGTTGCTGCCCTGTATATGAACAACTGGCAGACAAAACAGACACATTGTTTTGTCTGGACTCCCTCTTTTTTCTTCCAGTCTTTCTGATGGAGGATTTCCACTCTTCTAGACCTTTCCATCCTTTTGGTACTCTGCTGTATCACAGCTGTATGAACAAGGACATCACTCGGGCTGCACAACTGAGTTCCCAAATTGTGATGCTGGGGGGATATGTGCCTGTTTCTGGACAGCTCTCTTTTCTCTGCCTGCCCAAGCTGCATGGAGTCCAGCAGCTTTGGTCCATGGGTTAGATGCTAGAGGAATAAGAGAAGAAGTTGTGCCTCCTTTCTTCTCCAACCAACATCCTCCTGTGGGCAGGAGCTGTTGGGGAAAGCTTTTGCTGCCTCCTGCCATGGCTAGCAGCAGCAGGAAGGTCACGGGATGTGGTGGGCAGCCACAGAGATAACAGCAGGACACAGCCCAAGCCCAGCTGCTGGCAGATCAGTTTGCTTTGGGAAAACAGCCAGCCTGCTTCAGTTTTCTGGGGCAGTCTGGTTTCCTAGCTGCATCTGAATTTATAGCATCAGATGGATGTAAGCACGGATGAATAGAATTTATCCATTTCTAATTTGAAGATCAAACATTTACCCAGGTCTCATTACCTGGCTGGCATGCCAAGGGAGCTCCAGCAGTGCCCGAAGTCAGGGCTGGTCCCAGAACTGAAGGATTTTCTTTTTTGAGCAGTTCAGATGCTAGAGGTGCTGCTTAGGAAATGGCTGTATCCTCCCTGCAGGCAGATCGATACCTCTCAGCTCACTGCACTGCAAGGAACTTTTCATCGTACATTAAGAATGAGGAAAATAAAAGCTTGGATGGATGTTATTCTGGTTTTGCTGTTATTTTGAATTATTTAGAGGGAAGTCACTGCTGTCTTCCTTCTTGTCAGAAGACAAAATATCTTTGTTTTCGGTAGTTTTTCCTATTCAGAAGGAAAAAGTTCTTCCCATTTCTGTTTCTCTCACCCACTTAGTCCTTGGTACCGAGGTGTAAATTCGGGCTTTCTGCAACTTTCCAATGTCTCCTGAATTCCTCATGCAAACCAAGTTCCCACTGACACAAGTGAAAGTCACATCTCAGTGGTACACTTCTAACCAGCTTCATAGCAATGCTGCAGATGAGTGATAAGTGCTGTAAATGATGGCTAGCAGATAAGCAGAGGGTGTTTTGGAGGGTTATAAGAAATCTCCAGGCTAGCTGAACTATCACTTAATTAAGCATTTACTAAATAGCTAGAAAAAAATGTTAAACTTTAAACTGAATTCTTAACGTGCAGCGTTAAGAGGCAAAAATTCTGCAGTTTCCTCCATCATTTATATAAGCTCAGAAAAACAACCTAACTATGTGTTCTGATATTTTTCTTCCTAATTCTAGATTATCCTGAAGGGGAGGATAAAGAAACTGGCCACCAAGATGGTAATCACTAGTGGAAATGAAGAAGATAAAGGCAGTCAAGAAAAGGAAAGCAAAGAAGAAACCATCTTGGCAATGCTTGGAATTATTGGGACAATTCTGAACCTCATTGTGATCATTTTTGTGTACATTTACACAACGTTGTAAACTAGCAGGCATGCAAATAGAACAGATAAAACGGCCATTAAGAGTGACAACAAACATTGCTGACTATTGACAAGTTGTTTAATCAGAATTGACTCTGTATTATATTAACACATCATAAAAGCACTGCCTGCAGGCAGCGAAGGCTGAAGCACAATTAATTTAACAAGACTTCTTCACGCAGTAACAAGCTAAACTCTTCTGTCCTGCCCTCCTCCTTTCGCTTTGGTTTTCGGTTTGGGGGAAACATGACTGCAATTATGTAAGTTGTAGCTTTGAAGAAATCCACCTGGGTTATGTTATTTTAACACAATTAAAAAAAAGAAAAAAAAAAATAAAAAAAGAAACTGTACACTATATACAATTAAAAATGTATACTGTATACCTGCAAAGATGGAACTCTAAGATAGCTACATAGCACAGATCACGTGTCCATTAGGTCAAATGATATTTTTTCTCTTGGTTTATGCTTTTACTTACATTGAATCTGACAAGCTTTTTGTTTAGAATGAACATATGGTGCAATCATGAAAAAAAACAGTTCTATTGAGGAAGATTTGCCTAAAACTGATAAGATGTTGGGAGAAATGCGGTATGTGGTTATTTTAACTTTCTCATTTGCTTAACATCTGTGTCTGTTCATACCAATGTTTATAAATATATATTTTTAATAAATGTGCTATATTTTTAGCATGGACCAAACATTTGGTGACGCTTGTATTCATGCAGCTAGATTTTGTTGGATGAAGTGCCCTTTTTGACAATGAATGATGTTCTTCTCCACAATTATACAGTAGTCTTGTTTGCAGCCCTCTCAGTGTAGTCTGCAGCAAGCTCACATCATGCTCATATGCATGACTTGAAGTCGGAATGTCAGCTGAAAAGCATTGCTGCCTAATACGGGAAATAGCAAAACATTGTAAGGTGACCTTTGGAGACTGGTTGCAGAAGGAAGGCTCTATTTATAGTCTGAAACAAAAAGTGAATGGAAGGAATTTTGAGCATCTCTCAAGATATTATGAAATTCACAGAATTTACGGCCTTCAGAATCTGGTCACACTCTCTGAGGGCTTGTAGTGAGAGAGGCAAACGCAGTTATGCAGTTGGAAAGAGACGTGTAAAGAGCCTGTAGAGAGGAGCTTATGAGAAATCTAGTTTGTAAACACAGGGTGTATTTCAAATGTGAGGATGATTAACCCTTCACACACACTTCTCTGACTTGTGCTTTAAATGATGTCAGTGCAGTGAAATTTTCTGATTTGTGTTTTTGGCAGGAACATACAGGGGATGATCACCGTTTTGCATCAGAATTCAGTACCTATCAGCATATGAAGCACTAAAAATATGAGACCTCTGCCTCAAGTTGCCTAAGTAGCTCCCCATTAACTCTGACATGTCTTCTGAAAAAAAAATAAAATAGGTCAATTACTTTTTTGCTGACTTGTGACTTGAATTATGTCCTCAGATGAACAAGGGAGATTGCTGTTGAAGTCAGCTGGAGCTGTTAAAAGTCTCCTTCTAGAGTCTCAGGAATTATAGTGACCAGCCCTGTGCCTCTGGAACCAGTAATGAGCCTCTCACTGGGTTCCAGGTGGCTGGGACTGATCTCACAAATACAGAACTTTACTGTAAGATAAAATAAAAGCAAGCCTTGGAAAGCCTCAGGGAGACTCTCATAAAAGAGGTATTTAGTCTCTGGTGTATTACACAGTCAATAACAAACAATCAGGAGAAGGGAAAAGGTCAGTGAGTAAATTAAAATGAAATCCAATATGAAGACTGAAGGAAGAAAGAGCAAAAATAATTTCATGTTTATGAAAAAAAATGACAGTGAGAGAAGTGAGATTTGAAAAAGCAGAGAGCAGTGCAGACAGAAGGTGCCAGGCGTTGTAGGGTGGTTGAAGAAACTTTTGTTGTGGTTACACTCTGCAGGTAGAGCCAAGGGTACTGGGGAGAATGAGAAACTTTAGTGGAACAGTTCAGTAGAAGTGAATGAGGTTGATATTGTTTTCGGATTTTTTTTGGTTTGTTTGTTTTTCTATGCTTTTTTCTTATTTGGTTGGCTTTGTTGTTTTTTTGTTTTTTGTTTTTTTTTGCTGGTGTTGTCATTTTGCTTGGATAATTCTAGAGAATTAGAAAAATTCAGCATTTTGTATAGCCCGAATGAGAAGAAAATGGCTAAAATACAGTTGCTTCCATCTTGTAGCTTTCTTTTTTGAAGGTACTGCTGATCTCAGAATGGGGCAATGGCACTGTCCCCATTCCCCACAGCACAGCTGCACTTACTGCAAACACCTGGCTATCTCCAGCTGCCCTTCACCTTGTGATGGTGCTCTGCAGATGTTTTGCTAAAGCCTCTCCTTCTCCAGCAACCACCACAGCAGTCTGAGTCTCATCCCCATCTTCTAGAGGGGAAGCTGGGAAAGGGCAGTATCAGGGTTGAGAGATGAGCTCTGCTGCCTGATACTTCTTTGCCTCTCCATGCATCAAGTGACAATACCTGTCATCTTGTGGGCATGAAGATGCTTAAGAATAAATGCCCATTAAATTCTTCTATCAATATTAGAAATAAACCTCTACTCTGCAAAACAACAAATAACACCCCTACACCCCACTTAGAGTAGAAATGTTTGCTGTTCAATGCCTTGTACCCCTCCAGACATAGGCCAGGACTTTCACCAAAGCAGGCACAGCAAACAGCCCAAACATGCTTAAGCTGAACTGGTAGATCAAAAATCCTAAGGAAACAGTATTCACCCTTCCTTTTCCAGCAGAAGACCAGACAGGGGAGGAGTTTCCAGCTGTGGGTGAGCTGATCTTTGCCTTAAAGGATCTTGTATGCTTTACATCTGCTGTACAACCAGGCACCTTCCAGCAGCCATGTGCCATATGCCTTGCTGCGGTTTTTTTATTGCACACTACAGTAAGAAAAGAGCTTTATCCCCAGCCATAAAATGTTTAACACTTAATATTTTAATTTTACTGGTTTTTGTTCACAGATTTTTCTAGAAATATCCTGGGGCAAGTACTTCTTAAGTAGATTCATTAAGTATTCATTTAAATAAAAATGAAGAGTTTCCTTCGAGGGCAATACCTTTACCTTTTATTTGGCTCTCATGAACACTGATATGGGGAAAGTATGCTTTCAAGAATGACCGTGAAAAGGAAACGTTTTATACAAGAGCCTGAACATGTGTTTTCCCAGGCAGATGCACGCAGGCCTGGTTTCGGCTAAATGCCAGCTGCAGACAAATTACCCTCATGCTTTTTTACATGAGTGGTTGTCAGCATGCACCTACAAGAAATATTCATCTAGGTATCACATATATCACGGATTCCTTATCATCAGTAACTGCAGTAACTGTTGAATAAAACTTCTCTTTACAAGTGCCGAATGATAAATCTGCTTTGGCAAGGAAAAAGCCAATAGTCTCATTCCCAGCTTGACTTGCAGGCGATGCAAAGAGTTACCAAAGTCTTTTTACATTAAATATTACCACATTAGTGATGGGAATCTTCATGTTTCCATGTGAGTAGAAGAAAATGAAAATTCAATATCATAATAAGATACCAGAACAATAATTTTAGCTTGTGTAAATTGAGGATACCTGTGTATTTTTCAGTTGTCCTATCTAGTCTGACAGTTTGCATTATGGAAATGAAGAATGTTTTCCTAAGGTGACAGGAAGGTGTGTTTCTCCCTGCTAGTACCTGGTGTGCTGTTAGCACAGCCAAGTGGGTACAGAAGAATTTGAGAAGGAAAAAAATTGTTCAAAGCCCATCATGGACATAGCAAAGTGAGGAGAAGGAAGAAGAATAGGCTGCTGCTCTCAACTGTAGCTCCTGTAGCTGCTTCTAAAAAAATCACCATCTCAGGAGTACACCTTCCCACGCATTATCTGGAAGGACACCTCTTGCCCTTTCCTTTGAGGTTTTGAGGCTGGGAAACTCTGTGATTCTGCAAGACACTGTTCTGGTTTACTGGGTGTAGCAGAAATGCTGAGTCATGGCATGAACCAGTGATTGAGCACCTGGTGGAAAGGCAGGGCCAACCCAGGGGAGCTCAGGTGCCTGCAGTGCAGCTGAGTGACTGGGAGGGATGAAGCCAGGATCCACCTCCTCCCAGCCCTCATTTAAGGGTTGGTAGTGGAGGTGAGGGTATCTTGCTGGAGATCCTTGTCTACCTGAGGCCTTCTGAAGGTAAGCTGCCTCTTTCCTTTATTTCTGTGCCCATGGCTGTTGCATTTGAGCAAGTCCTTCCTTGATACAGTCTAGGACCTTGCTGCCCTGCTGTGCTTTCCATTGTGTTACAACTGGGCATACAAGTCTAGTGAGGGGCAGTTTTATTCTTTTCAGTATAGTCAGTAACCCTCTTTGCTTTAGCTCCTGGTAATTTAAAGGATTCTTGGTTGCTTGAGTTCCCCTTCTTGCTCCTTCTTCTGTTCCTCAAGTATAGCATTGTTTCACTAGACATCCGTATACTAAGAAAACCTCTATCACATCATGACAAATATTTAGTGTGAGGCACTGATGAAGTTTGTGTCTTATACTTCTACTTAAACCATATCCTGAAGCTCACCCCAAGGTCTCATCTATGCGTGTCAGAAGGTGTCATCATTTCTAAGTGAGAACTTGACATTTCAGAGCATGCTGTAGGATATGCAAGGAATGTGGCCCATAGCAAGGAATGGAGTTAAGGAATAACTGGATTAAAACTCCAGGGTGGCAGCATAGCGGTATTTTCTAATTAATTGATTTGAGGTTTGGCTGGAGCACTTATTTTCTGGCTACCTAGTATTTTTGAGGAAGTGTGTGTGTGTGTGTGTATATACACACATATATAACTCTTTCTTGAGAAGTTTTTTTGGAAGAAACACATCTAAGTGAAATAAAGAAGAAACCTCCCTGCATAAGGTTCAGCAGCAGTTTCCAGTAGCAGCCTTCCAAAGCAAACATGACTGAGACTCCAAGTGCCTCTGGCTCTCTTCCCAAGAGAAGATTTTTGGCAGGCCAGGAGCACACTGCACAAAGATGAAAGCACCTCTTGTGCTTAGAGTTTCTTTGGAGCAGTGTGCACAAGTTTACAAAGATTTACAAGGATGTAAAGAATGGCAGAAGCGTTGTTCACCTCAATTACTAGCAGATAACCTGCCCTGCTTCCAGGTGCATTTTTGAAGCTCTTATAAACACAGTGCATCCTTCCCCACCATTAATCTAAGAGAAACAAAACCAGTGCAGCACAGAAACCTCACACCAGGTTTAAGTAATATGTGCGTCCACACTTATCTACATTCAAACCATCTGGAAGCCAATAAGATGCTCCTTGTCTTAATCATTAGGATTGCTAATTTGCATTTCACCTGGGGGGGCTCAGATGGTGAAAGGCAATTTGTAGGGCTGAAAGTACCCTAATGTTTCCAGCAATGAAACTTTGCATGATGTAGCTGTTATCTCAAAATGTTCTTTTTCACACTGAAGTGTGAATCATGGCACACAACATTCCATGGGTAGTGTCTCTCTAACTGACTGTACCTTATTGTTAGGTGCTTGGCTTTTATGTTAGCTGATCACTTACAGCAGGGTTTCATACTGAAGTATGGATCCCAAGGAAAGTTCAGTAGCATGAACTACTCTCCCATCATGCTTGATAGCCTGCTAGCAAAACAAAAGAGAAATACGAGTCTATAGCTTGTTCTCTGCAGACTCAGGCAACTTGTTTTATGATGGCTCTGATATACTCGCACACCTCCAGGGCTGGCCCTGAGATCTTAGTCTGGCCCCAGTGCCTTATAGGTCTCATGATGATAAGATCCTCAGCCAGTATCACTCTCCAACAGCAGTGTCATGGACTGGCAGTAGCAGGGGATGCCAGCTGGGACACTCCATGAGCCAGATCTTGTGTAGATGAGGCTAGCTGGTACTTACCTTCTTGAGGATCAAGGGTGTTGTGGTGCATTGGTATTGGTGGTGAGCTATTGAAATAAAGTGATTGTGTTCCAGGGGAGAGATTTCTCGCATTTATTTCCTGCAAACTTAACAGGAAAGGTTTTATAATTCTGGCTTTATCAATTTAAGATATGAATTAAAAAATGCTATGTATGTTTTCAAATTTCTAATTTGCTGCTCTTTTTCTCCTACCAATCAATTCAATTTCAGTTTTTCATGTACTGTTCTTATTTCTGTAATAAAGATAGCCAATGCTTTGGTACTGGGTGCATAAGGAAAGAATGAAGACAACATTGTCCATGTTTCATTAATTCTTTATTGTGGGAAGAAAAATATAGCCAGTGATTTGTTTTTCTTTGCATCCACTGATAGCATAAACTTTATAATAAATTCATACCATCACTTCTAGAGCCTAAAGAAACTGCAATATAAAGATTCAGCATTTGGAGCTGTGCATTTTCAAATGCTGTCAGCAAACAGAAGCATATGAAATCTTTGCATTAAGATAAAAGAAAACAGTGTTGTACGCATTTTTAATAGTTTCAAACTCAGAAGTGAGATGAAACAGCTATCGTTCTTACACTGCTACTGACATTGCATAGTACATGGTGGAACGTAATTTAGATGTGTGCTCTTATAACACTTATGTGTGCTTAATTCAGCCTAATGGACTTAGTTCCTTTGCAGTCAATATGCACATGTAGATGTATTTACAGGTTTGGCTGACAGCTGATAGTTCAGATATAGCAACAATGTAATTAATCAGGATATTCCATTTTTTACCCTATATAATGGGTTATACCTCACTGACCTTATTTTCATCTGTTTTCTTTGAGTCTGTATGACTGACAAACTGATGATAAACCCTATGTAATATAACCAATGGAAGAATGAAGACAGCGGGGGAATGTTCAAACTGCATCTTCCATTAGATGCTAGGCATATAAATTTGTGCTTTGAAGAACTTCAGTGCTGAATGTTTTACACTTTCCTTTATATGGATCACCATCAGTCCACACTTATTAGTGGTTTTAAAGTCCCTATTTGACAGTACAGTGTTTACATACAGTTTCACTGAGCTGTGCAAACAGCAGCAAAATAGATTTTGCATCCTATGTTGCTTTTTAAAAATTTACAAACCTCTTGTTATCCTATACTGACCTCCTGGTTTTAAAGATTGGCGTCTCTGAAGAGTAACATACAACTCTACAACCCTCACTACAATTTTAGGCAGAAAGGATGAGACCTTTTACATCAAACAAGGGTCTTGTTCCTCTTATGTCTCTGCTCATATGGACAGCTCCAGGTGGCTCCCGTGCTGTTCTGATCATAGCAGACCTACAGGATTGTGGTATTGATTTTTAGGAAGTTCAATTGTCAAACCCCTTGAAGCAGTGCATTGCATGCAATGTCACCAACCAA
The DNA here is from genome assembly GCA_016647715.1 of Pavo muticus. Taxonomy (NCBI): domain Eukaryota; kingdom Metazoa; phylum Chordata; class Aves; order Galliformes; family Phasianidae; genus Pavo; species Pavo muticus. The sequence goes on along the minus strand of JACDJE010000016.1, from coordinate 464,525 downwards.
GCAAAAAAGTTCCAATCATAGAACCATAGAATTGTTTGAGTTGGAAGGGACCTTTAAAGGGCATCTACTCCAGCTTCCCTGCAATCCCTACAGCTCCATCAGGTGCTCAGAGTCCTCTCCAGACTGACCCTGAATATAACAAGGAATTAACTTTCTAACTTTTGAAACAACACCATTGCTCATGTGCCTGCTTCCATTGGTGAAGAGAGGCAAACGTCATCGGTGTTATTGGTGTAGCAGTGGCCAAACACTGCTGTGACTCAGCACAGAACTTCAGCTGTTGTGTTTGGGTGTTAAAGCATCCAGCTTGGAGCTGTGACCTCCAGTTATCAGAAGTGCTGAGAAAATGCTTTCTCTACACATTCAATATTTGTTCATTTTTAAAATGGTTTTTCGCCTCAGAAATTGAGATTTTTGATAGAATGGAATTTATAAACAACTCTTGCAATGTAGTTTGGTATTTTTTAACCATGTTTTGTTCTGCCTGCTTTCTTAAGTGAAAATTAATTTCTAGCTGAAAAGTTTTTTCAAATTAAAATCAAAACTCAGTTCCATAATGCTAAAACATTCTGCCCACCACAGTCTGTTCTTAGCCTCCCCATCCTGTATTGCTCAGTCATGCTGAGCCACCCTGCAGATGCTGTACCAGGGAAAACAGCACTGCTCAGCATCAGAGAGTGCCTGGCTCATACAACCTGCTATACAAACCAAGAGCTTTCAGCGGTGAATGTGAGTGTCTTCTTGATTTTATTTTTGATGCACATCAAAATTTCATAAACTGAGACCACCACTCACCACATAACTCTGTGCATCAGACCACTGCTCCCATGAGGTCAGGAACACTTGAGTGAGGTGGAGAAAGAGAGAGGCCAAGAGATGTCTGCTGGTTGTAAACAGCCCTTTAACAAACCTTCAGAGGTATGGAATTCAGCCTCTCAGCACATGCTGCCTCCCTGAACCTGGCTGCTGGCCACCTCATCCCTGCTGCTCTCAGGGGCAGTGAGGGGAGCACACACGTTTTCCCATCTTAATCATGTTATATGCTTAGTTGGCTTTGCTGCCGTAGAAGTGACTTTGACAAAGGCCAGGACAGCAGGGGAGCAAGGCCCTGAGCTTTGAAAACTTCCGTCTAGTGGACTGCCCCTCTGCTGCCATCTATTGCACACCAATAAAATCTAATGGCATGTTGGCTGGAAGGTTCATCCTCTACTGCCATATCACCAACATCTACCTCTGACATCATGGGCCAACACAATAACATAGGAGGCAGTGCTTTACAAGCAGACCTCATGAGTGCTGCAGCATTCCCACTGTCTGAAAACACTATGAAAAATTGAAAGAATGTTCAGAATAAAAGAGACTGGTCATCTAAACTGATTTAGACATCGTTGCTTCTACTGAAAATCAAAGCTTCTACTCTAATTAATGATAAAAGTAGAGTTGCTTTGATGTCACAAAACCTGAAGAGTATCAGAATCCTGTGTTATTAAAATGCCATCATTCTGCTCACTTTGAAAAGTTAATCATTTTGTTTCTGAGACATCTCTGCCATTACCCAATGAGCACCAAAATTTCACAATTCACCATCTTGTTCCAAACTTGAATATAACAAGAGGTTTGAAAACAGTGATCCTTACACTGGAATTCTACTGCCTGGAAACTAAACAAGAAATCAGAAAGCACGTAGATTGGTTCTCCGTCAGCCTGCGCTGGATTTGCAGGAAGATGTACTGAAGTGTGGCTAACAGCAAAACAGTCTGACCGGTACATTCAAATATCCTTTCAGATCAGTAGGTTTTTATTTATAGTCCTGGTCCCCTGGATGGAAGATAGATATTTTTTCTTTCAACCAGATGGTTTCTTCCTTCTGTGTGTCTTTTTATTCATCAAGTCTTAGATGAGTACAATGTTGTTGATATGTCACTGCAGAGGAGTAGCGTTAAGAAAAGGAATGAAATAGTCCAGATGTAAAAGCAAAATGTCAGTTTGCGTCAATCAATTCAAGCCAAACAGAACAAACTGTATAGATCCCTGCAAGCAACACACACTTTTTAGAAACTATCATTTCTGAAAGAGTGGTAGAAGCAGAAGGATGTACTGTATATGTCCGTGGGCTCTTTGAAAATTACTTTGGAAGATGTATTTTTATTATGTAAAAGTTAAATATATTAATTCACTTGAGCGGTTTTCTTTTAGTAAGTAATTGTTCCTTTACCTTCCTTACAGCACATACAGTGCCAGCTGTCAGTCCAGCCCCTACTAAAGCCGTTATCATGAGCTGAAGGCAGCACCTGGCTCCTAGATCTGAACATAGCCCTGCACTTAGGTTCATATTTCTCTCAAAGACAGTGTGTGAGCCTGTTAGCTCTCTGGTCTGCCCATAAGCTGGGAAGAAACTGTACCGAAAGTAACTTTGCTAGAGCTGGGCCACATCCTGCAGTCACACTAAAGCACAGAATCACAGAATTGGTGGTGTTGGAAGAAACCTCAAGAGATCATCAAGTCCAACCCCCCTGCTAAAGCAGGTACTCTACAATGGGTCGCATAAGTAGGCATCCAGTTTAGTCTTGAATATCTCCATAGAAGGAGACTCTACAATCTCTCCGGGCAACCTGTTCCAGTGCTCTGTCACTCTTACTGTATAGAATTTCTTCTGCACATTTGTATGGAACTTCCTTTGTTCAAGTGTTAGGCCATTGCTCCTTGTCCTGTTACTACACAGCACCAAGAGGAGTCTGGCCTCATCCATTTAACTCTCACCTCCTCTTAGATATTTATAAACACTGATCAGATCCCCAGTCACTCAGTGCACTTTGCTTTGCAGGAAGGCTATTGCAGTTTCACAGAAGCATTTCACACAAATAGAAGGGAACAAATATCTCAGGGCAGTCACTCATTTTCCTTTCAGCTCCTTTCCTTCTACTGCAGCTCCTTCCTCCTGGTTTCCCAGCTTGTGACATCAGCACTGTCACTTCCTTACAAGACATCACTACTAAACAGTCTTGCTTGACATTGCTATCTCTACGTGTCTCAGATTTGAATTGAAAACCTCTTCCTTGCCCAGGGCCCTATTTTCTCTGCTGATCCCTTTTCTGACCCCAATGGCACAAGCTGTTGAGCATCATATTTTTCTCAAAGCCAAAGCAGCTGCAGGGTGTTTTCTGTCACATACCTGGTGTGATTGCCCTTTTTCCTATCAGCCCTTCTCCCTCTCTTAGTTAAAGCTTACCAGAAGTACAACCACAACTTGCAATTGTAATACCCTTGCCAATCAGCAGGTTTTTGTGCTTTTTTCTTATTTGCTTGTGGGGCTTTTTGTACTTCTGGTTGGAGACAAAAGATCTTGGGGAGGAGAAAGTCAGTATATCTTACAATTACACCTCTGAGGATTTTTGACAAAGCTGCTTAACAAAAGCAAATAGCTGGCTTACTGTATGGGGAAATCACGTTTTACCTGCAGTGTTCATCTTAATGTCCAGAGCAGGTGATGGTGATCAATCTGGATCCATGCTTACAAGGTCGCAGCTGGTCTAATTGAACATTTGCAGTATTCTGTAATGATGCTCTCCAGTAACCCTGCCCATCTGTAATTCTGCATTTTTAAGCTGTTTTTTTGTTGTTGCTGTTCAGGAGGTTAGAAAATCCCTAGTAGACACAGGTAGATCTGGAGAGGTGTTCTGGCAACCTTACATTTTTACCATGATTGTGGATGCAGCTGTGCTAATTGTGAGATTCCTGACCAGGGTGGCTGCCCCCAGCCTAGGCAGCATGGCTCTGTGAGCAGATGCTCTCCTCACCATGACTAAGAGCAGGCTTCAAAGAAATGTTGGGAAAAAAAAAAAAGTAGGAAAATATGAGTAATCTCTAAAATGTCAGTTTGCATGCATCTTTAAGCAGCATATAATTATTTTTATATACATGTTTAATTGATTTTTCTTCATGTTTCATCTGGGTCTACATTTGTTTGTCATTCTCATTGCTGGGTGTAGCATCAGGCTGCTACCATATCTGTAGCTGTTTTAGCAGTGGGAAGCCCTTGAAGGAAACAGTGATGAATGTGGCTGCCCTGAAAAACTCTCCAGGGTGTAGACTGCGGTCTAAGAGTTTCTGTGGTGAAAATACATCCCTTAGCACAGCTCCCTGCTGTGCCAATAACTGAAGCTCCTCAGTGGTGCAAAGCTTCAGCTTTTGAAGCTGCTGGACCTACCACCTCAATACCCATCTCTGGTCAGAACTGTTGTCACCACCAGAATCCACTGTACAAACAAGGAGCAGGAGGCTAGGATTGCAATTTGCAGCTGGGAGTAATTAGAGGCAGCTGAGAAAAGTGAGAGGGCATTTTCCCTGTTCCTCTATCTCAACAGGGGTAAGTCTGAGACAAAGGACTTTTTGAGCTGTGTAGGTAAGAAAGAAAGCAAAGCATTTTTGTTTAGAGAAGAAATAATAGAGAGTACTTTTGTGATCAGGAGAAAAGTCGTGTCTTAGGGTATTATTATTATTTTTTTTAACCTTTTCTTCCACTTTATTGAAGAGACAAAGGCTCTCGCTACTCTGGAAAGGTAAGTTCTTAAAAGCATACGCTGAAGATATAGTTTGCTCATGAAGGGTAAGAGCAGCCTGCGGCTTCCCCTTGTAGCATAGCCTGAGCCATGCTGGAGAGAGGACAGTTTCCTGCAGGAAATCACGACATTACTTTCAGCTATGAAAATATTTATTGCTGTTGCATGTGAGCAGAACTCTCAAAAATCTGTGGCTTTTCCTCATCTGAATGAGCATGTATCGTTGGAGTCTCCTATAGCTGCTGCCCCGTGGTGGGAGGCAGATGGGAAGCATCTGCTCCCCTTGAGTAGGGACACTGTAGAAACCAAACACATGAAGGTATCCTAGGCCAAGTGTGTAAAACCCACTTATTTCACCTGCATGGATCTGGTGGCCACTCACAGCTAACTGGTGTCTTCTGTAACATTTTCAGCCTGACACCTGTGATAAGGGTTTGCTTTTCTGAATTCTGGCATCTGATTTAATTCTTTTAACAATTTGACTCCTAAGTGCTTTAATCTAGTGGCGTAAAACTATCAAAGCTAATAAAATTGAGTAAATTAGGTAATATCAACTCTCAGTCAGATGCTCAAAATTTTTTGAGAATGCTTCCCTTTACACTCAGTTGTAAAACCGAAATAACCTACTTCAGCACATTAGTGTCTCAAGGAATGAAACTAACTTAAGCAGAAGAAAAATCCTGTCTGCTACTTGTTCTGGCATTTTCCTGTGATTTCTGAGCACAGCAGGCTCACCACTGGCCATCTCCCCTTGTCTTCTCTCTGCCTTCTCATCAGCCCCGTTTCAAGGTTTTCTTTCAGTTCTCAGCTGTTGAAAGGCTAGCATAGCTTTCCTTTATAAGAAATGTGGTTTTGTTTCTTGGTAAATATTTTGCGTGGACATAACCCATGCACTTTGGAGCATTAATGTTTTCTTGTATTGTTTTATCTTCTGACGTGTTTTTGAAATTAGTAACTTTTGGTATTGTACTTCTCATTACCCATGACGTCTCTCCATTCTCTATGTCTGTCTCATAATGGAGATCTGACCCTTTGTGGCGTCCTTCCTAGCTTTTTACTTTCTGTATTTTTTAAAGATGTAAACAGTACTTTTTCATTCTTGAATATTTCTAAAACTGAAAATGCATTGTAAAACTTTGTTTTTCCTGTCCATGATGGACTGGGGAGTTCTGTCATTTAAATAGCCCTACTTACAGCTACAGAGTTCAGTTCTAGGTGTTGCATCACTGGTAAATGAAATACTTACACCCACTTCATAGTGGCTGCAGATGGCACCTTGGGTTATTCTGTGATCTCCATCTGTTTGCAAGATGAATGGTTTTCTTCCTGTTTGCACAAAGTATCACAAGTAATGTCTTCATTTTTTCTGGAAGAAGCAAACGAGCCTCTGGCAACCTATGCTCTGTGCAGAAAGATCCTTACCCTCACTAATATGAAAGTAAATTGGGTAAATTATTGTCTGTAGGATCCAGACAAGAAAAAATGGAAGAAGTCTTGAACTGCCAAGATAAAAAGGTTTAAAAAAAAAAAAAAAAAAAAAAAAAAGTCCACTGACTGTAGTCACATGAGAAATAATCAAATTAATATTGGGAAAACTTCCTGACTTGTCATATGTATTAAGATATTACTTATGCAACTGTGTTTTCTTTATACATATATTTTATCTATTTAGAAAAATATATATATAGTTCCCCTTTTTAACACTGTTTGGTTCAAAGTTTCCATTTCTGAAAGTGCATCAAGCACTGTAGACAGTCCAGTACAGATGGGACACCATCATGGAGTTGAGCTTGACATCTATCTGAATCGCCACAAATTGAGGGAAAGATAATGTGCTGCCACTCTCCACGGAGGTGGCAAAAAGCTAGAAGACTTGCTATTAAATCTAGTTACTATGTTTAATCAAAATTTTGACTCAGTATTCTGTACATTTAACCAAATGGGCAGAAATTATTCTACGATTCCTAAAATATACTTGACCATGGAGATCATGCTGTTCAACCTGTGCATGTTTAACAAGGATAAGTTTGATTGGTCCTTCAGACTTAGCCTGTTTTGGCAGTAGTTCATTTAATTCAGATTGATATGTACACTGATGGCTTCTCAGAAGTGATACATTGAGCACTGGCAATGTGCGAGCCACTTGAAAATGCTGCATGGCCCTCCTGAGACTTGCTGCTTCTTCCTGTGACATTGCTTCCCATTTCAGTGACACTGACGGCTCCTTTTTGGCAAAGAAGTATTTGCCAGGTTGTGGGATGGATCAGGCCAGCTGTATGATTCCCATTCTTTGTGGCTTCTGTCTTCATTGCTGATCTGGATGTCTACTTCATGGAGACATATGGAAGAGGGAGGACTTACAGACTGACAGTCTACAGGTCCATTGAGATAATGAAGAACTGGAAATAACTACTGCGTTGCTCCTTTCTCTCCCTCCTGCTTTGATTTGGGAGCCCACGGGTCATTGCTGTGAGCTGTGAAAGACTGGACTCCTTACATCTACATTCTCCTCTGCAAACAGAGGACACAGCAAACAAGCAGGATCCCTCCCAGCAGAGTTTCTTGCAGAGTAAGATGCCAACCAGACATAGAGTGCTTTCCCCCATGGCATGAAATATTGTCTGACGGAGAATCTGTGGAGGATTGCTTGTCACCTAATTGCATTATTTTTCAACCATATGAGCAATAAATATTTAAAGTCTGGTTGTAGGCAATGTAACACTCTGTAAATAAGCGGTTCTGAATACAGAAGTGAGAGGCAGATATTTTCTTTAAGAGGAAGCAAATACATCTGTTTGGCATAAACTGTCCTCCTCCCCATTCTGTAAGGAAGAATATGTTGAGGCAATTTTGGATGAATGAAGGGGAAACTAAAGAGAAAAAAGTATTCCTGAATATTTATTGCTACCTCCTGGCTATGCCCTGTTTTTTCCATTTGTCAGATTGAAGTATTCGCTCACAACCTACAAAGGAAAGACGGAGATTGAGAGAGGGAACTGAGAAAACCAGAGAGCTTCACTCTTAGTACTTCTTGTTCTCTCCCTTCTTATCCCCACCATACTCACTTCCATGACAGAGAAACTATGGTCAGTAATGGAGATAGGCAGCAGTATGGGAGTTCTTGTCAGGTTTTCTGTTTTCTTTACAGCATCACTTGAACTTACTTTATTCTGAGTATTTTGGATTTACACAAATACTCGTAACTGGTTTATGGAAACTGAGACTGACAATTCTGTTGGTCTCGAAGATGTAGGGCCCATACCAGCAGGAGGTAAGGGAGGCAGCATTAGGGAAAGAGATTGAAAGACAAGGTTGAAATGCACTTCAATTATCATTAGACTCTGGCTACAAGCTAACTATCAAGTGTGAAAATAAATCCCAGTCTTTTCTGATGCCTTGTTATGATCAAACTAGATTTACTGCCTTTGAAAGGAAAAATGTACTCTGATATTGACCAAAGGAAGATCAGTTCTCCCAGCTGATTTAAGTGGAGCAGTGCAGAGCTATGAGAGGAGGATCTCATTCTGCATGTTGCTCTCACTAGCTTTCCTGTTTCTTTTCAAAACAATTTTCTATATTTTTGGAAATGTTTTTATGAGGTGCCTTTGCAGTTGAAAACTAACTTGGTGATTTGACTCATGTGGTCTGTTTCTATTCTGTGAGATACAGTCAATAAGAAATATTAGCAAAATATGATGGTGTGTACTTCATCTCACTACCCTGCTGGTTCTAAAATCCTCTTAGTGAGCAAAAACCCTAGTCGTCCTCTCAGAACAAGCTATTATCAATCAAGTTTTATCTACCAAGAAAAGTTTTCTTTTCAGAAAGCCCTACTGAGGCATAGTGTAATATTTATTGTGTGGCTGACAGTATACTTCTGCCTGAGGGATGGACTGCAATTACAGCATGGTAAATATTTCATTAGAACAAAGCAAAACTGCATAGGAAGTAGCCATCTCTTTATTTAAAACATTTATTAAAATACAATGTTAGAATCTACATGGGAATAATTCTTTCTGCCCAATCTACCAACTATGCTGCAATTTTGGTCAGACATTTTGTTATTACAAAACCTTGAATATTAGAGCAATCTATCTTTCCCTCTGAGAAAGACAGACCTCTTAAAACAGGCAGATTAAAATTAGTGTGCATCGATGTCCATGACAAAATCCTGGCTGCGTTAAGGAAGTAAGAACAGGTGAAGCAGAGTCTAGCATACTTACTAAGTTCCTTCTCTTCAGAATAATACAAGTGCCAGACCTGAACATAACTAAATGCAATCTGCATAAAAGAGTGGGAAGTGGTCACTTCAATTCTGCACAATTATGTATGCATAGGATTGGAGGATTATTTTCTGTATTAAACATCATCTGACTTCCATCTCTTTCAAAGTTGCCCACTTCTCTGCGCACTGAAAAATGACATAACAACCACTTTTTTAAGCATTCATTTGCCCTGCTGCAACAATTTTCTTAGAAAACAGAGAGGAGATCTAAGAGCAAGTATAAAGAAGGATGTCCCAGTGAGCAGTAAAATTGCAATATCTCTTTTTCAGTAAAAGTTATCTTTCTGCTAGGGGACCATATTATATAATTTTTAGCCTATAATAATCTTCTGGAAGGCTGTGGTGAGGCGCTAGGTCCTACAGTGGTAACAGCTTTCTTACTTCTTCAAAGACTAAAAGAAATAGATCATCTCACTGCACCAGTCATAGGAAGACCAGGTCTAATTTGAGTCTATTTTTTGTTGTTATTGAGTGGTACTTCCTCCATTTCAGGCTTCCGGGCAATGGAACACCTTTCCCATGGTATCTCTTCTTTCACTAGCAGAAGTTTGCTCAATGTCTTTCTCTCACTGGGCTCCTGGTCAGTCATTCCTTACTAGCAGCAAGAGCGCTACCTACTTTGCTTTGAATGATTTGTAGGCTAGACTTGCAATTTTAGAGTAGAGAACAACTGCCCCTCCATTGCACACCATGGTCATGTAGGATTGTGAACCAGACTTCTCTGCTGAGCATCCCATGCCAGCCTAGCCTCTCTCCTGTGGCAGAGGTTCCGTTTCACTCTTGATGTTTTCCCTAGTACTTTACGAAGTTTCTAAGCTACTCGATTATACCTCTAGATGTACAAAACTGTTTCTCACAGTTAGTGTTAGATCAGTGCTAACCTCATAGCATGCCTTCCCATCTGTGCCAGCTGTTGTCTCTGCCACTTTGCAATGATCTTCTTCATGGAACTGTCAACTTGCCTCTGGGCATTGGCATGCCCATGAGTGGTCACTAACTCTATAAGTTGTTGTGATCTGAAAAGAAGTAGGATGACTTTCAATGGGAAGAATGAACCAATAAGATTTCTGATTTAAGTTGGTCCAGGGTATTTCATTGTCTTGTTGTCATGGTTTGTCTCAGTGCCTTGAGCTCCTATAGGAACTTCAACAATACTAGAAAGCTGGCACTCTGCAAAAGTTAATGTACAGTGAAACCTGTCTCTAGAGAGCCCTTACTGTTCTTCATGTTACAAGTGTACAGATCCTGAGAAGCTGTGTTTTCTTGTTTAAAGACATGCCTGTTTGTCACCCTGACAAAGGAATGCTATGGTATATCAGCTCTAAGGCATAAAATCGCCATTCATTGCATATGGCAAAAGTTCGGTCCTGAAATGCAACATCAGCTACAACATCCAAAATGCATTTAGATTGTATGCTGTTTTCCTTTGGGTGGCCTCCAAATGCTGAGGATGTGACTTCAAAGCGTTCTGGTGAGAGTTGTAAAAATAAGCAAACCTATCTCAAGCAAGTCTCCAAAATGTACTCCTAGAGCTGTGTTTCTGTTCAGTTTGGTACTCAGCACTGAGCAGACAGAGACAAGCCAAGATGTTGCCATGGGACTGTGCTCTGTGCCCATCTTTGTACTTGACCCTAGTACATGTCAAGTTCATGTACAAATAGATTTGCCAGAGTTTGTGTAGAGTCCTGTGCCAGGAAACACTGTAAAGCTCTGTCTTCTTAACATTGCTTTCAATCAATAAGAAATTGGAGCAATGAAATCTCACAGAAATGCATTAAACCAATTCTCTGTATTTAAAAGCAGTGATGGATAACTACAAATATGTAATGATCAACAGCAAAATAAATGAAGTAGTGTTTTAGATTTAAGTTAGCACTATATAGTAAAGACAAGAATGTTTAGGTCTTTTTTGCTTACTGGGAGGTTTATGAGGATGTACTAAACAGAAGGGGGACTCTGGAACTGCATTCTTCACAGAGAGTGCTGTTTTGGTGGGACCATTGTCATATCTTCAGCAGCATCCCTTAATGTTGTGTCTCATTTGTTGGGGGAAACTTTTCACTGAGTGGGTGGTGAGGCACTGGCATGGACTGTACAGACAGGTTGTGGGTGCCTCATTGCCGGAGGTGTTCAAGGCCAGGCTGGGTGGGACCCTGGGCAGCCTGATCTGGTGAGTGGAAGCCAACCCATGGCAGGGTTTGGAACTGGATGATTTTTTATGTCATTTCCAAGCCAGGCCATTCTATGAAAAGGATGCTGAGAATCCCAAAGACCTCTACAACTCACAGTTTGCAGCAGTGTTTAATGCTTTAAGTGGTTGTTGAACTAATTCATTTGTAACAATCGTGTGATGCAGCACTCCTAAATTTTATAAGCTGAAATTGTTCCTGTAAAACAAAGCAAGTGAACAGCTGGCTCCTGGAACAGTGCCCTGGTTTGCCTTTTTGATTGTGAATTTCTATCTTTGTGCTTGTCTGGATTTTGTTAGAAAAATTCTTACGTCCAAACTCATATGAAAGTCATATGTCAACCAATTACTGAAGGTTATTCAAAGGTTATATCTGAAGTACTCATTTGAGATATGAAGTGAGTGTTTCATTCATTGGTAATGGTTGTTGAATGAAGGCTTGAAAATCCTAAAGGAACCATCAGAATAGATTTGAACTTCTGCACTGTGGGAATAGTGCTGCAATTTCAAAGTGTGACCTTGACAGAAACAGCGGGTAGTTGTGTTCACACCTTCTGAAGTATGAGGGACACGTTTCCATAATTCACTGAAGGTGCTTTTCCTGTGGCTGGCAGGTTGACAACAATTAATTACCTTAATATTTGCTCGGAGTTCTGAGGCTGCACCAAGTGATTAAAGATACTTCTGGAAATTAGGGGATTTGTTTGCACTCCTTCCTCTAATTGTTTGCTAAATAATTTACCATCATTGTGTTTCAAATCTCTGAGTACTGCAAATAGTACTTAAATAATTTGGATTAATGCAGACGGAAGTCAGTGCAAATGTATAAAGAGTGCGTGACAGAGGAAGAAATCGGCATCCCTGGGTTTTAGAGGCAGAAGTTACGATGAATGTAAACCTCTTTCTCACCTAAATAGGAGGTGATAGTATATAGATGGTTGATGCAGAAGTCCTGTAATGCTTCAGACAGACCTGCAAGATCAAGCTTCAGTATGTGGATGTTAAGTGGACTTTTATGAACTTAAAGGCTGTAGCAGCTTTTCTAACTGCTTGTATTTCTGAATATCAAGTAGTATGCTAAATGAGGTCCATCCAGAGACCAAACTCTACACCTTCCCATCTGATGCATCTTCTATCACTCATTTTTTTTCTCTGTGGCCCTAATCTGAAATGCTTTGGGTATCTTTCCATATATTCTACAGCATTTTCTTGAAGGTTATCATACTGCCTACAATATTCAGGGTGTTGTGTAAACGTGATAGATATCCTTTCAGCATGAATTTAATTCACCATGTGTTTCACCTCTTAGTGCTTTGCCAATGGAATGGCTCCAGTTTGTAAGCATGTCGTGCATTGCTGCTGTCTTTTCTATTGAGAAGAAAAATAAATGTTATACTGAGGATGTTTGAACAGAAACTGAAATTTTGAAAATGAGGTAATGATGAAAAAGTTCTAGCTTTGTGATTTCTGATCTGATTTTAGAGCTGTGTGTTGGAGGGAAGCTATAAGTCCCTTACATTTCTGTCATCTTGCTTAATTCCCCAAGAACCTCAGTGACTGAGGTAACCTTGTGTGCTCAGTCAAAGGATGAGGCTGAACTCTTTCACACTCATCAGATCATCAAATTGTCTTATATGCAAGTGTCACTTTTTGTAATCATTTTTCTTTCCCTTTCCACATACAGAGTGAAAGCCAGAACTTGATATTGAAAAACACGCTGATAAAGTGTCATGTTAAAAACAGACCAGCACAGGCAGAACTGAGTCACCTAAAACAACACTGATTCATCTTCATATGAAATGCATGCTATCTTGAGCAAATTTCTTACCCTTTAAGCAAACGAAGGCTGGTACATACCAGTGTTCATGAAGCAGTGCTTAATAATAATGCTTTCCCTCCAGTTACCTTTACAGGTGTCCTTGAAAGCCCTGTCATTCTCTTTTCCTTAAAGAGAACTAATCCGGCATCTCTTGCCTTATGAAAGCCAAATACTTAGGTGCTGTGTCCCTGATCAGTTGTGTATCTCTTCTTGCATATTCTGCTTCTGCTCTTCCAAATGGCATTTTCTCTCAAGCATCATTCCCAATAGCTGTGGCTATCTTCCAGCAACTTGTTTATGATGGACATTACAGAAAAGACATGATTACCTATATTTTGCTCCATAAATATTATACCGGACAAATCCAAGCCACAGTCTTGTAAGTTGTGTCACATCTCCATATGCCTCCACACCAGCATTGTTGCCTACAGCAGGAGAAAGCAAACTGCGCTTCTGTTTGCTGTGAATTCACCCTCTTAATGTCAATAGAAACCTCCGCTTTTGTAGAAGGGCTCCCAACCTTTGCAACTTTGTGATACAGCAAAACCCCTCAATTCATAATGATTTACAATGCCTGAGATACTGGTAATGCCCCAGGTGTAGTAAAAAAAAAAAAAAACAAGTGTCAATATGTTCTGTGTTTGCACAGGTGAAAATCAAAGGGCAAGCAGTTCATGACAATTTTTTGTCTCAGACGATTTTCCTGTGTTATCTGAGCGTAGAAAGATAATGCAGTGATTTCAATTAAAAATATTTATCTCCAATATTTGAGCAATTGTATAATTACATCCATATTCCTGTTATAAACCATGCTATCCAAACCTGCTAAACAATCAGAAAAAAAAAAGAAAACAAAGAACAAACAAAAAAACCCCACTGGTTTCAGCCAGATTAATACAGCCGGATCTTTCCAGTTGTTATTTGGCTGCTCGGAGTACTTGGCCATCATCTGTTCCCCTCTGCTGTGCACAGTGAGGCTGGCAGCTGGGGACAGGAGTCAGGGCTTCAGTTGTCCAAACTGAGAGAGAGATGGTAGTCAGGCTTCCAGACCCTAAAGGCTAATGGAATTTATAATTCCTGACTCCATTAAGGCAGAAAAAGAATTCACACGTAGGTGGCAGTGCCAACCGTTGGAGACAGAAGAGCAGGACAAGTTCTCAACTCTGGTTGAATATCAAATAAATAAATAACATTCTGCTACAGAAACCTGCCAAATGGAAATATTGCTATGCTATGCATAGACTTTTGCTTGCTATCCATGTACTTACCCTTGGTCAAGGCAGAGCTACGCACAGTAGCACGGTAATGGAAATAAAAGACCACATGCACTGCAACCTGATTATTGCCTCTGTATTATAAACAAACACTGTACGTATGCTTCTTGACTCAGTACAGATCCTGAATGCTAAGGATATTTTGACAGACCTGAGGCCATATTCATTCTTTTTATGCCCAGAAAATAATGAAGTCCTGGAAGAACAAAATAGGCTTTTTATGGATGTTTGATTACATACAGAATAGCAATATTCTGATTTCCTTGGGCAGAATTTGCTAGAGAAACTACACTTATTTTATGTCCTTCTTTCCTTTGCCTCCAGCTGCTTTCTTCAGAACAGGACTTTCACTCTGCTTTCTCGCCATTACAAAAGCAGTCTTCAGAAGAGTATTTATGCAGAGTAGTACTGCTGCTATCTGTTCTTTGAAGGAAGTATCAGCTCTGCCTTGTTAATCATGAACACAGTTCTGCTTGTGTCCCAAATCACCTTTGTTTTCCCAAAGTCTAAATATTTAATCAGAATTTTTATCTCACTTGTGCTGTGCATCCACCAGGCTATCCACCCACGCTTTCTCTTTTCCCTTATCCACAGCAATGCAGAACAAGTAGTTGCAGGAACACTAGTTTCCTATTTCGTGATGTGATTAGATCTAACTAATAAGATGCCAGTTCTGGCAGAAACACTGCTTGCAGCTGTGGCGTTAATAATGCCTCTCTCTCACAAGGATTCCCTGAATTCTGCTAGGACTGGGCTCCTCCTGCAGAGGGGACATTCATTTGGCATACTGTTCTCACAAAGCTTGCTTTTATCATCTGTGCTGCGTTTGGCAATTTTGCTTGCCCGTGGTCAGCCCATTGCCATCATGGGAGATACAGTAACATGTATTTACTGTAAACTCAACTCCTCATGTTAATTTTTTGTATTTGAGGGAGGCATCCTGCCTGTGAGAATAAGAGCAAGTTTTGGTCCTCTATGTACAAATCACTCAAATTTTAATTAAAATTGAAAGACTTAGTAAAGATCTGTTACTTGCTCATCAGGGCTCCCCAAGACATCCATTCCTTTTGACATAAGTTAAGGCATTTTTGCCATATTGCTTACCTTCACAGTCACAGTTACTTGGCCAGTGCTTCTGAGATTTACACATTGCTGTGTGTATTTTGCTATCTATGCATCTACCAGAGCAATTCTGCAGTGAACGTTTCCTCTAGAACAATTTCAGCTATTTGCTCCTTATGCTACATCTTAATTTTTTTTGTTTGCCCCTTCAAAAAATAGAAAACAAAGATCAGGATACCAGCTTAGCTGTATTATTAGAGCACAACAAACATGCCTGTGTGATTCCTTCATGGAGTGGGTATTGAGGACATGCTTAAAACATTTAAGAGATGTCATTTACGAAGTGTCTCATTGCTGAGCCTTTAACTGTCCAGGGATTTGCTACGTGTCAAAATTAATACTAAACTGCAACTTATATTTTGGAGTTATTGGAAAAGCCAGTTTACAGATACTTATGTTCTAGCTATATTTGCACAATATAGAAGTGTAGTAAAAGAAAGCCAACATTTTCTAATTTACTTGTTTAGATTTCTTTAGCAAATCACCTTGATCTCATCTATGATACTCTTTTCAAATGGCACAAATTCACTCTGTGTTTTAAAACACCCATGCTGAAAGTTTTATACGTCAGAGCTTCCCTTTGGCTTCTATAAATGCCATTACAGCACCCAAAGGAACAGTGTGGTCTGGAAGCACTTCTAAAAGCCTAACAGCATGAGAAACATGTTAGATCTTGAAGAAGTAGGAACTGATGAAAGCATCCCACATTCTCACTTTCTGTTTCGTTTTTTGAAAACTTTATCTATGGGACATGAGTTCTAACTGAATCATAAACCCGTTTGACTCCTTATTCTCATGGAGCAAAACCAAGTGCCCAGTTTCGTCTCTCAGAGTGACTCTGAGTTAGTCAGGGGAAGTGCAGATATTCTTATCACAGGGCATTGAATTACTCAAGGAATTATTGCCCACATAAACAGGAATGGGCATGTTACATGAAGTACATCCACAGGCTGTGCACATCTGGCTGTCCATTGACCAGTTTGTCACAGAGAAGAGAGCGTGTAGCACCAAATGACATCTTTGGTTCTGTTCTCTGGTCAGAATTTTCACAGAACTAAACCTGTCCTTCACTTCAAAATCCTCAGGCAGAAAATGATCTAGAAATTAAAAGGGTCATTTCAGAGAGAACAACTGTACAATACTGTGTACTGTGATTTAATTCTAGATGTCTCTACTTCACTTGTATGCTGTTAAGCTAAAGGATTGCTTTCTTTATAAGCTCTCATATGAGCAAAGTTATTTTTTTACTGCTAGATTCAGTGATCTAAGGCATCTTTCACATCTATAAATGCTATATAGAGCAACTCTGTGCCAGGGGTTTTCTAACTATAAACATTTTTGTATGTATGCAACAAAAAGCTCTGCTAATAAAATGACAAACAACTCTGTAATAGTAAGATTTATATTCACATGGTGTGCTAAATTTTGTCCAAATTTCAAAATGGATCTCAGAAGTTTGGTAGTTTGTGTTAGGAATGAATTTTATCCTTAGTTTTGAAAGAAAGACTCTGAGGTAGGCTTTTAGAAAGTTCTCAGAGCAGATAAGTGAAGCAGGGAAATGGAGTACCCAATGGAACCATCCTGAACATTGCTGAACATTGACTATTTCACAAAGCATTGTCATGACATTGAAATTAGCCAGTTTTTTCAGCTGCAGCTTTTCTGAATGCTGAGGCACTATGCAGGCCAGTTAAAAGCAGCTGTTTCATTATTATTAATTGTACTTGTTAATAGAAAAGCATACTAGGGCACTGACAGGGTATCTTCTGTCTGTGGCAGAAATTGCCTGAGACTCTCCTGTCAGAATATTTTTTCCATATACGTTCCTATTCAAATACATGTGACAAAAGCAGTGGTAGTAAGCTATATACTGTAAATCCCAGAAAGCTGTGTGCAACCTGTCTGCTTATGCACACGGAAGATCTCAATTCTGTTGCTGCTCTTGGGGAAGGAAGGAGGGAGGATACTGTTTATATTTGTGTCCATTCCAGAAACAGCATACAGGCTGAACCAAGAAGCATGGTTTTTCCCACTAAGATGCTGTTCTGAATGATGATTTCTTACATGGCAGGGACATCTGCTGGTGCTGAAGTAACCCTGCAGAGCTGAGCAGAGCTGCAGAGCTGATAGTTCTCCCAGAACTATCTCCCAGAACTATCCCAGTCTGTGGTCAAGGGGCACGTGGGAGCCCTCACTGCAGGGCTGAAGATCCCCAAATGGGACCCTGGGCTCTCTATAAGGAGAAGTAAAGTTTTTAGGAAGGTAATTCAAAAAGTTGGGTTTTCTTTTGTAGAAATGTAGTTTAGTCCCATGCTGCCTGATTTTACCCACTTTTGTCACTTAAAGAGGTCAAATGCAGATGCGATCTTGAGAGAATTCCCTCAGATTGCACCAGAGGAGGTTCAGGTTGGATATCAGGAAAAAAAATCTCCAAAAGAGGGGTCAGACACTGGCACAGGCTGCCCAGGGAGGTGGTGAGGCCTCCGTCCATGGAGGTGTTCAAGAAGAGTGTAGATATGGTACTTAAGGTCATGGTTTGGTGGCCAGTATTGGTGGTGGGGTCTCAGAAGTTTTTTCCAGCTTTTATGGAAAGCCCTACACAAATGAATGGGGAAGATGGCAGGCTGTACTCCTCAATAGACTGTGACATTTCTCAGAGGAAAGGTGAGAGCTGATGAAGTCAATAAATGTCTGGTTGGGAGAATGTGCAAATAGAATGCACCAGGCAGAAGTGATTTGTTTCCGTTGTGTTAAGGTCAGAGGTTTAAAAGCAAATCTTGTATGATGAAAAAATGATTGGAAATAATAAAATATATAAAATAATAATAAAAGATCTTTCTCTACATACAGGATTTTCTATGGAATAAATCAGAATTTCTAAGAGAAGCCTGGTTTACAATAATATTTCAGGTGTACCAGGAATTCTCTTCGAAGTTAATTGTCCAATAGTTGTGCAGTCATCTTCAACTACACAAATTGATATATATTTTCAGATAAAATCAGACAGTTGTGCTCCAGAAGTGAACCTAACGTGCTCCAGCAGCTAATGGGACCAGCTTGTCTACAGTTAATGTGGTATGGACTTTATGTCTTCAGCATCAGCTACTTCATTTGCAGATGCAGCTTGTAGAACTTCCTAATGGAGCTACAGACAATTAATTCTGTTAAGATTTTCATAGTGCCTGATATATAGGTGGGAATTTGTGGCATTAAAGCTCTTTGAAAGACAGCCCTTGTTCTACAGGTTTTCTAAGACTCCTAAATTTAGATGGCACAGTGGTGTTCATTGGAAAGATGTCAGAGTGTTTGTTCTATGTTGGCAAACTTTTGTCCTTACAGTTTTTGTTATCCACAGCAGTTTTACCAGTGACTTCAGCAGAAAAATTTTCAGGTCAAAGACTTTCCTGTTCCCTAATTCCATGGTACTTGTTTGGATACTGAAACTCAAGATTCAGATTGTGGGTACAAGAAACAATTCCTAAGGCTGGGTTGCAGATTGAAGGCAGAACACAGACACCAACCCTCTCAGCTGCACCCTCCATCTGCAAAAGGCATAATAATAATAGTTTGGAGTACAGTTTGTTATATAGATTACCCTATATAAACATTACAGGTGATATAATCCTGCTTGTTTTAAGGCACCGACAAAATATAAATCATCCACTTACCAGCTGCAGTGAATTATGCCATATGATTAAAATAGGCACTATAAAGTTCATATATGGGTAGGACATAATTACGCTGGGATTTCAAATTATAAGCAAAAGTCTTTGTATTAATGTCTTCAGTAATTCAATTTCCTCCACAGCAGAAGGAAAAATGCAACAAGGTTAGCATTCGTTTACCTGCGGAAGACTCAAAAGAATGTGTTTGTCACATGTGGTGAAGGTATCCATTCTGTTCCTCCAAGTACAGATTCTTTAATGGTTCTTTGAATATTCCCATACTGCTGAAGATGGCTGATCGTGGTGCTGGAGTGGCTGAGCTATCCTATCCCTATCCTTCCCTATCCCATCTTCATCCTCCAAATTTTATCATGCAGACACATATTAAAAAATGGTAATGGCTGTTCAGTGAAGTGAGTCACAGCAGAGTGGGTTAGCTAGGGTTTACATGAGCTTTGTGGTACTTAGGGGCAAGTCTGATAAACCTCATTGTGTTTGAAAATTGTTACCATAAACCTTACAGCTAGAGTGAGGAGGCCCCGCACAGCCTTGTGTTCCTGTGTCTGGGAAGAGAATCTGTACTAATATTATATTATATTGAAAACCCTCCGTTGTAATAGCAATATTAATAATACCAACAATAACCCTTTTGCAGCTGGAGAAAATTTTCAGTGAAGGGTATGAGCAAGAACACGCTGGGTATGTTTAGGCCCAAAAGTAGTCGTCGCCAGGGGGCAGAAGAAGCCCAGGGTTGGGGCTGCCGCTGCACTGTGGCTCCTTCCACTCGTGATTCTTGCTTTTACGATCAAACTCATACAATCCTCTTTGAACAAAAATGTAAGCACACGATTTGACGCAGTTATACCCAGCTGTGCTATTAGCTCAGTCTTGAAATATGATGTTTGAAACGAGGGTTGTTTATAGTTGGATGGAGAGATTAAGTCTCTTTGGAAAAGAGATTAGCTGCCTCTTGGGAAGGAGGATCTCCAGGAAGCCAGGTGTTTAATACTGTCCTTAGGCACTCTTCTCTGCTCCTTTAAAAAACAGTCTCAAGACAAGTTCTGTTTCTGGGGGAAGAGGACATCAGTGTAAAACATAACTCTCTTCCCCCCTTCATCTTTGTACGTTCATCTTTTGATTCTGACACCCAGCATGAATTGTTGTTCTGATACACAACAAGAAGTTGCTTGTGTGCATTCGGCTTTACCTATACAAGTGTCCTTGTCAGTTCTGTCAACTCCTGTGAGGCCACAAAAAAATCTGGAAACATGGGAGCAGCCTTTCAGTATCTAATGGGGGGCTATAAGAAAGAAGGGGATAGACTCTTTAGAAAAGTCTGTTGTGATAGGACAAGGGGAAATGGTTTCAAAACAAAGAGGGGAGATTGAGCTTGGATATAAGGAAGTTTTTTACAACAGGGAGGTGAGGCACTGGCAGAGGTTGCCCAGATTGATGGTGGATGCCTTGTCCCTAGAGACACTCAAGGTCAGGCTGGACAGGGTTCTGAGCACCTGATTGAGCTGTTGATGTCCCTTTTCACTGCAGACGGGTGGGACTAGATTGTCTTTAGGAGCTCCTTCCACCTCAAACGACTCTATGATTTCTATGATTCTTTTCAGGATCATGGCCCAATACAGTTAAATTTTAATGCTTTGATAATACCTCACCTTATACAGGTGGCAAGCCTGGAAATCTCTATATGCATAGAAATTATCCCCAAAATTATTTCAAATGGCCTCAAAGCATTGTGAGATCAGTATTTTAGCATTAAGTCATATGAATTTTTGATTTTAAAGCTACAATTCAAATCAGAGTCTGCTCCTTCCTGTCCACAGCTCTGGATCCAATGGACACGTAGCATACCTGACTGCTTCCAGCAGCTTGGAGGAGGAGCTGGCACAGCCCCATTGGATGGAGTGCAGGATCTGAGCTGTTCCAAACTGATCCAGCAGTTCTGTTCTAGACAAGAATAACCCTTTAAATTGGAGCTCTGAGTTGTGACTCCCCTGTTGCATATTGCCGAATAATTTAGCTAATGAGTTATTCATTAGGGTCAAAGCTTGTAATGATTATTTTTTGAAACTTTTCCACTTACAACTTAAGGAAGAGGACAGACAGAATCCCCAGAGAACTTAGCTGAATCCTCTGCCTAATGTAATACATGCCTACCAAATCAAATCTTTTCATTAACACAGAGCTTAATTTAATGAGGAATGGAATACTATAAGTAATAATATAATAATACAAAAAATAAATATATAACATAGACAACAGCATCATTGGTGAACATTTGAGTGAATCATGAAATAAAAGGGATTCAGCAATGAGAGCCTCTTGTTTGGTATCATTTGCAGGCTACCTTGGTGTAAAGAGATATACCTCCCCACGCAATGGACTCATGTAGCCTGAGATACCAGTGAACTTCGAGATGAATAAACAGCTTCCTACTGCAACAGTCCAAAGTGACATTGAATGCTCATCTGCATGAGCTTCATCACACTTCAGAGGTGACCTGAAATGAAATCTTGGTTCTTTTCAGGGATTCCAATCTATGATTCATCTTCAAAGCAATAACGATACTGGTTTCCAGTTTCTACTGGTTAGTTCCTACATTAAAATTGCAGATGTCACTAAACTAAAAGAGACATCAAATTCTTTTGAGCGTAAGAATCGAGTTCAAACTGTCCTTGACAAATTGGAAAAATGAGCTTAAAAATAGAGTGAAACTAAAAAGACACCAGAGTGAAACTGACAAAAAAAAAAAAAAAAAAAAAAAGCCAAATAAATGATTTATGAGTGGGATTAATCATCTCCGTTGATGCAAGATGGGGAACAACTGGGAATCATTTCTGAAGAAAAAAATCTGGGTTGGTATAGGCCATAAACTGATCTCCTGTCAACTATGCCATGTCATTGAAAAAATAGTTAAAGTCATCCTGGGATGTATTACCAAGAATAAAATTTGCTAGTTGCATGAAACATTTCCTTCCAATGTACCTCTCCTTAGTAAAGCTTCAGCTGGAATATATTATTTGCTTTTAAGTGCTGTTGTCAGAGGAATAGACCAGTGGGATCTGCTCAAATTAAAGATGTGAGGATGAAGAATATTGACTCCCTGGTGTAAGGTGACAAGGAGAGGAATTTGAGGTGCTCGGGACTCAAATCTAGGCTTTTAAAGCTGGTAAAAGAAAAAAAAAATCATCTTAAAATCTTGATCATAAACTCCAGTGGGAAAAAGGGAAGAATAATATGATAAATTAATAAAAAAAATACAATAAAATGAATTAAATACAATACAAATGAATTAAATACGAATATAAAGATAGAAAGGAACGAAAAGTAAGCAAGTTAGAAAGTTTTAATCCGTATTTTAGATGGCACATTAGAGATGACGACTTCAAACTAAAGCTTCTGGGAAGACATAACTATTTCTGCAGCTGGCCTGTGAGGATGTACTCAGCACTTGAAGGAGTGCTGGTTTAGAGTTTCTTCCTGCTTACCATACCACTACTTAAAACTGCTCTAGTTATGTATGGCAAGTGGATACAATTATGTTGTTATTTGCAATTAAGCTTACTTTACAAACTGTGCTTCTTGAAAGTTCCAGCTCATCTCTTGCTTCTGAAAGTGTTTGGTTTTTTTAATCCTGATGTTCTTTTTCTGATTAGCTTTACTTATGCTGAGGAGGGGCTTGGTGATCTTAACTCTTACTGTTTATGGTTTTCTAAACACTTGCCTATGTTCCCTTAGCTAGCCTCAGTTAAAATTCACTTTACTTACAGCCTAAGAAAATGGGATAATTTTAAGTCAGGCCGATATTTAAAAGCAGGCTGAACAGCCATCTGTGAAAAGTGGTTGTGTTGCGGAGTAGAGGTAGAGGGGAGGACTTCTCGAGACCCCTTCCAGTGCTGTGATCTTGAGAGGCTGAAGGAATTAGTTGATCAGCGTTATATAATGTGACTTTGCTCCAGGGGCAAAGCTATGATCTGGGACCATATTTGACTGATTTATCATATTTTTGTGTTTAGTGTTTTCCAGTGACCTATTCTGCATTAGGTCATGGCTTTTTCGTGTTTTCTTTTTTTTCATATTCTTCATTACTTTAAAATTAAGTTACCTGGAAACTATTACCTGTTTGTCCACTTGAAAGTTTTATAGTGCAGTCCACGTCCATTCCAGTTTAGTTTTTACTGCATGTAATCAACAACAATATCAGGTTTCATGAAGTGTTTGGCTTTGTTTGTTTTCTGGCTTCAAATTTCTGCTTTAGGGTTTTCCCTTTAAAATGTGCAATGTATTCATTTATGTTTTGTTTTTGCCATCAGCATAGTTCCTGCTAACAAACAGACTGTTTCTGTGAGTGGATATTTTCTGATTTTTTGCATTTTTCCTCAGGTACAGACCTTATATATTAAATGTTCTCTGCTGACCTCTTTCTTTTGGGCTTTCTATGCAGGCAGTTAATGAGCTTCAGTTCAGCTTCATTAAGGCCTTGTTGACTGCTCCCTGGAGAAGAGTACTCTTCTATGGACGCAGTAATAGCACGCAAATATTAAAGTCTGTTCCCAAGACACTCAGACTGTGAGCTTTGTGAAGTACGGGAGGAGATTTGTTCTTTGTGCCATGTTGTAACAGTAGATGAGTAGATGAGTAGATGAGGGAGCACTTAGCAGCTCCCTGCTCTCTCTGCAGAATCCCACCTCCAAGATGGGACAAACCTCACACCTCCAGACACCACCTCCTTCCCTACCCCTCATCTTTGTATCCACGGGGAAAAATTATCCAGAGTACAGGGACTGGGAGTGTTCCCAGAGTGCACAACCAGAGCAAAAGGAATGCTGAATGTGAGATGGGAAATAACTACCTAGACCTCATCGGTGCTGATTGTACATATGAAACCAATAACACAGAGGTTCCTTCATAGCTACATTTGTCTGAGAATTACATTCAAATTACAAAGAATATGCAAGGCATATAACTTAATGCAGTGCTGCATTAGAGACGCTAAACTTCACATGGCCAGGAAACTTAGATAAACCATAAACTTTTCTGAAATAAGTTCAACTCTACCTCTCATTTCCTGCCCTTTTCATAAACACTCCAAAAGGTTTCTGAATATACTGTCATGCAATCAAGATGACAATTTGCTTTAGAAAACATGCTGAGATTGGGAAAGCAAGTATTACCATGCTCAAGTGGTGCAGCATGAAACCACGGCTGTCCTTAATGGGTTAGAAGGTTAATTTGGCACAGCTGTAATAAATCAATACCCCTTTCCCCCACCCCTGCCTCTGGCCATGAAGAGAAAGTAGGCCACTGTATACATATGTTCATGTTACTATTAAGGAACGAAACCATATTATTTAAAAAGAAGGAAGGAAGAAAGAAGGTGTCAGCTTGGTCTTTGTTTTATTTTCAAGAAATTCTCTTGGTTCTGTGTTTTGGCAGATTAAGAAACATTCACATTTTCAGTTTTACTACTGATTTGTAAACTGCTGGTTTTTGGAAAGCTAAATGCTTCTATCTCTTGCTTTTTCTTTTGGAGGAAGCAGAATGTGTCAGGATTTGTTCACTGAAGAATGAAGTATTCTTACTCCTTAGGCACTCCCTCAATTTCTGATCCCAAATACAGCTTGCTAAGATCCATGCATGCAAAAATGAGAGAAAATCAGCATTAAGACCACAGAAGTACCTTCAGTTGGCAGTATCCCTCCCGCATTATATTTTAGAATGGTACCTGGAAGGACTGAGACAAATATGAAACAGATGCCTCAAATCCTGTAACTAATAACTTGTTAGGTCATACTAAATTGCTTCTTCAATTGAATTAATAGCACTGGATGAAGCAGGAGAGTTAGGTTTATTTGCTGCCAAGCTATTATTCTAACCATTCGTGGGGAAAAGTCCAGAGCAAATACCAGAAACGTCCAGGGCAGGAAAGGTGCATGCTATTTTAAGACTAAGCACCTGACAGTGAAAAAAAAATCATACATTCTGTGTCTCATGAAAAAATCAGATATGTAATCTGAATCACATAGTGGCTCCACGATGTCTACTTAGTCACATAGCATGAGTATACATTTTTGTCAGATCTGACATTTTCCTATGCATACTATTTTTTCAAGGTGTAGAAATTCCTCTTAAGCTAAAATGTAGTTGCATCCCTTCCTTAAATGTAGTTGCAGTAAGCAATATTCTAAATTGCAGCTAGTAAAATGTACAAGATACAGTCATTTGACACAGCATATAAATCTTTAATTGGGATTCATAATAGCCTTTTAATATCCAGACATACACTATTTGTGTATTGTGATTGTAGTCATCTAAAGAGCACTTTGAGGAAAGACAGCAAATGAAACAGTCTCTGACAGTGTACACCTACACATCTGCTAAATCACGTGACATTTCTAAGCGGGCTTCCCTACAACAGTATTTGACAAGTGATGAAACCTGGGTTGTTAAATCTGACAGTCTCTCTGTCTGTATCTCCAG
This sequence comes from Pavo muticus, assembly GCA_016647715.1. Lineage (NCBI taxonomy): Eukaryota > Metazoa > Chordata > Aves > Galliformes > Phasianidae > Pavo > Pavo muticus. The sequence goes on along the minus strand of JACDJE010000016.1, from coordinate 439,121 downwards.
GACACTTGCAGTTAGAAGGCCCTCAGCTTTGCGTCTTCCTGAACAGAACTTTTGCAGTAATAACTGCACCAGCATGCTAAAGTACACTTGTTTATTATAACTTATTTTCTAGAGGAGTCTTGGATTGAAAGACATATTTTCAAGGCACCCAAATAAAGTTGGAGAAAATGTTCCATCCCTTCTATTCTGGACTTGCAAGATCATCTCTAGATGGACTTGAAGGTCATCCCCAGGCTATTTGGTGTATGAAGAATTGGTTGGATGGTCACAGTCACAGGGTTGTTGTCAATGGCTCTATGTCCAGGTGGAGGCCAGTAACTAGTGGTGTACCCCAGGGGTCCATCTTGGAACAGGTGTTCATCATCATCTTTATCAGTGACATGGACATTGGGAATGAACGTACCCTCATCAAGTTTGCTGATGACACCAGGTTGAGTGGTGCAGTTGATACAGTAGAAGGGAGGGATGCCATCTAGAGATCTAGAGGGACCTGTACAGGCTCAAAAGTGGGCAAACACAAACCAAATATGGTTCTATATGGCAAGTGCAAGGTGTTGCACTTGGGTCAGGGCAATCTCAGAAATATATAGAGACCGAGAGAAGATCTCATTGAGAGTAGCCCTGTGGAGAAGGAATTTGGGGTTCTGGTGGACAAAAAGCTAGACATGAGCCAGCAGTGTGCATTTGCAGCCTGGAAAGCCAAAAGTATCCTGGGCTGCACCAAATGAAGGGTGGCCAGCAGGGAGAGGGAGGTGACTGTACCTCTCTGCTCTGCCCTCCTGAGGCTCCATCTTGAGTACTGTGTCCAGGCCTAGGGCCCCCAGCACAAGAAAGATATGAAGCTGTTGGAGTAGGTTCAGAGGAGGGCCACAAAGAAGATCAAAAGTTTGGAGCACCTTTTCTGTGTAGAATCATGGAGTCATAGAATCATAGAATCACAAGGTTGAGAAGGACCTACAAGATCATCTAGTCCGACCATCCTCCCACTACCATTGCTACCACAAGCTACTAAATTAGAATGGTCGAGATGGTTTAGATTGGAGAAAAGAAGACTCTAGGGAGATGTCACTGTGGCCTTCCAGTACTTGAGAGCTTGTAAGCATGAGGCAGACTGATATTTTACACAATCTGGTAGTGAAAGGACATGATGAAATGGTTTTAAACTAAAGGGAGATTTAGGTTAGATATTAGGCAGAAGTTTTAACTTTTTATTCAGAGGGTGGTGAGGCACTGGCACAGGCTGCCCAGAGAAGCTGTGAGTGCCCCATCCCTGTAGGCATTCAGGGCTAGGTTGGATGGGGCTCTGAGCAGCCTGATCTGGGGAGTGAACACCAGCCCACAGTGGGAGGTAGAACTTGATGATCTTTAAGGTCTCTTCCAGCCTAAGACATTCTATGATCTCTGGAGTTCTGCATTCATAATGGGGCTTCCTAGTGCTAGAGACATGGATGTACTGGAGCAGGACAAGATCAACAAAGAGTTTCAGTGTGTCAGGGGATCATAGAATCATCAAGGTTGGAAAAGACTTCTAGGATCACCAAGTCCAACCGTCCACCTATCACTAATGTTGCCCATTATATTTGGATATAAGAGGACAGGCTGAGAGACCCAGGGTTGTTCAGCCTGGAGAAGACAGGCTGACAACAACTACCTATGGAAAAACAATGGCTTTCTACTAGATACTTCACCATCTTTCACATGGGTGATATTTTCAAATGTAATGAAAAGATCTTATCACTGTTCAAGAGATTACAAAAATGTGTTTTGTTTTGTTTTGTTTTTTTAATCAAGCCAAGCCTACTTTTGAGAAATTTTCACCAAAGCAAGTAAGCTTTGCTTAAGATTATAACAAAATACTAAAGCTTGTAACAGGACAGGAAAGAAATTCAGTCCCTCCTGGAGATATCTTAAAACTCATTCAGTGTCTGATTTGATAGGCTGTTTCTTTCACTACACAGTCAGTGTATCTGATTTGATTAGCTCATGGTTTATTTGACATGATAGGTGCTATGTATTGGTCCATAAAAGAAGCATCAGTTATGACAGGTGAGGTCTATGAAAAACATTGATACTTCCACGAGCTTTTCACATCTCACATGGCAATGTGCAGTTCAGGACGGCTTGTTAATGGGCCGTGTGCTTTAATAAAGAAAAGGTGTATTCGCAGTAATTAACCAAACATACTTTTTCCCAAATACTGATTATAAAGTCTCAAAACGTTTTCTTCATTACTTTTCTATTAGTGTTTTTTTTTTTTTTTTTTTTTTTTTTTTTTTTAATCAGTAGAGGAATATGCAACATCCAGCAACAGTATCTGTTCTGTGTTGCTATTTTGCTTTTTAAAAACTTTCCTAATCCTATTTGCTGTGGAAGTCATTCTGCTATGTTTTTTATTTGTAAGCTCGCTAGGAGAAACCTTCAATTACTTAATGCTGACCAGGCTCAGATGGCATATTCTCTTTTCTGATTAAAAAAAAACCCAACTCATTACTTTAAGGCTTAAAACAAAGTTTAGTACTTGTTAGTCTGTAATTGGTGTATAATATCCCATTCTAATCCTCATTATCATGAGTGATGCAGACTAATTAGAAGAAGTACAGAGTAGAGGAACAAGAAGTCAAGAAAATCTCACACAGCCTAGAGAGCATGAGCTGTGTAGAAAGACTGAAGTATTTGGGGTTTAGCTACAGGAAGAGGAGAAATGAAAGCAAAATTATAGTAGTCTATCTCTGAATGTTTGCATTTGAAAAAGAAGGCACTGAACTGTTCTCCCTGTCAACTGAGGATGAAAAGAAAGTAATGGGTTTTAACAGTAGCAAGGAGAGATTAAAGTAGTTAGTAGGGGAGTTAGCAGTTCTCTACCATGTGACCTCCTTACTGGATGTTTATAGGAGCCAACAATAGCCTAGATTCTGCTTCAGTGTGGGAAAATGGGCTTCATGGCCTCTTCAGGTCCTATTTAGTCTTATTTTCTGTGACTCTGTATTAATTCTGTCCATGCACAGCCACAGGAGATGTTTTTGGGACTCCTGGTGCATTGTAGCTTATTGCTGCCACAGTGGCTGAGCTGGCACAAAAGCGAGCTAGAAATGATTGCTTCTTTCTCTGAAGGGTGAAGAACTAATTAGTGATATCTGTGAGTGTTTTGAATCTCAAAGCAAAGGGCACTGTATATTTTCAATTATTCTTTTTAATTATATGACTAACAGAGTTAGAGGCAGACTGAGCTACCCACAGATTTTCAAAACCATGGGAAATCAGACCAAACAGATTGGTGTAGGAATACATCCTACGGGCTAGTGCTCCATCTATCAGGTCTTTAAGATTTTCCTTGTTTCTCTTCTCTGCTGCAAGCTTCAGTTTAGCTCTGAGCTATATAATTTTAAGACAGAGCCTCTCCTTCACGCAGAGAACAGAAGAACCTGGGATGCTCTTGGCATAATCAAAGTTAAAGGGAGCACCACTTTGAAACAGAGCCCTGAAAACTGAGTATGGTCAGAAGACACCTGACCACATTCTTTGCTGTTGGCTCCTTGCTCAGTAAATTCATTTTTGGTGTGTATATCAAATACCACTGCTTTAACGTGATTAACTAACGTTAGTAGTTATGACTGTTCTGCTTTAATCCTGCTGCAACTAGAGACAGCTTCATTTTCATAGATGCTTGTCAAGACTGGATTATCACAGCACTTCTTAACTACTGGTGGATACATACTCCTGATAACAGGATGTGCATGCAGTAGGAAGAGTTTAACTTAATTTCCAGCATGGGATCATGTTTGTTAGCAGCAAAATTGTACTCATAAATTACTGTGAAAGAAAATTTAAAAACACATTTCTTTACTTTCAGAGTATAACTATATAAGATTTTAACATGTTTGTCACCATAGTGCTCTTTTTTCTTTTCCTTGACAAATACAAATTTTCTGCAAATGTAGAAGCAGGGAAAGGGCATTTATCAGTGATCAGAGTTCATTTTACATGCTACTCTGTGATGAATGAATACTTAACAAGTAACATGGAATCAATCCAAGATCCAAATCATCATTTATGTGCGTATGCATCTTAGAAGCTGTTAATTTGTTATGATGTAATAGTAATTCCATATGTGTTTAAAAATTCTGAGCAGATGGCCATATGACTTTCCTGTAAACAGGCAAGGATATGAAGAATAGAGAGCACCAGAGTCCAGGTTTTGTGCTGGTGAGGCCTAACCTGGAGTACTGCGTCGAGATGTGGAATCCTCAGTACAGGAGAGACACAGACCTGTTGGAGCGTGTCCAGGAAAGGGCCACAAAAATGATCCATGGAATGAAACACCTCTCCTACAAGGACAGGCTGAGAGAGCTGGGGCTATTCAGCCTGGAGAAGAGAAGGCTCTGAGGTGACCTATAGCAGCCTTTCAGTGTCTAAAGGGGAGCTACAGGAAAGAAGGGGACAGACTCTAGCAAAGTCTGTGATGATAGGACAAGGGAAAATGGTTTCAAGCTCAAAGTGGGTAGATTCAGGTCAGATACAAAGAAAACATCTTTTACAGTGAAGGTGGTGAGGCACTGGAACAGCTCACCCAGAGATGTGATGGATGCCCATCCCTGAAAAATTTCAAGGCAAGGCTGGATCAGGCCCTGGGCAACCTGATCTAACTATGGATGTCCCTGTTCATTGCAGAGTAATTGGACTAGATGACCTTTAAAGGTCCCTTCCGACTCTAAGGATTCTATGATTCTATAAAGTAAATGGTGAAAGATAATATCACACGGAGCTCTGGACAGGAGTAAACCTCCTTAGTTACCTAAGCCTTGAGAAAACAGAATCTCTACCATGAGCAAAAACCTAACAGTAGTTTTATTAATAGTTTTAATAGAGCAGAAAATGCATTTTAAGATATTAAACAGCATGAACTATTATTGCCATAATTACTAAAATAGGCACAGACTAGAAAAATAAGGAACTATAGGCTATGCCATAATTATGTCTCTGAATGACAATTATAGAATGTGACGCTCATGCAATATTTTAGATTCAGAAGATACTTGTACTGAGTCAGGGCACTTCCTGTAAACACCAGTCAAAATCTAATTGTTCATGTTAAATCCAGCACATTATTAAAGACACAGCAAGAAAAAAAAAAAAAAAAAAAAAAAGCTAAAATATATTAAAATCTTTTATAAAGCAGAAAACTCTGAAATATGCCACCAGAAAGGGGTTTGTCTCTGTTGGAGACATTGTTTTCCATCTAATAACATCTATGCTCTAGCTCACTATGTCTTTGAAACTGTAGAAGTGGCACAGCTGAGGCTCAGAACATTTGCTATTGATTGCTGTTTCCCAAAACCACATGTCAGTATATAGCTGATCTCCTCATACAGATGGAACGAGTGACAACTCATCCAGAAGCAGACATGGCCTCTGCTTGTGTTCTGCAGCTGGCAGCAGCCAGAAAAGCGCCACTTTGGTCCATCTGTTTTGGTCAATGTCTCCAGAATGATTTGGCTTTTTCACATTCACCCCTATCAACTCTGTCATGTTCTGAGGAGGAATCTTGTTGCGCTGCTGCAGAAATGTACTGCCAGTGTTGCTAGCTGTTTAGCATTAATTTCTTCACATCCAAGAGAACAGAGAAAGGGGAACCCATCAACAAATTTTCTTATTCATCAAAGTGTAATCCTTAGTTATCATATTAGTAGCTTTCCTCGTCAACAAGGAAGAGAAAATCTTGTTCATTTACACTCACTCTAGAAGCATCTGTTGTGGATTCCACTATAGGATCCTGCAGGTCGCTGGCATTTCCCTTTAATGCTTTCACAGTCTTTTAATTGAAATAAATGAAGCTGGACATAAGCATTGACAGGTGGGAAGGAGGAAAAAGTGATGTCTGCTTTGTGAGGAGGTTACTTTGTATTATCTAGACGTAATAGTACTGAAGTGTCTCCCTCATAAACTGCAGTGGGAGGTATTGAGGTGTCAGGAATGCTAAATGGATCTTCAGTAAATGAGGCATTTGTCACATTTTGCACATAAGGTCACATTTTCTTTATTTCCATTTTAAAACAAGGAAAAAACGTGACTAACATTTCTGTTTCTAAAGCCCTTACAATGCTGAGATCCTTCCAACATTACAGTGGCAGAGCTTTCCCTACGTCTTGCTCCTGTCTGGCACCTTAGGTCTGGTCCATCATAGCCTCTGCATGAAGACACCAAGTTGTTATTTTGCTTTGTATGGTTATTTCTGATGTAGAGTGGCCGCGACAGTCAGATGACTTCTTTCTGATGTAATTTTTATTTTGTGGAATATTTCGAGATAAGGAGAAGACAAAAAAATATGCAGAATCCGCAGAAAAACACCTCACAGTATCTAGAAGAAAATAAATCAGCAATACGTTATAAAATAAATTACAAATGAATTTGGCCCTCCAGGTGTCTTCTTTTCTCCCTATTTTTTATCCTCATTAATGTTATACTAACTAAAGATAAAAGAAGCTGATTCTTTGAAGTAGCTTTTTTTGTCATTCAGTGTTTGGCAAGGTGAAACTTCCTTATTTTCGAATGTAAAAGTCACAGAACCTGTAAATAATTTACAATCCTTCTGAAGTTTCTTTATCAGCTTTACTTCTGCAATATACATGCATAAATCAAAAGCAAGATCTTCTCGTGATACTCTGATTGTTGAGAATGTAGATCGTGCCAGACTGTCTGGAATGCACAATGAACATTTCAGTAGGTCAGAGCATAGCAGTAGTGCACCATGGTAATGTCCACACTTAGCTATGTTCTCTCCTGCATTTAAAAGCTCCTTGCACATTTTAAAGAGAGAAATGTGATTTTTCAGGTGCTGTCACATTAAACATTACTTGGGAAGACATTTTCATTTGCTTTGCCTCACTAGTAAGCAAAATTAAATGACTGCTGATCACCCAAATTCAGCTCAGTTCTGAGTATCAGGGACTAGCTGGTACTGTATTAGAAAACTACCAGGTGACAGAAACAGTGAAATTCAATTTGAGTATTTCATGAGTGTGTTCTTTCAAGGAAAGAGTGACAACGGGGTTGCTCTGTATGAGATGAATGAGTAGCTTTTTTCTATTTCTCTACAAGCCTTCCCAAGATGAAGCTGTCAGAAAACAGACTGTAGCTCTTAGCTGCTCATTTTTGATTCCTGTTTCTGTGGCAATCGTTTGCAGTCCTGCCATGAGTCTGCCTTGACACTGGCTCCAGAATTTCCCCAAGGAAGGGAAGTAGAGACAATATGCCTCAAGTAAGAGCAAGAGAAAAAAAATATCAAATTAGGCAGGGCTTATTGCCAGCTAATATTTCCCCCTCCAAAGCCATCAAATTGTATGGTTGTTGTTTTGGTTGTCTTTTGTTGTTTTTTTTTTTTCCTGTTCCAGTGACAGAGGCTGAATTCCACCCCACCATGGGAGAGATCGATGTACCAGCTAACAGGATAAGCATGGCTGCACGGGGACTTGTACACTAAGCCTTTGAAATGTAGATAAATGTACATAGACCACCCCAAAAGATGCTTGTCTAACTCACATATAAAAGCCTTTCAAAAGGCCAATCCTCTCTGTTTAATGTGTTGGTATTGCCTTGCTGGACAGTTAGAAAGCTGATCCTAACTTCTGTTTCTATGTTTAAACTTACTCTGATTGCCTTCTTCAGATTTTTATATATATATATCTTACCACTATCTACCACTGCCTGAGAGGAGGTTGTGGCAAAGTGAGGTCATCTGCTTCTCCCAGGTAACAGTGGTAGGACGAGAGGTGATGGCCTCAAGTGCACCATGGGAGGTTCAGGTTGGATATTAGGAAAAATTTCTTCTCAGAAAGAGCAGTGAGGCATTCAAACAGGTTGCCCAGGGAGGTGGTGGAGTCACCCTCCCTGGGAGCGCTCAAGAATAGTGTAGATGTGGCACTGAGGGATTTTGTGCCCCTTTGTCTTCTTCTGGATCTTGAATTATCATCTAAAATGAAAGTTAATAGGTTAACAGTTTCACAGGAGCATCTCTTTTGCAAACTATTCCCTACAGAACTCTGGCTACAACCATGAAATTCTTGTTCTCAAGGCCATATGCCCCCTTCCAACACTTTTAATCAGTATTCTGGTATTATGTCAACAAATTTGCAGTCAGTAGGTTTTTCCAGGAAGGTGATTATGGTTCTTAAATGTGTGCTTACTTTTCATCCTTAGAACAGAATTCACATTGTGATAATTCTCTTTGTAAGCTTTTAATAATGCACAAGTATGCATCATTTTCTTGTTTTTCCTTCCTCTTAAATTACTGCCAGATCCGTAACAAACGACTCTGTTCTCTAACATGAAATAAACTAATTTTTAGCCATTACCTGAATAGAAAATCTCTAAGAAAAATGATTCTACAGCAAAATACTGTAATTAGGAAGAGAGGCTACATTATCTCTCCTGTGTTCTAACCTACCCATTAGTACACTAAATTGTCAGAGCCAGGGCTGTAAGAGAGAGATTTGAACCCCAAGAAATATGTGTATCTCCATTGAGGCTCAGCACCCCCCACCACTCCCCCCCCCCACCAATTGATTTCCCACTTCTTCCTCACAGCTCTTCTCTCTGTTTCTTTCAAGGCTGGGAGTGCCTGGTTCCAACAATGCTGCCCCATCCTTCTTATGGGAAGTCACACATGAGATTCAGGGGAGAGTACAAGCAGATAAAGATAGCTAGTATGAGCAGATGGATTTCTCAGTCTTTGCTGCTTCAGTTGCATTTTCAGATCACATAAATGAGACAATGAGACAAATGTCAATACCTTTAAGACTTACAGCAGCCAAGGGTCTAGCAGGGATTCCTTGGGAATGCTGATTCCTGCAGGGCTGAGAGCCTCTTTGTCCCACTGAGGAGACCAGGAGCTAGAATGTAATTGAAGGCTTTCTTTTCTGTTTTCTCTCTCTACATTCAGTTTCCTCTACATTGCTCCCCTGTGCCATCATGATGTGGACTGTTAGCTTGTAATGCTGCAACGCCAGAGGAAATCTGTTGGATTTTGGGAGTATTCTTGCCTATTAGAGCTAAATTTTACATGAAGATAAAAGCTTGAGATGTTGAGAATCTGAGTGCTATTACAGCTCATATCTCTGTTAATGATACAATGTTTTCAGGGGAGTTTTAAATCTAAAACTCTTTTGGGAGGAACATTGTGCGCACAAGTAGTTTGAGAGTAACAGCTGACTATTATTATTCTTGTGTGGGCAACTGTTGGGATTTGGGACTCAAACAGAAAGTTACAAACTTAATTTTCCGTTAAATTATTTGGCTCTAAGTCATTTCATCAGACAGTTACGTATGAGTGAGGCCTTCAGTATGTAACAGCTAAAATGGAAGTTCAAATGAATAAAAAGGGACATATCCCGTGCCAAATGTATTAGGCAATGTTGCCTCTTCTCTTATGACTACTGAGTTACTTTGAGAGATTATAGGGGTTGCTTCAGCCTTAAAAAAATAAAGAAATTAAAAATAAATATATTTTTGTTTTGTCAGTCAGACATCTGGGACTCTGTCTGCTTTTCTCACATAGGATTGCCTTAAACACTGATCTACAAGAAGATTCCTCCAGGTTCTTTCTTCCTCACTCACTGATTTACACACCCTTCTGCAGAGACATCTGCCTTTAGAGTGGTTTGAAGAGTAGGTCTTCTCTCCGCTCACAGGCTATTCTAGAATACATTACTCTAGCAAACAGGGCCTGTTTGGTCCATCTTGGTCTTGGTAAGGTCACTTCATAGGCAGTTTCCCTCTCCTGGCTTTATCCTTTATCCTATTACTTTAAATAGTGAACCTCTTCCAGCAGATTATAAAATGGACCAGTACTCACACATTATCTTCATGAAAGAAAAGTTGTGGCTATCCTCTCTAGTGACAGGCAACTGGATCTGGAGACAGAGGACCTGCAACATGGATTAATGGCCTTGTGTTTTAGAAAGGAGTATTTCTTTTAGCACATATTCTGTGTTTACTCTTTATTAATGGCCCGTTCTAATCAGCTTTATGCCTAGTTTGACATTTTGAAGAGCATAACTGTCTTCCAGCAGTTCTCCATGGACCTGGGAAGGTGCTTGGATTCCACTCAGGGAAAGTAGCAGCTTGAAAGACAAGGGCTGCATGGTGTTAATTTGCAGGTGATGCTGGTGGTGGTGGTTTTTGTTGAAGGACAAAACACTGTTAGAAAAATTAACATATTTTCTGAGTAATTATTTGATATCTGAATGAACAGAGAGAAAGAAGTCAAATGGTTCTGGAGGGATTTCAAGCAGACTATGTATGAAAAATTCAGCATCCTTGGCCTCCTTTATGTTAACTTGAACAGCTGGGGTCTGTCAGAGATAATATGCGCTGTCTCCAGATGGGATACCACGTGTCACTGGCTGATTCTTCGTTAAGAGAATTAATTGCCTTGTGTGACTGTAACCTGCTGCAATAAGGCAGCAGTAGGTTAATATTGGAGTTCAATACAAATAGTGTTTACATACATTGAAAATGCACCAAGAAGCCAACATAATACTCCTTCCCAAAGTGGAAGTTAATCTTCCCTATATAGATATAAGATTTAAATAATACAAACCTAAAAATTGGTACTGTGTTGTCTTAGGTAGCTAAATACAGCATATGGTAAATAGGGCTGTACAGATACAAGTCCATTTAAAACCCTCTTCAGCTGCAAGATTCAGTTGTCATGTTTTGTTAAGTCTGTTTTGTGAAGCAAAGGCAGAGCTTATGCACACATTCAGAGCAACAGAGGATTTCCTACTATGCCTCAGGAAAACTGAAAAACCAAACTATTCTCTAATGGAGTCATGTTCTGCTGTAATGAAAAATGTGGTCTTTTTAGTAAATAGCTTTAAAGCTAATTAAAGAGTATCTTAGGCAACCTTAGCTTGTTTTTAAAAGCAATGTTATACAACTGTGTTTGCAGTTTTAGCTGTCAGCTGTGTTTGTCCACAGCAACAGCAAATCATGACATAATCTATTTAAGTGGTCTAGATAGTTTTGACAGGAAAGCTGTAACAGAAGGTTGACAACGCAGCTGCTCGATCTCAATTTAAATTCTCCATCAGCACTACTAGAAGAGAGATGGTCTAAAATACTTGCTTTATAGATAAACTTACAGAGCTATTGTAAAGCAATTTCCATCCAAAATGCATTTCTGGGGGAAGAAGGAAAAACAAAATTTTGTATTTTTGTGTTAACATAATAAAGGCTTGTAACAAATAATTTGCTTTGCCTTATAAATTATTTCCACCTTAATTAGTACAGATCTGTGCTGTTCTAGGAAAAAAGGCAATAATCTAAATAGTAAACAGTAGGAAGAACTGAAGATTATTTTTCCTTTTTTTTTTTTTTCCAAAGCTAAGAAATACAAGTAGTAAATGAATAGTTTAAATAGGGCAAAGGGACAATTTCCCTACAAGACTGATTTTGACTGCTGCTATCCCCCAAGTTAAATTAGCCAAATTCCCAGCTGAAATCAAGAATTGAAGGACTGTTTAGTGGCATCTAGATGAATCCAGCATTGGACTTCATGGATGCTCATGGTTAGATCACAAGCAGATCAGCTGGTGTATGCAATAAGCCTTAGCATGATTTTATTGTCTGTCACTTTAACCAAAGTCTATGGGTGCTTAACAGATATCATCACCTTCTATCTATATTTTCAATAAAAGTATAGCATAAAAACATGATGATGGGTACCACTTTCCAGTGTCGCTGTATGCAATAAATGCCTCTTTCTCTAACCTAATAGGAATTTCTCTGTATCCACACCAACCAGAGATTTTCCATATTACTATGTAAGCTTGTGTCGTAGAAACTGAAATCAGCAGTTTACTCTCCTCTGTATTGATCCATGCTTTTGCTAACTCCATTTTTTACAGATTTTTTTTCCCCAAAAAGTCAACATGGAAGTAAAAACTTGAAACATGAAAAATTCACATTTATTTTCCCCCACTGATCTCTCTGCAATGTACTCCCAAAGCAAGCAACTACATGAGACAAAGAAGAGGAAATCAATATTTGAAATACCAAGAGTAAAAAGATAATTGTACAGAAGTATATTAATAGAGTACTGTAAGTGTTGGTCATTTTCTCAACGGAAAGGCAAAATTATTGAAAAACTGATGCCAAGAAATCCAAACCGATGATGAGCCATCACCCACTAAAAGGCCAGCTATGGGCAAGAATCTTATGCTGTTACATGCATGAAAGAAGCAGTGCCTTAGCCAGAAACCTCTTGGGGACAACTCAGTTGTCTGAACCTGTTGAACATCACAGTAAAATACTTGAAAATCTGACTGAACAATCTTCTTGCCACTAGCAATCCTCATTAAGTGTTTTTAGGAGATGGACAAGACATCATAAGATCAGACAAAGACAAATACGGTGTCCATCAATAGTTCTCAGAAGGCAAGAGGTTGTCCCAAAGAAAATACTCTTCTCCATGTCACAGGTGGACACAGCCTTAGGAAAATGAAGTTTTCTTCACAGGATGCTTTCAAGAAGAGATTGGATAAAGATAAAGCCCCTGTTTGGAGGGCCACAGATGTAACTGGCTGTATTTTAAGCAAGTGCACGGACTACACTGAGCTCCTTCCCAGCTCTGTCTGTCTTATGCTCCAAAAAATTAACCAAATGTAGAAGTCATTGGAACTTCAAAGCCTCAATTATTTTGTTTTTCTAATGAAATTACACTATAGCTGGCGCTGCAAATGCAGGCAGCCTTGGCTGCTTTCACCATGCAGAGATGTCCACACATCGCATGTAAAATTTATCTGGATGATAAGGACTAAAATGATTTTGAATTTACTTTATGGCTTCTGATGCACACACCAACATTCTTTCAAAATTTTGGAGAAAATCCACAAACAGACAGTTTCATTATTTACAGAACTGAGTTTAAAAATTCATAAAATGGCACTGTCTCTTTAGGATTTTACTTGTTAGAGTTAATGGGCCTCTTGACATAAAAGCATTTTTGGCTGGTGCTCTTGCAGTCAATCAAGTAAAGCATTGATGTAAAGCAGCTGAGCTTCTTTTCACCACCACCTGCTGCAACAGCACAGCATTATACCGACCCAAGAGCACACAGTTCACAGTACAAATGTACATGCTATTTTATTCTTCTATATTTTAAAGCCCCACAGCAAAGCTGAGTCTCCAATTAGTTCCTCTACTGACGTTACATTCATACTCCCCTCAGGTCCCTGTATTAAGCTGAAGTAGTAAAGATACTGAAAAATGGTTTAGTCTTGGAGTTGAAACCAGCATAAAACAGAAAGACAATAAAAAATCTCAGAACAAAAACATTCAGCACATAAGAATTTCCATTTTTATTATTCTTCCATTCTAATTGGCATCAAAGGTTTTTCAGTGCCACCCAATGTATGAGTTCACTGAATTTTTCACTCAAAATGGCAGTATCTGTGAAATACAGGAGAAAACATAACAAAAGGCACAAAATGTATTTGCAATGAATTGTTGAATGGTAAATTTTGGACCAAGGAGGAGAGAAGTTACAGATGAAGTTGTAGCAGCATCTGAGAATGATAATATGTCATGAAGTGTCACAAGTTCTTTTCAGCAGTGGTGTTAGAAGGTGCATTGTTCAATATAAAAAAAAAAAAAAAGAAAGAAAGAAAAGAAAAAATAAAAAAAGATGGATTTGCTAGCTAGGCAAGAAAAGCAAGGGTATAGTAGTCAGTGTATCTCATGGGGTTTGTATCATGCAAAGGATCAGCAGATGCGGAGAAAGCCGTGCTGCACCTGCTCTCTAGCGCGTTTCTCCGGCATTGCCCAGCACCAGCCGTGCCTCCGACCCGTCCTCCCTATCCCGGCACCCACTGGGGAGCAGGAGCTGTAGGGCAATTCCACGTAAGCTCCAGCCCTGAAGAAGGAATAAGACGCGACAGAGCAGGGGCGTTCCCCACTCACCCTGACCCGAGAACACCGGTGTCCTACGCGGGCGCTGCCCGCGGCCGCCCCCCGCCCTGTGGGGGCGGGACAGTGCAGCCCACGCGGGGTCGGGCCGCCTCTTCGAGCCGGAGCAGCGTGCCGCGCCGCACCGTGCCGAACCGGGAACCAGCGGAGCTGGAACTGGTCCCGGTGCCGGTCCCGCGGCCGCGCCCGCCGCTGCTGGGGGAGGCGGCGC
>JACDJE010000016.1:380423-424939 GCA_016647715.1 Pavo muticus | reverse complement strand
CCGCCCGCCCCCGGCAGCAGCGACGGTGGCGGCGGCAGCAGCCTCAGCACCTCCGGCAGCTCGGGCAGCAGCTCCAGCGGCAGCAGCATGGACCTCTCCTTCATGGCCGCGCAGGTAGGCGCAGCCCCGCTCGTAATCCCTTTGCCAGGGGTGTTAGCGTAGCGGGAGCACAGGGAGATGAGGGATGAGTCGCTGTGCCGCGTAGGGAAGGGGGAAAGTGGCAGAGGGGAAAAAAATAAAATATAATAAAACGAAGAAGAAAGGAGGGGGAAGTCGGGGAGAGGAGGCTCTGAAGTTGCCGGGCTCAGCAGGTGTCAGCGTCCAGTGGTGGGACCGCTCCCCGCCCGGCCCTGGAGCGCATCCCCCGGGCCGCTCCGCTGCCGTCACGCTGGGGAGGGAGGCGAATGCAGTGTCGTCCCTGCCTCCTGCTGCGGGCTATAAATAGAAAGCGGAGATCTGATTTTTCGGTTCTTTTCCTTGCTTCCACGTTTGTGCACGCATTTGTGTTTGTATGAGTTGTCTTTGCCACACGGATTCTGGCCTGGTATATGCAGAGATGCTCCTGTCTGTGTGGCTGAGTTGTTTTAAGTTGTGGCTAAGTTTGGGCTTCAGCTCAAGGGTTGTTTGTGAATATTGGTGGCCAATGTAAAGAGAAGCACCTCAGGTCTATAGAGCACCCAAAGACAAAAAGCATCTCGTGAATCCAAATGAATTAGATTTTTAAACAGACAAACACTACAGGAAAAGTCATGCATATTGAGCATCCATTTCATGTTTTACCAGAATTATTTCTTCTATCTAGAATAGAATAGTTCCATTGGAAGAGACCTTTAACTGTCATCAAGTCCAACTCTTCAGGGCTAACCATAAGTTACATTGTACTATTGAGGGCATTGCCCAGAAGCCTCTGGAGCACTGGCAGCCATGGGCCATCAGCCACTTCTCTAAGAAGCATGTGCCAGTGTTAGACCACTCTTATGGCAAATAAGTGTTTTCTTAATGTCAGGTTGGAACCTCCCCTGGTGTAGTTTTGTGTTGTTCCCATTCTATTGTCGGTTATCAGTGTGTGACTATAAGCACAAAATTGTGCATATAAATAACTATGTGTATGGATGAAATTGTTTGTTTTCAAGGATTATTTGGATCCAAGATTGAATTCTTGCCAAAAGATATCCTCCACTGCGAAGTAGTGGGGCAGGGGCCCACCAGGCTTCTTGGTACTGCTGCTAACTGAGCTCCCTATGTCTGACTTCTGGTCCTTAAGGTTCTGTGTCCCCATTCTGTAAGTGGTGGTGCAGCAGCTTGTTTCGGTGATGGGAGCGCTCTGTGCCAAAGCTGGGACTGGTACCACCTTTTGGAGCCTCTGCCTTACTCTTGTTGTCATGTTCCATGCATCTTTCACCCCAATTCTGTATATTCCAAGAGCCACAGGGCTGTGCTTCATACTCACAGAAAAGTTCCCTGTATAAATACATCTTACACTTACAGAGACTGCTACTGCAACAGCATATATCAAATTGTGTCCGTGTCTACCGGATTCTGTGGGGCTTGTTGGTTATTGTTTGATCAACAAGTGGCAAAGAATAATCCCTTCACAGTTAGTGTGGTGAATCTGGGGACTTGCTCAGACAGGGCAGCTGTAGGCTCTCCCAGCAGGTGCCTGGGCTGAGGTCAAGAGGCAAACTCCAAGGGGTTTTTGTGTTGCTGTTTTAGAATTATAGGAGAGGGTTTCTTGGACTCCTACTTAGGGAAATGTTTCTACGTTGCTGCATGCTGTAGATGCTGCTCTTAGCCCTTTGCTGTTCCCCTCTGATAGGCCTTTTGCACCTCTTTCTGACCCAGGCAATGCTCCCCATTTGTCATCACAGAGGCACTTAACCCCCAGTGTCACTTCTAGAAGTGATGTACCACTCTTCTTCCACTTTCTTTTCTCTGCTGTATCTTTTCCACCTTTTTTGGAGTCCTTTTTGTGGCATTTCTGGTGACATGGTCCACTGAGATGACCCTTAGTGTGAAGGGTGTGTGAAAGCAGAGGATAAGGCTGACCATCCTAAAGATTCTCTGCTGTTACTCTTTAGTGTCCTGGTGGTGTTCAGCAGGGCTTGCATTTTACCTGGTGAATGTTAGGTTAATACTTTATGCCAAAATAGGCAGTTACCTAAACTGAGATCCTTAATGGCAAGAAAACACTGGTTACCTCCCAAGTGAATTACAGGACACTTTAGGCTATGTTCCTGTAAGTTGCTTTTGTGCCTTGGATGCCCTGAGTCTATTTCTTGTGCTAGCAGGAAGATTAATGTAATAGCCTCTGAATGATATATTAGATGCCATAGAAAGGATAATATTTTGCTGTTAAAAATTGTTGTGGAAGATTGGAGATTGTCAGAGCAGTAATGCTAACAAATGTGTGCACTGTAGGTACAGCACAAAGGTTGGGCTGCCTGGCTCAGGCACTCATGTCTGAACAGCTCAGCTGTACAACATTTATTAGTGTGTAATGAAGAACAGCTTTTGACTCTGACAATTAAATCCCTTGTTAAAATAAGCCCTTTCACATCTGTGTGCTCAGCAGCGCTGGGCTGTGGAGGCTTCAGTGTCCCCTGCGCTGCAGGTGCTCTAATTGATTTCCATCGGGTCACTTGTGCTAATAGGGAAAGCCTATTAGTTAGGATTTTTTTCATTTTGAATCCAGATTTTAATTAAAGTAGTCCTGTGTGCCTCAAAATACCGCCAGAGATGTTCAGCTGCTGCTGAGCTGTGTGACTGTGTGTGTGTGTGGCTCGTTTCAGAGCGCTCTTGTAGTCTAGGTAACCTGAGAAGTAGCCTCTTATCATAGGTAGGGCCTTCAGCTTCCAGCATTGAAGCCTGGTTTGGGGGACTTGAGCACTTTGTCCAGGCTAAGAGCATTCAGTGCTTTTCAGAGGTGGCTGCACATTGCTTCTGCTGTTGAAATATTCAGCAGAAAAGCAGGGGTCTGGGTTTTGCTGTCAGATGCTTGGTGGCAACTTGCTCCCTTCCCTCATCTCATACCTAAGAACAGGCTAAAGCATTTCTGCTGGGGAAGCTAATTGTAAAAATTGCATCAGGGTTAATAATGTTTTGAGCAGGGCTGGAACATCTATTCAACATGAAAAATAGAGGCATGCAGTGGGAAGCTACAGAGGAAAAAATGATGTCATGGTCCTTAGTACAATACAAATCGATACGAGCTGAACAGCACCTGCAGTCATTATAGCAGTTATCTGTTTTTCAGGATTTGTGTTTGCAATTTAGCTTTCCCTTAAATGACTGCCGTGTTTTTTGTTTTGTATTGAGAATGCAAAGTAGACTTCAACTTGCAATATCTTTCTAGTTGGGTATACGTACGTGCAGTAAAAATCTTGCTGTAATGCCAGATGATTGATCTTTTCTTTTACATACAGAAGAGAAAAGCTAGTAAGAGCCTTGGGAACATGCTTAATTCTGTGGAATTGTTTTTGTCTTACTCATATACAGTTTGCATATTTATCTATGTCTTCAGGAGCTCTTTTTAAACTATTGGGGATCTGAAATACGGTAAAAAAAAAATTAAAATGTGTTTAATTTCACTGAATAAAAGTGAGATTTTTTTAATCTTAAATTTCTATTATGGTGTTGAGGATTTTTTACTGTAGACATTTTGAGATAGAATGGCTCTGACCTATTTAAGGAGTTTGGGAAACATGAACAAACTTGTTACAGAAAGCAAGACCATGTAATAAAGAGAACTTAGACTTCATTGGTTTTGTGTTCTGTATCGCTCTCCTGGTATTTCAGGTCTGATCAATGATCACTCCAGTCACTGTGTCTCTTTCATCGTGTTGGCAAGTAGTTCAGGTCAGTTGTTTTCCCCAAAACAGGGCAGTGGGTCTTGGTGTACCTTGAAGAAGCTCTTTATCTGCCTATGCCCTTATCAGTATGAGAAGTCTGAGACTGTCATGCCTCTATATTAAAAGTATGTTGTTATGAGCTGTGTAACTTCTGGAAAGCACTGGAATGCCTATGGTAAACTGGATTTATTTAAGATGAGTTTGATTTACTATTCATATTTTCCCAAAGATACAGACTGCTCATGTCTATGCTGCAAAATTGGTGTGTGTGTGGAGGGTTTGCTTGGTATTTTGGGAAATCTAATCACCTGGGTGAACAGAGCTGCTGCATCTCCAGGCATCTGAGACATAGCTGCTGCTCCTCTTAATTCCTTTCTAATGAGATTTCTGGATGCAAGAAGAGGCACAATTAGGACTTGCTGTAGTCTGCTGTACAGAATAGAGGAACCAGAGCCCA
Organism: Pavo muticus; assembly: GCA_016647715.1. NCBI lineage: Eukaryota > Metazoa > Chordata > Aves > Galliformes > Phasianidae > Pavo > Pavo muticus. Next base: position 420,634 of record JACDJE010000016.1, on the reverse strand, counting down.
GGATAATCCCACGTCTGTTTTACCACTTCTCTCTTAATGTATTTTCTGTCTCAAGGGTCAAGGCATTCAAAGCCTTTATTAGCTGTGTGCTCTCAGCAAAGTATTCTGAAGATATTAAAACCAAAAGGGCTTAGATTTGTGGGTTTGGTAGGTTATTTCCACTGCCTTAAAACAGATCCCAGGCTAGCTGCTCAACAAAAGCTTGTGTGTGTGTGCCTGTGTGCACATTTATGTTCTGTGAAAGCTAACTGCAGAGACCACTAGACCTTTGGGTTGTGTTTGTACTTTGAGAATCTGTGCTGATTTGGAAGCTTTAACACTACTGATGTAAGCTTAGGCAGACACACTGGTTTTATTTTACTTTTTTCTTTAAAAATTGTGCTTGCCAAAAAAGAACAAAAAACCTCTAGGACAAATCATGTGGCAAATCGTGATTTAAGGTTAGTCAACCTCTCCTTGTCAAAAGCAGGCCTAAGATTATAATCAAGTCTGTGAGACAAAAACTCTTTGACCTGTAGCATCAAACAGTAATTATGCTAGCTAGGAAGACGTGGGTATTCTTTTACAATTCAGTGGTTGCTTATGTACAGAATAGTAGGGCACTAACTGTTACTCTACCAGCTCTGCTTCCTTCTAAAGGTTCAGGTGAATTCCTTTGCACCCTTTGATTCCTCCAGATTGTCTTGCCTTAAAGTAAATAGAAATCAGACATCAGAAAGCTGAAAGAGCAAATCAGAGTTTAACTGAAGGTGTCTCAGGTGCTTGAGTTAAACTTCAGTGCCTTGCTGTGGTACGGCGCCCATACAGAGACCAGCTGCGTAATCCAGATGTTGCAAAATGTTATTCTATGTATGAAAATCAGTAATGTCCTCATCCAGGATGTCGTTAGCAGTTGAGATGAGAAACATTTTCTGGAGAAGTCTTTCTGCTAGCTGCTTGGTGCACCTGCATTAGATCTTTTTTGGGAGGAGTGGGGAATGAGGAATCCTTGCATGTTTCTTATCACTGCAGTGACAGTGCTCACTCCACTTCCAAGTCTTCTATAGCAGAAAATTCTGTGCCAACAGAGCTTTTGAAAGTTCTGCAGAGATTTGGACTAACTGATTTGGTCAAGCGTGGATACTGCACTTTGGGAGAGGCTGGTGTTTCAGGCTGTAATTGCTGTCAGAGATGCTAAAAGCAGTGATTCCAATCCAACAAAACACTTAAGCACTTATTGCACTCGGAGCACGGGTATGCTGTTCCAGTAATGTCAGCAGGAATGTCCACTTGCTTAAAAGGTCATATCTCAAAGCCTGGCACTGATGGGGTGAGAACGCTTTGCAATTAATAGGAACAGCTCTTTGAAGAGCAGGAGGAAACCTTTTAGTCATTTTTGTTTAATTCAGGAAAGGCTATGTTTTGGCTTGACTGTAATTCCATTGATTAACAGCAGGTCCAGTTTCTCTTAGGAGATGTGTCAGGAAAAATGGTGGGGAAGGGAAAGGAGGAAACAGCTCATGTCTTCATTGGTACAGTTTATGTGCATGCTTCATAAGGAGGGTTAAGGAGAGACTGAAAATAATGTGCCAGTTAACAGTGAGACTAATTCTATAAAGTGTTTTTTGTTTTAGTTTTGTTTGTTTTTTATCATCATTTTCAGTGGATATGGGCTAAATGATTCACAAAGGGTGCAAATCTAGACACTTCCATCTGTGCTGAATGCAAAAAGCAGGCTTGTAAGATGGCTGCAAATGAACACATTCACATGCATTACAAAGATGAACCAGCATCAACAACATAGTTGACTGCAGCAGCAGCTGGGGTCCTATTGTACACAGCAAATAGCTACAGATGGCAGGTAAGAGAAATTAAGGCTGAAGCAGCACTACGTTCATGCTTGTTTAGGTGTCTGGTATTTCTTCAGCAGAAAGGGTGCAACTCTGATACACTGAGCAGCAATGCTCTTGGCAGACTTGGTGAGAGCTGAACTTACTGGGTAGCACAGTGGTGTTGGGTCCGTAGACTGGAAAATCTACACTGGAGATAGATAAATATATATTTTATAAGTTGAATTTTCCAATTCGTTAATGAGCTACAAACATGGGGAAGCTTCTGTTTTACATTTTGTTGAAAATGGCATAGATGGTGACTTTATGGGAACTGCTGAATCACGGCCTGAACCACTGATTGATCACCTGAGGCAAGAACTGAGTCAGCCATAGGAGCACAGGTGAAGGCAATTCACCTGTGTGACCAGAAGGGGTGGAGCCAGGCTCCACCTCTCCTAGACCCCATTTAAGGGCTGACTGCCACTAGGAAGGGATCTCTTTCTGGAGATTCTTCCCTTTAGAGCTTTCTGTTGTAAGCCTAGGACACGGGTGAGCATTTCATTTTTGATTGTCTCTTTCTACCACGATAATCTTTCTTACTATAAACCTGTAAAATACCATCCTAACCATGCCACTCTCCTAACTGTGCACTTATTAATTGTACAGTGGTCATTAAGTTTCACCATTTAACTGCTCTTAATCTTGTTCTAATATCAGGCAGAGGTTAAGTCTAAAAATCTCCAAATGAGTCAAAGGGTTGCATGGGATTTAGTAGAGCAGCCTGATGCATTGGTGACCATTGGAACACCATCAGATTAGATCATTGTTCAGAGGAAATATTAATGTTTTCAAATAAAGTGCAGTGATGTGGAAAGCAGAAAACTTGAACAATAACCCAAGTAAATTCAATAGTGACCAGCTCCGTTAGCTTGCTGCATCTATCTGCCGGGACTTGCTTTCCTTGAAGGTATTTTCTGTCATGAATTGCATTATCTCCCTATGCCATTGAGGTCTGTTGGAGCTCTGTCTGTTGTTCTGGTAGTGCGTAGTATCCTAAACTGGATGAGTTTTAACCTTTTCCACTCTTCACAGGAGTATGATGGTTTTTAAAAGTATGTTTAGAAATAGTGATGGCTCTCTGCTATTCTAAGCTTTTTTTTTTTTTTTTTTTTTTTCCCAGCAGATACTCAAATATAAAAGGAAGGTCAGTGGAAATTGGTGTGAACTGAAGGCAGTCATCACTCATCAGTGGCTGCATCTGCTTCTTGTGCCTGGGGATAAGTCAGGAGTTGCTCTGTTACAGTGGAGCAGCAGCAGTATCAGTGTGGTGGAAGCCATTGGCAAAACATGCTGCTGACACTGCATATATAAACTGTTAGCACTAGGGTAAAAAAAAAAAAAAAAAAGGTCAGAATGAAGTGTAAGACCTCCTTGCCATGTATTTTGACATTGCTGAATGTGCTGTCCAGTCTGCACTGTCCTGTACCCTCTAGTACTTGAGCGAGCAGTATTTGTCCCTACATTGAGTGTTTAAATGGGAGAATACTCCATGATGCCAAGAAGTATGAACTTTTACTGAATGAATGCTTACAGCTTTGGAAGAATTAAGCAAGGCAGTACTGGATCCAAGATAGCTCTCTGCAAACACAGACATACTGTGTGCGCAGGGCAGCCAGAGCTGGTCCTAGCTGTGGTCACTGGTCACCCTTTCTCTTGCAGGCTTGTGCATCTGCATGGCACTTTCAAGTTGTTCTTGCAGCACTGGGTGTTTGCAGCAGCGTGTACTCTTAGGCTGAATCTTTAGTCTTTCTATTCTAAGAGCTCAATTCCACACTCATAAAAGCTGCCAGAACAAAAATCTGCCAAGCGGCAGCTAATTAGAAACCATTATTGTTTCAGTTGCTTCAGAGAAGCTCAACACCTCTTTGCAGCAGGCTTTGGGAGGCAAAGTTGGGTATGAGGCCAATTCTTCTTGTTTCATAGATTATCTCTAGCGTGGAAGTGATTTTTAAAATAAATTAAAAAAAAATTAAGCTTTTAACCTCAACTAGTTGTGTTTGCTGCCATTTTGCTTATAAACCCTTCAAGTGTTAGGTGACAGGGAACAGCCTAGGGATAAGCTGTGCGTAGTTAAAACAGAAAAAAATTTCTACCACCAACTTCCACTGTGATTTTTAATTTTTTTTTCTGCCAAATCAACTGGATGAGCATTTTCAGAAGATGGGAAATTGTGCTGAGACTTCATGAGATGTGCTGGGAGCTATTAAAAGCACCCAAATCCAGGGAGCTGCTGCATGGAAGCAGAAGGGACAGCCGTGTCCATTCAGCTGATGTTGTGTGTGTGTTGAGATGCATGCAGAGAGAGGAAAAATAACAGCTGAACAAAGAAGGAATAAAATGTGTAAAAATACAGAATTTTGAAGGATTTCTGAAAGTGCAGCTGAACACGAGGACTTGAAGCAGTACATCACACAGATTCTCTTAGCTGCCACTTAAGTGTATGCTTAAAGTATATGAGTAATCCTCTGACCTACACCTTTGTTAAAATAAGTATATAATTAAGTGTCTTGATGATGTGCAGTAACTGTCAGAGCATTCTGAGGTATATAATAGCTTTTCTTTGAAGGTGAGCTCCACTGAAAACAGATCGGGTTGCTCCTTTCTCTTCTCTCTCTCTTCCCCTGCTTGACACACCATGTAATTTTATTTATTTATTTAGATTTGGATATTCTCCCACCTTTTCTTTCATAAAAATTTCCATCCAAATCATCTTCTATCCTTTTTGAGTATCTTCTTTCTGCTCCTCTCCTATCCCCTATGTCTACCTTTTATAAATTATCTCAGCTGCTGTAGTTGCACCAACTCCAGTTCTCAACTCCTTCAAAGATCTAAATTTTTGTTTGAAAAAATCAGCAAAAGAATAAATATTTCCCTTGTGTAGGGACATGTTATCGTGCCTTAACGAGGATTTATGTGGCTCTGAAAGACAGCAAACATTTACACAGGGTTGGGTATATCCAATTTCATCCTGTGTTGCTAGAGCTCTCTTTGAAGTGACAGCAAAAAAAAAAACAAACCCAAACAAAAAAAAAACACCAAAAAAACCATTTTTAGAACTATAGAGGAAGCAGCTTAAATTTGAGCAGAGCTAATTCCACTATATGTGTAGAGTAATGAGCTCTAGAGGTAAAAATCTGTTGTCCTAACAATGGTATTTGTTCAGTGTGTGATTCTGGGTAAACCTCATACTCCTGTTTCCTGTACTCCTTGTTAGCAGGTACTTGCAGATCTGTAGATTGATCAGCCTAGTAAATTGCTATAGAAAAAAAGATGTGTGTTTATAATATATTGTTTATCAGAGGTGAAAGTGGAACTGAGTTGGGCCATCATAGAAGGCCACTTAGGTTGGTCAGGAAGGACTTGCTCTCAGTGTTGCTGTGCTGGTTGTCTCGTATCACCTCCTTCTCTTCCATATGCCTTAACGTAGCTTCCAGGAGGATCTGCTTCATGATCTTAGCTGGCACAGAGGTGAGGCTAACAGATCAGTAGCTCCATGGATCAACCTTTCTACCCTTCTTAAAAATGGGTGTGACACTGTCTTTGTTCCACTCACCAGGGACTTCAGCTGATCACCATGATTTTTCAAATATCATTGAGAGTGGCTTAGCGACTATGTCCACCAATTCCTTCAGGACTGTGGGATGCATCTTATTGGGACCCATAGAGTTAAGGATGTTCAGGTTCCTCATGAACCTGATCTTTACTTACAGCAAGAGGGACATTGCTCCCCTGCCCGGTTCCGACCTTCTGAACCATCTGCTTTAGGGTTCTGCATAGAGCAGTCACTAGTGAAGACTGAGGCAAAAAAAGTTGAGTACCTCAATCTTCTCCTTGTCTGTGGCTACCTTCCTGCTTGCATTGCACACAAGGGGTGGTACACCTTCACAGACTTTCCTTTTCCAGTTGATCTACCTATAGAAGCATTTATTGTTCTTTGTACCTCTTGACATGTCCAGTTCCAGCTGGGCCCTGGCATTCCCAGCCTCGTCCCTACACAGTCTAGCAGTATCTCTATACTCCCTTCAGGTTACTTGTCCCTGCTTCCACTGACTGTGCATTTTTTTCTTGCTCTCCAGTTTCATCAGCATTTCAAACTGAAGGTTCTGCTCTGTAGCAGGATCCATGCTGTAAAATGGTTCTTTTGTTGGTCTCTGAAACATCTGATTGAGCATGCTGTCCAGATGGGCCAGGCAGGGAGGTCCTGAACAAAGTCATTGTCAAGGTGGCAGATGTTCTATTCCCTGATGACTCTTGTACAAGTGAAATGGAAGCAGCAGAAATTGAATTGCTATGCTTGCTCTCACTTGTTCTCCAATGTAGTTTGCAACTCATTTCTCCTGTAATCTTATCAAGTGTGAGAAGATTCCTGACTTCTTTTACAACTGCGCTTTGTACTTTCACAGGTAACCTTTACCCAAGCAGCTATGATTTTCAGCATGGTTGGTTTTCATAGTGCATCTCTTGCTCAGGGTACATAATACTCTTAACAGTGCTTTAAAAATTAGCATTTGGATGACTGAATAAAACAGCCCTGCCCCGGAAATATTTGTCTCACGACCTCTGGTCTGCACAGTACAGAAAAGGCAGAGGAGGGCATAGGCAAGGTGGAAGGCAACATGCTGATGTAAGCCACTGACTTACAGTGTCAGTAATCTGTTGCTGTTCAACAAAACCTCCAGGTACCACTGTACGGCACAGGGAACACTGAACCAAAGGGAAATGGGAGTTAGCCAGCAAGGGTAGCTTTGGCCTAACTCTAGTGTTCATCTTGAGCATGCAGCATGGTATGACTTGAATTGATGCAGAGAATGCTGGCCAGTCTATGGGCGCATGTTCATTGTTTCTGAAAGTGTTGGCTTAAGAAATAATAGCTAGATTATTAAAAAGCTTAAATTCAGCTCTAGAAAATAAATAGATATCAATGAAAGCTGGTTTGTCTCACCACGTGATGTTTGCTATTAGAAAACCAATTACATGTTTTTACACTTGGGTTCATTTTGTTCAAGCAATAATACCATTTTATCTATACAAATATATTTATTAGTTTTCTTCTTTTTAAAATTGCTCCAAAAGATGTGGAATTTGTTTTCCACATATACTATGTTGGATTCAGCTGGACTTCACCACATCCATGATGTTGTTTTTTGTTTGTTTTAACAGAGATGTAACATCTAGGGTATGGGTGCATTACTCCTGAGATCTCTGGAGCTCTATTATATAAGTGATGATTAGGTACGCAACCTTACTTTGGGTGAGGCATGACTGGAAACTGACTCTGCCATGATACCATGGAGGAAATAAATCTTCATCAGAACAGATTCACAAATTGGGGCTTGCTCAGTGAGGAAGCTTAAACTCTCCGTGAGTGGCAGGCAAAAGCAGCAATGCATCCCTGGAGTTCTGGGTTTGGATGAAGCTTGCAGCCTTGCCTTTCAAAAATAGATTTCTGACTCTCAAACTGTGATTTTCTTGTGTTTTAATTATGGTGTCGTCCTTCAAAATGAATCTAGCAGGTGATTTTTAAGGTTGGAAATCTCGGCTTGTCAGCCTGCGTTATTTCAGCAAAGGCCTGTCCGGCTGCAGAATGGGGTATTCTCTTCCCCATTTAAATGAGCAGCATCTCTGAGTGCTGATTTTGACAGATGTTTAAGAGTAATACAGCTTGTGTATAGCTCTTTGCCTGAGGATCATACTATGCTGCTGTCAGCCCTGGTAGTCATTCCATTCCCCGCGTGTCTCACAGGAGGAGCAGAGCAGTGACAACAGAGGAGATGCTGCAGCTGTCACACCTATTTACGCTCACTGATGTGAGGATAAACAAACTTGTTTTGTTCATGCAGTTGCGTGATTAGCAATTTATTTTGAAAGTTGGTCATTTGAAAAATACAAAAGCACAAGGAAAATAGCTTTGACAGCACTTCCTGTGGAATTTACAACCTAGTGCTTGACCTGAGGCCGACATAAAGGCTGCATCCCTACGTAGTGGAAGCACATTTTTATCCTCTGTGAGGATTTTGCTCTCCAAATACAGGTACATAGCAATTCTTGGTCACTGCTGCCTCTTTATTCCCTGGTTTTATTACCAGCTCTGAAGTGATGATTACCTCAAACATAGGCAACTGGTATTTACTGCAAAAGGGCTGAGTGAATTCATATTTGAATGGATGTCTAAAGAAATAACAATTGGAGATTGCTTTCCTCTTTTGCTTTAAAACACTGGAAGGAAGGGAAAGGGGGGAAAAAAACATTTGAAAACATAAATGTTTTCTCTTGAATAACCATGAAACAAATACTCAAGCTCATATCTTCCAGAATGGCATCCCCATAAATGCTGGCATGAAGCTGAATATAATAGTGTGTTTAGTTGCTAAATATTATGTACTCCAGTACAGTGGCTGCTACAAAGAGTTTTTGTATGCAGGCTGACCTGCAGTCAGTGTTCAATACTGGGACTTGCTGGTCCCTTAGCATTTCAGCTACTTCTGAAGTGTGTGAGAAATGGTGTGATTATAATCTCAGCACCTGGTGGGTGCTAATGCATGGACAGTGCTTTTTGGAATGTGACCTTAGAGCTGCAGAGGAACATCTTATGCTTCTTGGTTTCCTCTCGTTTTGGGAGGCTGCATCCCTGCTGCTGCAGCTGCCTGTTGTTAATGTGCTGATGCAGCCTTGCACCCAACACCTGAGTGACACAGCATGTGGCAGTGCTTGAGTACCTCAGCTGCCATTTGACCTTCTTGTGCCTAGCCCTTGCTGCGGCTCCGTGTGATGCTGCTCCTCCTTTCCTCACCAGCTGGTACCAAAGATGCTTGTCTCTCAGAACCACTAAGGGATAAACTTATTCAGTCACTGCAAAGCATCACCATCCATAGGATCCTGCAGATGGATTTGATACTTCCTGATGTGGGAGCTGGTTCACAGTCAGGAAAGCTCTGCATTTCTCTAGAGACACTAGGCTATAGCCTCCAAAATGTACCAGTCTGCATGTTTATTTTTCTTTTGTCTCACATTTTTCCTCCTTTTTTTTTTTTTTTTTAAGTAATCATAAAGCAAGCTTGCTTTCATGAGTTCAGGAGTGCAGGAACCTGCACTTTAAGCAGCACAACTTCCATTCATCTTACAAACATGCTGCTGTTGCTGCTATAGGAGCATTTATTTCATTTTTTATGTAGGTTACATTTATTATTGTGGGTCCAAATTCAATACATTGCCCAAACTGAGCCCTGGATTTTTGTGGTGAGAACTGTCAAAAAAAACCTGTCATTTTTGACTTTATTTTTTTAATCTGCTTCTCAGAAGTCACTAAATAGCCTCTAAATCAGTTCTTTGGAAAATGTGATAAGATTGCAAAGAAACTGGTTGATGGGAACCATCGACACTGAAAGGCTGGAAGCAAAGTAGAGGTAAGGGCATATGTGCACTTACATCATGTAAACTAGATGCTTATCATTATGGGTCTGTCCATGCTCTCCTTGCTGCCTGGGAAAGCCCAGAAGCCTCTTGGCCTTATGGCCACTTAAGGACAGGGCTAGCCCAGACTTCATCACCAATATGCAGGAGCAGACAGCTGCAGATTCATATATCCCAGGCAGAGCAGAGGCCCTCGAGGGAGTGGAGGGTCCAACTGCTCTTTTGCTCTCCATCTGCTCCTGCCCACCAGCACAGCTGCCCTCAACTTTCAGAGAGAAGAAAGTGCCTTTATCCAAGGAACAGAAAGAGAGCCCAAGAGAAGGGGTGTTCCCCATACGCCCGCTGTCTCATGTTGCTCGAGGGACTTTTCAGGTCCACATCTAGGTATGAACATATTGAGTGCTCATGTCAGCCATAAATCATCAATAGGAATAAACGCATCTTGTCTGACTTAAGCCCACTGCCCTGGGGAGCCTGTTCCATGCCCACGGCTCACTGGTGAAGAACGTTTTCCTCATACCCACTCTGAACCTTCCCCGTTCTTCTCCTTTTCTGTCAGTAGGGTTTTTTTATTTTTAACTGAGATTAAAAAAAAATCTTATGCTGCTGTTTATGCATCTGTTCTCAGATCTGGATTTCAAAAGCATGTGTTTAGATCCAGTTTTTATGCATCAGTTCATCGCTCTACTTGCATAGTCCATTTCAGGTTTTTAGTCTTTGTTTATCTTTTTCACCCTGTCACTATAATTGTCTTTATGCGTGTATGTCAAGGTGGGATAAATATTGTACTCTTTCCAGGACTTCTCTGCTCAAGTTATAGTTGTTTGTGGCTGCTCTGAGCCTCTTCACTCTTCACCTCTTCACTCCAATCTGTCTTTTAAAACAAGTCTTCCGAGCAAGCAGCAAGTTCAAGATAAGTTGTGGAGATTTTGGTTGGCTAGGTGAAAGCTGGGTTTATCTAGTATGTTTTCAACAAATGTGTCAGTCCTGGGGACAGGGTCTGTGCTGACTCCTACAAATGTGAGATATGATTGAGGGTGTCTCAGAAGAGATGGCTTTTACCTTGAATCAGTACCTCTGTGTTGGATGTCAGATATGCGTGGAATAGTTTGACTCCAGGTAGCATTGTTCTGGTTTTGATTCATTTATTTTCACTCTATGACAAAAAGATGCAGATTTAATTCTTCTGAAATCATGATGCAAATTATTATTTCATTTTTTATTAAAATCATGTTCAGCCTTGCTAGGAGCTTCTTTTCTTTCACATTCTTTTTATTTGACAGAATGATATGGCCAACAGATACAAAGGGTGTTACCTGGAAGACACTATCTTAAATGTGGTTTTCATTCTTGGTTGTTCAGACCTCCTACTCTAACCTGACAAGTATGCTTTCCTTACCTTATTACAGTACTTTGCATAATTTTTTTTTCCACTGAAATAAATTATTAATAGCAAGTGAAATATTTATCTTAGTAATATATATCTTAATCAACAAAAGATCACACTAACCTTTTGAGTACGTCAGTATCTCCATAATACACATGCACAAAGTATCTTGTTTGCATTTCTGCAAAGGGGGGAAAAAAGGGATAATCTAAATTATATTAACTAATGAGGGCTTAAAATATTAATGGAGGCCTAAAATCAAAACAACATTATATTTTAATAAAGTATAACGATAAAAATAATATTTCTATAAAATACCTTTGTTTGTTTGTTAACACATACTGGGGTCATCTTGCTCTCTTTATAAATGCCCAAGTACTATTAGGAGATACTGCTGCTTTATCTTGCTTTTTGTGCTGTCAAAACTGAAGAGTAACAGGGAATCAGCTGCACACTTTTCATCTCTGGAATGCTAGGCAGTTTTTGATCAAAATCATGCATGGATTTTGTTGAGACAGATCAAAGGCAGAAGACCAGGTTGCAAGTACTGGAATCAGAGTAAGAGAAGTAGAATCAGATGAAAAAACAGAAATAATTGGAGTGTAATGGAAGCAGGGAAGGAGAGATGAGTGAGATGGGAGAAAGGATGCAATGTGAGACTGAAATGTAAATAATCTTTGCTCTGACTCCTCAGTTTGATTTCTTCACCACACCCAGCCTGAATAACCTAGCTATGTCTCTGGGTCATTCTTAATTCTAAGGTTGTTTATTCTGGCAAAATTCCTTTGGCAGAATGGGCATTTCCCTCTTTTTTTCTCAAGTTTAACCCCAATAAAAGATGATGCTACAAAGAACTGACACGAGGTAATTACCTTTAGTAGTCAGGGCCTTTCCTCTGCTATAGCCCATAATTGATATTTTCTGAAAACAGTGGGCATGCTGTTGTTCTCTACACATGAGCAGATTCTTGCTGAAAACCAGTTTCATCTGGAGCTTTCATAGGTCCTGATCAGTTGGCATCCAAGGCTTGGTGCTGAGTAATAAGTAAAAATTTTCTTGGCATGAGATGTACTGAAAGATGCCAGGTCATTCCAAAGGCAGGTATGACCCAATTATATTTGCTAAATAATGAGTCATACACTTCAATGCTTTCTAGAAATTCTTTTTTCTTCTCATTTTATTTTTCTCTATGAGGTCAGCAGGAATAGAATGAATTGTTAATGTTCCATCATTATTTTTTCCTTGTGGTACAACTGTAGGTAGCTTGAAACAGAAGAGATGGGTGGTGGTCAGATTTACAGGGAACGTGGTTATTTGTGGAGAGTAGTACTGTGGTATTTTCCAAAATGGGCATTTTCAATTTGTGGAAACTTGAATGGTGCCTTCACAGCAGGACTTCAGAGGGAAATGGCTCATAATGGAAGGAGAAGCGGGAAAGCTAACTCTTCTATTATGGCGTGGTCAGGTTACTGAATGACTCTTCTGAGTCTGGATCTGACATGTAAAATTCAGGCTCTGCATTCACTTCAGAGATGATGTCACTGTTTTTAACAGTACTGCAGTGATGTACTGCCTCGTGGAAGGGAACGTGCCACCATGGCCAGAGCTGTGATACACAGCTTGGCATCCTTACTTAATATCTGAAGAAAATGTTTAACGTCAGTGATGGCCCTTATTCATATGCACATATAGGATTGTTAGTCCCTTTTTTCATGCAAAGGCTTTGTCCACCCTTAGAAGTGAAGTAGAGAGACAAAAGATTTTAAGACGTTAAGAAAATGTTTCCTCTTCTTTCTCTACTTGAGTGGTGAGAACAAGAAGATATTCTTGGTAAAATTGGGTGAAACGAGGTTCATGAAAGCAGTTCTACGTGACTCAAAGTCCTTTTCTGTTTCCAGACTTGAGTTCCATTTGACGTAATCTTATCTGAGATTGTAAGATACAAACTTTAGAAACATGGCCTCAGAGTAAGGAATGAGTATTCTCATTCTTTCTAGATTTTGCTGGAAAAAACTGAAGTTATCCAAGGTTCATTGTAAAATATTATGGAGCTTATATCTGAAGCTTATGATTAGAAAAACTTAAATTGGAGAAGATTTACTCTGGGCCAAAGTGAAGTACATACATTATACATAGCTTCCCAACAGATTGTCTTCCCTTGCACATATTTCTGACATACTTCTTCCTCATGTCCCCTTGCTTATCTTTGTCTCTCTGCTTTAGTAACTACCTCCTGTTAATCTTTGTGGTGATCCAGAAAACTAGACCTGGGAGCACTGAGGAGAATAACACCATGGCTTTCCATGCCACAGTAAGGAAGGTCATTGTTTTATACACAGAATCTGTAACAGGCACCAGCACAATCTGATGATTATTCCTCTCCCTGTTAGAATAACTGAAACTGCATGGCACGGTCTGGTCCTCTTATCTTGATTGCAGTGTTTAAATGTCCCTGTTGGACTAAGCAGGGTATTGGATTTTGTGAATATTCTTTAACTGTGTCTTGTCAGTTTTGCCTGCAAGCGTATAAACCCTGCAGCCCTCTGAAATCGGTGACATGATTGTGTATGACAGTCATTAGTGGTTGAAACAGAAATCTGTCTGCAAGCATCTGCTTTGAGAGAGCCAAGTAGAATGAAAGTTTAACCATGCTGCATTTGCTCTTTTATTTACTGGGATGGCCACATTTCATACAGTCTCTCCTGAGGAGGTTTGACTTGCTGCCTTTTTGTGTTTTGTATAAGTGCATTTTATATCACTTGCTTCAAGATACTGAAACTCTACCTTTTTGAGTGTCTTCAAGATTTTTATGAAGGGAATCCTCCTTGGTTTCGGGCAGTTCTGAAGGGGCAAACTCTTCATTGTTGCTTCTCACTTGTGTTTCTTAACATAAATGAGGTGGAAAAAATGATAGGTGAATTTTCTGCTTGTTATTCCTCCAAACTGATGTGAGTGCAATAAGTATCAGTAGAAGTCGAACAGAAAAAGAATTGGGTTCAGTGAATCCACTGGCTTGATTTTTGGATATGTGTAGCGGGTGTGGATATGCCATGCACTGATAAAGGGTGTTCAACAGCAGATGGTTGCTTACACTCTTAGATCTTGGTTTAAAGAGTAATTGCAATTACTAGGTATAGTAGATATAGTAGCAAATGAATAATGTTGTCTGGACACTTTCACTACAAGACCGGGACATCAATGTGGTAGGCTTTGTGTGAACTAAAACTAAGCAAAGCTGCAGTGGAGCTCAACCATTTCTCAAGAAAAAGCCTTCAACTTTTATGAAGAAGTTAGAACATCAAAAATAGATAAAAGGACAGTTTCCCAAGGTACTGGCATGAGCAACATCAAGGATGCATATAAAAACTTCTTCATGAGCACTGTCCTGCTTACCCATGGCACCTGCTATATCTCAGACTATTCTTTTTCAATTGGTGGCTGCCTATGGCCAGTAGTGTTTCTGCTTTGAAGCCCATAGAGCTTTTCCACTGGCATCTATAAGCCCTATAGATTGTATTAAACGGAAGATGGTTTGGAATTGGCCTTGAACCACATCACATTCATCTTTTAAATGTGATGCGTTTGTTTTGCTGACTTGAATCTATACTAGCAATATAGAAGTAAGAGTTTAGAATTACTTGCAAGTTTTACATCCCAATCTGGGTATTTTTGTTTGTTTGTTTTAATTTCCCACTTCTCTAGGTCACTGGTCCCTGAACTGAGCTGGAACTTACTTTTTTATTAGCTTATTTTTATCTGGTTGTGAATTTTTAAGACGGACAGTCCTCTTGCAACAATGTATTGCATTTTAACAGTGATATTTCCATGATGCTTTTTTAGCAACAGGATTAAATGTGATTTTATTCTGTAATTATTTCAGTGTACTTGCCATTAGATAAATAATGTATTTCCTTAACTTAGAAGAACTTCAAGTAACGGTAAACAACAGATGAAAGGCATTATGTTCTCTTTTAAGGATGTATTGCAGAGGTCAATTTTGTACAGTCTTTCCGGTCAAGGTGTCTATTAAGTGATATTGCATCATGATTTACAATTTATCTTCAAGGGAGAACTGGAACAGGTAATGAATGTGCTAGGAGGAAAGCACTCTGTGCATGTGTGCTTTTATGGAGTTCTAAGAGATCTTGGAGAAATACTATATAAAAGATTGTCTTGTGTGCAGGTTATCAATAAATATGTAGAAAACTTTATTTGGGAATGTTTTAAAACACCTAATTGGCCTCATTTTAAGTCAGGTGAACATGCTCATCTATTTGTTATCTTACCTTTATCTCTTTGAGTATGCTTTCAGTGTACAAACATTCATATTACAGTAGGACTTTTGGGGCACTTTCAAAATAAGAAAGCGCAGAATTGGTTAAAAGAAATGACATCTTAAAAAATCTTTCTCTTCTCCTCTACCTCTCAATCTTTTATCTCCTTTGTGATTTCAAAAAAAAGATCTGTCAATATGATCCTAGTGCTAGGGAACTTCATGGAGCAGATCACCTGGAGTGCCATAACTGAAGAACCCAGTTACGCTGGGAACTGCGTTGTATTGCACATGCTAAAGTCTCTTAGAGCTAGGTGTTTACTTCAGCCAGGCATTTTTTTCAGCTGTTCTTATAATAGGATTTGTACTAAGGATTTAATAAAGCAGGCTTTTGGATTTTGGTGCAGTTTGCTTGCTTTGTTTTCAGCTGTTAAAGCTCATTCTCACTCTTGGGCTGCTTTTGACTAGATTGGTTATTTTAAATTTGTGCGTGTAGGTGCAAGATGCCACTGCGTTATTGTATACCTGATTGCATGTGCAAGTGAGTATCAGTACAAGGGTATGTGTGTGCACTTGTCTTGCTCTGAATCCTGTCTCCTAAAGCACCAAGGTATCCCTTAGATATGTTGTTTTGTTGCTTTTACTATCTGAAGTTCAAAGGGCTCTGAAGTTCAGGTTTGAAGAAAAGTCTGCATTTCTTACTTTGCCTGTCAGGCTTTGGAGAAACTCTTACTGAACTTGGAACCAGCCCATTTCCTGATTGTTTTTTTGACGCTGTTTATGTGAAAGACTTCATCTGTTGCATTGTGCTATTCATAGTTATTTTTTTCTATACCTGAGCAGTGTCAGACTCAGGGACACTGTTGGACTTGATGATCTTTATTGCCTGAGCAATTCTATGATTATATGAACCTCAAGGACAAAGACTTTTCTGTTTATTTTAAGTGAACTAAGATGCTTGCACTTTCAAAGCATTGCTCCAAAGACCCTAGGATGCCAGGTGACTGGAAAATTGTATCTTCTACCAAGTTTGGGAGGCCACCACACTGCACTAGCTCCCAGGACCATTTCAGTCCTCCAGACCAGCGGTGATTCTATAGTTCAGATTACACTGAATAAAACGAAGAAAAAGAATGCATGTACAATGAATTTTGCCTCCTTTTCTCTATTGTCTGCTCTCCCTTCCATAACACAGAAATAACTGAAGAAGTTTTTTTTTGAAGTCATTTTTGTGTAGGAAAATACTCATTCCCAAGGAAAACTGTTGCATATTCATGCCTTTTAATTATCCTATGCAGCCCTGCCAACTATAGCAGTTCAAAGTACAAACATTGAACTGCAAATAGAAGTATAATAAATTATACATTGATTTGAGCCCATCCTGCACATATGTTTATAAACAGTCTCTAAGGAGTGCTACTTTGTGCATGAATATATAGACTTACACTTATCTAGAGAGATAACATCAATGTATAATTTATTATAGTTTTCTGTAATGTTCTTTGAACTGTTTAAACAGTTTTAAACATAACACAGATGGTTTGGCTGTTCTGTTTTCTTTGGCATGATGAAGATGTCGTCAGCTGCTGTCTAGTTCAGCCACACTTAATCATCCCTTTATTGTCTTAATACATGAGCAAAACCTACGATGTGAGAATCTGGGTTTGTGAAAACATATGGAATATTTGGCTCTGAGGAAGGCTGTTCTCACACTTTGAGGCCTTCTGCCCTCAAAAGGGCCAGCGAAATGTCTCATATGGGTGCTCCTTCTCTACTTCAAAGCAAAGTGATCCAGGCTTATTTTAAGACTTTTGTGAAATGTGTTTAAGCTATGCCTGTTGACTTTGCACCAAAGTGGATGAGAAACATGTTAATTCTTTTCCTTGAGCTCTGCTGTGGGAACAGTAAATCCTAGAGGATGGCTGAAACAGTTGCCTGGTAGCACTTGTCTGGCTCTTGAGCACCCAAGATTTACAGGGGACCAAGCTTTTAGCCTCCTCTTGATATTCAACCTTTGGAATACAGCTTTCTATGAGTTTCTTCTCAAATTCCAAAAGTTAGGAAATTTTCAACGTTTTTTCACATTCTAATTTTTATTTTCTTGTATATTGTATGATTAGCTCATTCCTGTGGCCAAAATACAAGATAAAATGATTAATTTTCAGGCACATTAATGTAGTTTCTTCTTCAGTTATAAACCATTCCTTAAGCATTAAGGAATAAGTTGAGGGGGATGTGCAGTCCATAGGTTGTTCAAGCCATATGTTGAGCCTGGTATGCCTGATGGAATCAAGAAGCACGACAGTCTGCCAGATGTTGGTATTCTATCAAGTGAAGTGTATGCAGTAGGAATAATATTTGGCAGTCCTGTCTTCCTAGAAGCTGTGTTGTATGTTTTACTTGACCTTCATGTGTGCTGCTGCTCATATGGTCTCCCAATGTAAGGGGGTTAACACTGTCAGCTTTTTCTAGCTTTTTTTTTTTCCATCTCAAGTGGAATACATCATTTTTTCTGACTTGGGCTTTTTATGTGTCTCAAACTACGTGCCAAGTAGGCAAGCAAAAGTATTTATAAAAATAGGCTTAATACTTGAGAGAGATTATCTCAGATTCTTTATCAGCATACCTCAGCTCTGTTCTTTTTTCTTTTTTGAAAATGCAGTGCAACATGAAAATGAAAGAAGAAAAACTGGTATAAAATGTTGGATGAAAATGACACGTAGCCCAAATAAAATTGCTTGCATTGTTATCATTTTTCTCTTTCCTGTGTTTTTTGAGGGAGCCTGATAGCTTATATAAACTTCAGGAAAATAATCATTATGGTTTCAGTTGAGACTGTTAAATTGTTTTTATTTCCATTTTAAGGCTTTCTGTTGGATGCCCGGAAGTATTTTGCATGGGTAAATGAATTTCTGGAAGTCATCACAGAATGATTTTTTCCCAGTGGATTTGCATTATGATGAGGGTACTGGCCTCTTCTGTTATCATATTTGAGGATGGATTCCAGGTGGCTGTTTCCAAGGTGCTGAAAATGAGGCATTTATACCCTACCATTACGTACAGCAGAGCTGCAGTGGTAGTGATGACTTTCCTTAATAGGCAGATGTATCCTAGCCTTTTGTAGTGCAGCCATCATTGTGTAAAACATCAAATGTATAGTTTGAAAGCTTTTGAGTCTTCATGGAATAGTAAATAATTTCTCTGATGAAATAGAGCTAAGCGATATCATGCCTGTTGCTGTGGTATAGCTAAATCTCAACCAATTAATTTTTCATGGGCTGTGTAGCAGGGATTGGAGCTAGCATGCAAGATTTTTCTTCCTACTGGTTTTAAGTTTGAACATAATCAGCATATGCAACACAGAGGAAATTGTATGCAATTATATTTTTGTCTAGAGGAGTAAGGTGTCAAAAATATCCTTCTAGGTCTAACTCCCTGAACACCAGCCCCTTGAAATTCTTTTAGTTTTTGTGAGAAGCATCCTGATTACTGAATACTGAAAAATACAGTGATTTACATACTCACTGTTTTTGCCCATTTCTCAAGTCTAATGATTTTTTCATCTGGAACTAGTTATAGTTTTGAAATTGTATTGTTGCTTCTATTGCCGTGAATGGTTACTAATTCCCATCCTTTCCCCATAGCTACGTCACTGCCTCCTTCCGTGAAACAGCCTAAGCATTGTGTTAGGCTAAGGGAGACGGAGGAGAAAGAAAATTCTAAAAACTGTAGTCATCAGCCCCTTTCTTTGCTACTGAGATATCTTGGCCACAGTAATGAATTGGTCGTGGGACATTGACACTTTGTCACAAACAATGATGACTTCAAAGATCGCAATGGAGGATGGGCTTGTGCAGCCCTTTTCCAAATTGAGAAATGGGATTAGGCTTCATTTAGTTATTCCTACATGCCTGCTCTTGAGCTCTGCTCTATGGTTTTCTGTTTAAACCTCATCATTTGACTTTCTATTTAAGATGGGAATGTTTTTTATTCTTGAAGATACAGAACATCATTACAATCAGCTTGTGTTACACTCTGTTCCTCTTTACCCTCCAGCACATGATAGCCAGTGACTGTGTAAGAACTGAAACTTCCACTTGATAGTGTGTGGCTGTGCACTTGCTTCCAGCCAGCAATATCTCCGTCCTGTAAGCCATTATGCTGTATGCAGTGTTCTTTCTTTTTCATCCTTATTGTTCTTCCTTTTTCTTTTTTTCCTTTTTTTCTTCAATAGGGAAAGTTACACTTGAAACCAGACAGTAATTGCCAGCCTATATCAGAGCAGGAGGTTGTACAAATCCAGTTAAATCTGTTAGTTTGGCTTTGAAGTGGCCAATGCCAAAACTAACAAAAGATGGTGCAAGAAACCCTACAAAAGGTGGGATGTTCAGTACCTCTTTCTTATCCAGTAGGAATATAGAAAAATTAAACTGAGGAGCTTGGTGCTTGAAGTCCTTCTAGAATTCTGTTTAGCATTAAACTGACACAGTTCTGCAAGTTGCTCTTATCTCTAAAGGAATTCCTATTTCCTCTGTGGTCTCCAGTGTGACTACAAAAGGTGCAAGACGGTCCTCCATTCTGCCAGTCTTCAAAACTGTGAACAAATTTGAATTGTTCCTTCTAATGATAACATTGGTGGTTAGTTTTATAGTCTCTACTGAGTTTTTCTGTATTGATAAATGTTTACCTCCCTGGTTCCCTCTGTTTGTATTTTTTCTTCCACATGTGTATGTATGTCCCTGGAAGCATGAAAGCTAGATGGAACAGCTTCTCTAGCATAATGTCCCCAGTAGGATCCTAGCTGCTATTATGTTACAGTATTGACGCTTGAATGGTTTTTCCTGACTCATCCAGATAGTTCAAAGCATGTCATGCTTGCCTGCCCTGCACACTTCTGTGATATTCACCACCACCTCCAGTATAGAGTATACATACCCATAATTTAAATTAAATAAGAAAACTTAGACTTGAAGGTTCTTCGTGCAATTGTTTTTATTTCTGTTCAGCTATGAGCAAAGCTTCCTCTTGATGCAGCATTGCTGACGTTGGCTGGGAGGAGGAACTTTTGAGACTAGGGATGAAATGAGAAACCCCTCCTCTGTTTCCATTTCAGGCTTATCAATTTTCAGCAATTAAAGACTTTTACTTGCTCCTAGTCTTTCTCACTTGGAGGATGAGATCCAAGAGCAATTAACTGACACTGATAGTAGTCAATTTGAAAGCTGTAGGTTTTTTTTTTTTTTTTTTTTTTTTTTTTTTTTTTTTTTTTAAATAATAAGAGCTATTACAAGAAAGAATTTGGGAAATCTAGATTGTGTGGAATGGAATTGCGATGTCTTTATCACTAAGGTAACTTGCATGCTATTTATGTAGAAATGTAAGAGTTGAAAAAAAAAATCAGGATGGAAACACCTTCTTGCCAATTACTGTTTCTTTCAACTGGTTCAGCAGAGTAACTTTGCGCAGATAAGTGCTTTGGTCTGCACAAGGCATGTTGTCTTACAAGGTACTTGGGTGTGGCCATGCTTAGGGATAAAGATTTAGCTGAGCTAGTGGATTTCCTTAGTTAAGACAAAGCAGTTTCTACATCTAAGAGCAAACTCAGAAGTGAAGTGTCTGCTGCAGCTCTGGTCACCTTTGGACGTTCCTTCCATGCCGTTGGGCATGACTTGATTTAGCGGAGGGTTGTTAGGGTAGTATGGTTAGGTTGCAGTTGGACTTGATGATCTTTAAGGTCCCTTCCAACCTGAGCAATTCTGTGATTCTGTGACATCTCTTAGTGTGGTCAACAGCAAGGCTGAAACTTGCGCCTCTGGCATCTCAGATACTACTGATAAGGAACAGCTGTGAACATTAGTCTCATCTAAAAGGACAAAAACTTATATTGCCTAGCACAAGGAGGAAAGCAGTGAAGGCAATAATACACAGGTCCTAGGAATATGATTAAATGGAAGAAAATCAGAGATTGATTGGAATAAGATAGAGAATTTTTAATGGGATTAAAAATAAAACATGAGATCTTGATGCTTTCAAATTAGAGAGAAAATTTTCCATTGCCACTCATAGGGCGAGAATTTTGACAACTATATTTTAAAAATAAGTAGCTGTTTTTCTAAAGCTTGTCAACAAGAGACTATGATTTTAGGGTGAAGCAAGGATCTGAATTAAATGAAGTGAGAATTTGAAGTGATCTGCTTAAAGCATTTGCATGGATCCTCCACCTTCAGAATTAGATCTATTTACTTACATTAAATAAGATTGCCTTAAGTGCCCTTTAATTCCAGTTGTGTGGGGATTTAAAGCATTTTAACTAATCTTGTAGTGAACACCAACAGTCCTGGTTGTCACTGTGTAGCCAGTCCTTGTGTGGTAAATAATAGGGTGTTGTTCTGGTAAATGATGGATGGAAGAAATTGGTTCTCCAGATGTTACCAGTAAATAAGTACCAGGAAGAACTTCTTTATTTGCATGATAGTATATGCCCCAGAGTAGGTGAATTACATATATGCATGATTCTGTGAGAAGCAAGAGACTTAGTGTGGGGAAAATATTGGTCATGTGAGATATCTCTAACACAAAACATTCATTTAAAAAGAGTCTAAGGATTTAAATGTGGTTACGATACTTCTGTGTACTGCTGTCATCTTTAGCAACTGCATTAGTCAGATAGATTTGTGATTGTAGCTAGGTTTTCAGATCCATTGCAGCGATCACATGCTACTTGGCCAGAAGGAAATACTCATTTCACTTTAAGTGTTCAGAATCTATCATGTAACCTAAAAGAAATGGATCTTCTAGATATTCTGAAGTAACAACAGCAATTTTACAAGACAACGTCTGAGCTGGGGTGACATTTCATCTATCAGTATCTCATTTCCGGAGAAGTCTGCAGCCAAGGCCAAGGTCCAGCACATCTCTCAAAGATGCTGCAGAGGTTTCCTAGTCTCTTGAAAACAGCTACTGAAAGATTTAGCTGTGCTTTCAAATCTCTCTGCTGAGCCTGGGTTCCCTCTAACATAGCAGGAACTGAATGTCATACTTGTCTAGCTTGCTGTAAAAGATGTTCCCTGATTCTCAAGGAAATGGAACAATGTTATTGCTAAATGATGGATTTTATGTGATGTTACTTAAGAAAGCCATCATTTTTAGACTGTTGGTGACTGGGACCTGCCATGTTTTCTTTCCTTCATGTGAATCATTTAAGTTATAAAACAGTATTTTTTTGCTAACAGGCAAATGTATCACTTAACTGTTCAAGAGCCTTGTTCTACTCCTGCTGACCCTCAGCCATCCTCTTCGATGCCAGCAAGAGGCATTCAGCACAGTGGGGGTTCTCATTACCTCTTGAAGTTTTGTTTTTTTTTTTTTTTTGCCTGTTGTTATTTAAGGGTTCAAATCCTTTCTTTGCTGCTCCCAGAAGCTATTTAGTGAGAGATGTACTTTGCAATAATGAACTCAGAAAAGAGTTTCATTTCAGAGCTATGGCACTCTCCCTCACCATCCGCTCCTGCTTTGTCCCTCACTGCCACATTTCCCAATTAACCCTCTTCCTTGGTCTCCTCATGCAGGGATTCTGGGGAGTGTGCTGCACTGTTTTGCTCCAACTATAAAACCCTCTGAGGATGCCTGCATAACATTAGTGATGTGGGTTAAGTTCTTGGCTGAAATAAATTGTCGTATATTTTGCGGAGGCAGAGATAGGCAAGTGGAGTAAGAACAGGAAGTACTGCAGGGTTCCTCTCCTTAGCCTACAGTTTATTACAAGCACTTCACAGCTCTCGTTAGTATTGGGTATGGATGTCTCACAAGCTTTAATACAATATCTTAAATAAGGCTGAAGAGGGAAGATATTGTACCTTTTGAGAGAATCAAAGACATCGAGGCTAAGGGTGAAATTCATGTTACTGAGGTTAATCTACCACTAAGATAGATTACCAGTTCGTATTTTTCCCTGGAGACCCAGGTGTGTCTCCCATGGCCTGTTTATGTGGTGCTAATCACTGGGCAACCCTTCCAGTTAAGTGGCAGCAAGAGGCTGGATTGAGAAGCCTACGCAGCTTTAGATGAGCTTGAGCGGAGGCTGCCAAGTTCATGGTAACAAAATTCTTTGAGAGTTAGTTATTAAATCCAGAGTAATAGCATTGAGTTTACAAACTACTTTAGCTGAGATGTTAAGAAGTAGGATCAGATACACTTGTCCAGTTGTGCTTTTACTCTTTCCTGAGCACTTAGGGCCCAGAAAATCAGCTTTCTGTCAGATACTTTATGGCCATTCCTGTGTTCTTACACGCCATTTTATCAATGGAAAGGGAGAATGGAAATTTAGTAAGGATCAATTTTTTCAAATGGGAAATCAGCAGTGAGGTTTATTTCCAGATCTGCCAATGAAAGTGCCACTGACCTACAAACAGAAAAACTGAACGTCAATTTTATGGAAAGAGCCTGTGCTAAGTGCTGAACATCAGGGTTTTATGTCAGGTCACTGCAAGCCTTTTGGAGACTCAGATGAGCTGTTTCACCATGTGTTCCCCTCAGATGGTGAAAACAGCTTGTTTGAGCCTTGCACAGAATGAGGAAGTGCAGATCTGACATCACTTGCAGCATGGTGTGTAGCTGTGCTGCTACACGTGTGCTCCCTGCCCCTGTGACAGCACCATGTGGTCCAGCATAGTGGAAGCTTGTCAGCTCAAATAATTCACAGAAGGTAGAGAATGTATGGCACAAAAAATAGATATCACTTATTGGAACAGTGCTCACAACCTCCCACAGTCTTGGGCACATGCACGTTTACATGTACCCCTGTGTCTTCCATGAACAATCACCAAGGATGGTTGCTCTAGTTGAAAGACTTTGTAGATTTGATCAATGCAAATGCTAAAAAGACTGAGTATTTTGCTGCTGCTCTGGTAAATATATGCCTGTTTGCTGCTTTAACTAGTATCTCCATAGCTGTTGAATGGCAGCACTTCTGCATGAATGCTCTTGTCGCGTTTACTAGAAAAGCCAATTCTGACTTCAATCCCAACATAAAAAGGAATTCTGGTTAAATTGAACAGTTTTCCCTATCGAATCCCAAGATGTAAAAGATGCTGGTGTTGTTGGATTCAGAGGACCAAGCTGGGCTTGTTGCGAAACTGAAGCTTTTGCTCTCTATAAAGCACAGTGTTGAAAGTAGAAGCAAAAAAGTCTTTGGTGCAGGGGCAGTGTTCTAGACCTGACTTTTGCAATTTCCCATTGCAGTTTCTTGCAAACTGCTAATCATACCATTTATTTGCTCTCAAAGATAATTCTATTTAATGTGGACTGGGAAGTATGACGTAACAGTTGCTGTCTCTGTTTCATTTTCAATGTGACATGATATTTTCTAGTACAAACAAAATCTGTTCAGCAGTCAGTTTTTGAAAGAGAGACNCCCCCCCCAATTACTACTGCATCATTCTGCATTTACTGAGTTTTCTCCAGCCCCAAGTCCTTTGTTTTTCTTTGCAAATCAGTATCATTGGCAAAGTACTTAGGGTAAAGTGAAAGGTACTGAAAGCACTCACTAAAAAATACCATACACAGAAAAGTAGGAAAGCTCTGTATGATTTATTGTAGGGCCAAGCCCTGTACCACAGGCTATTCAATATAGAAAAACAAGCACAATGTGCTGAGTCATTGATATTTCACATCTATGTGACACCTGTACATCTCACATGTGTGGTAAAGCTGCTATAATCAGCTTAAAAATAAGATTTAGAAATGCTTAAACACAGTGAAGTGTAGTCCTTAGGAACTGAAAAACACTGAATAACCTTCCCTCAGTCCATGCTTGTTCTGGTATTGATTTGGGAGCTTCCTGAGCTCCAGTCACCAAGCTATGTTGCATTTCCTGAGGAGTTCCGTTCCATTAGTGTGTGAGAATAAACTATTTACAGTTCTAGATCTAAAACACATTTCAGTTGCTGCCTTCACAAGGAAGCTGATGGTCCCAAGCCAGCAAGCTGCTCTTTGCAGAGGGATCTTTGCCTCCACCTGGAGTCAACTGGATTAATAACACTTCTTCACTTCTGAAATCTGCTTCAGTGGAACAACTTGCAGGACTAGCTCTAGGTTGTTGGTATTTCCTTTTTTTTTTTTTTTTTTTTTTTTAATTTTAAACACATCTAAAGATGTTCATAGTTCCCTAATCAAAAGAAAGCAAGAAGAGCACTGTATTTTTTTAAACGAGAATAAAAGAAAAGTCTGAATATTTTGATAGATTTGCTGGAAAGGTATATAATGTAGCAAACTTGCACTATTTTTTCTATTGTCTGAGCACCAAACCTGAAAAGTGTTTTGTTATTTCTCTAGTCCTCTAACTTCTCTTTTAGTTATGAAGTTATAAAGGTTTGGAAGGAAGGGAGTGCAAAGCCTCAATGAAATTTTAAGCTAGTGTAAATAAATCCAGTAGCTAGCTTTATAGGGTAGCCTCTACCATTTACTTTTCAGTTAAACAAATAGGCAATATTTGAGATGTGTTTTGATTTTCAAACTAAACTTATTAGTGGCACTTCTGAAAAAGCATCTGTACTTCACATAAAATGGATGTCATTTGGAAATGACATTCTCCTTCACATAAAAAAAAGTTTACAGGAGCAACTTAGAACGCACTGTTATTTTTCTTAATAATACTGGACAGTTTAATCTCTTGTTCTTTGTCTCTGCTACCTTGTTTTGCACACTCACAGGTTTACTGGATTTCTTTGTATGTTTTTTGTAGTATATGGGTTGATTTAAACAAAAACATTTACTCTTGTAATAATCGTTCTTGAAATGTGGATCTCTATCTGTAAAGAGAAAAACAATTTAAAGAATACCCTCTGTTTTCTCTAAGTTTACTGTAATAAGCAAGTTCAGCTAACAGAACTGTATTCTTTTCAGCTCCTGTTATATTCTTATCCAGTTATTGACTGCTTTCACTATGTATGTACTTGGTACTGGTTCATTCTTTTACTATAATGAAAAAGACAAGTTTTGTTAACATCAGGTGGAAACTGTGTTTTTGGATAAAGTTCTTCAAATTGGTGGCAATGTGTAATTTTTCATTTTAGTCTGTTTAGGTGGCAGTATTTAGAAGTCTGTAAATGTATCTATTTAATTATTATTACCTCCAGTGACATACAGACACCAATAACTTGTTAAAATTTACAAATCTGCATGATTTGTCAGCCTTTGGTAACTGTCTCCATTACATGCATGGTACAAACACAACACTAGGGCTTTCTCTACAGAGACATGTTAACCTTCTGTCAAAGCATCTCAGCATACCTCAGAGCCAAAAAAAAAGATGTCTTAGCTTCCTCAAGCTTCAGCTCAGAAGTCCTTATACTCTGAACCCTTGTGGAAGTCAGTGCTCTCTCTCAGCTCACTCCTCAGTCTAGCACGCCCCTACTTTCAGATAGCACAGCGCACGCATTTTTTTTTTTTGTGATTATGCCCCCAAAACTGCTGTCCTAGGGCAGCCATGTGGACAACGTTTTAGGAATTCAAGGAGAAGCTTCAGATCTCACTGTAGGATGTTCAGCAAGTTCCATAAAAGTAAACAGTGGCAAAAGGAAGAAAGGAAAACATTTGGCTATGCTAATACAATAGCTACGTGAAGACCACCACCTGCCTTGTAATTCCCCAAAACAGAACCAATGAGCCACGTATGTTCAGATCTACTAAGGAAATGACAGGATGTGCTACTAAGTGACCTCTCATGCACAGTTTTAAATAAAAATTAGACTTACCTTTCCATGAATCAAACTCAGAACATCACAAAGCTGCTATACCAATCCTGATGGCAAACCTGACAAAAACACAGAAAGAAATTTTTTTTCTACTCTCAATTTATACCAATCTAGCAACATAACATTAAAGATTACCCATCAGAATATGAGAGTGCAATTACTACACTACATCACTACAGTGATGTCCAATAGTAAGTCACTTTCTGTTGCACTGTGAAAATCTGGCTGCATATCAGAATCACAAAAATCTCAATTCAGATTGTTTTCGAATTCTACAAAATAATTAGAAATGAGAATAATTTAGAAGCAGAAGGGAATATTCTGTTGAACAGTTAAGGAAGAAAATACCAGTCATATAAAGCTTTAGCTGTATGTGTTCACACTAATAAAACCAGTTCAAATTGTTGGAAATATATTCTCACATAGCATTATGTACATTAAAATACATTAGTACCCATTTTGTTTATGTAAATTCTTTCTTAAAAAGACTAAGAAAGAATATCAATTTTTTAGCCTTTCCACAATAGGGTTTCAGCTGCCATATTTTGCATTGTCTAGTGCTACATTACACTTTTATTTGGCTGAAGAATAACTCAAACTCAAAACTGTTTGAAATGCCTGCATAACTTCACTGCAGCATATATACTTCCACTAGGGCTTAAGAAGTACTCTGTAAACAGCCTGCTTTCCATTTCATCACCTGCCGTGATAGAAGAACCAAACAGGAGTTTGTGTTTTGCTTTGAATTCCTATGAGATGCCGCAGTGTTTTGAAAAGGCAGCAGGCTGAGAGCACAGCTCAACGATGAAGTTGCCAGCCTGTGTTCAGCATAGGGTTTGGCACTGGGACATATTCCTTTACACAGTCAAGTAATCCATGCATGCTAGTGGCAAGAAAGATGCTCCTTTTATGAAAAATTTGTCTTGCAGTTCTTGTTTTAGTTTACAAAGATTTTATTCTTGCAAACACCAGTTGAGTACACAAGCAAGTTTTATTGTATGTTTTTCCCTAGCATTTAAAGTACAGGTAAAGTTTTATTATTCCCTGTGCCTCCAGTGCAGCAACCAATTTCAAATGCAGCTGTTCTGTTTTCTCAGCAGCTCAGCTCATCTACCAAGTTCTGGAGCATTTAATTTTTAATTTTTATTTTTTTGTAATCTTTCTCCTCTTTCATTTCCAATCCTGTGCTAATACTCAAGCTCTTTTGATCTCTGGCATTATTTACCATTTGAAAAGAAAAGATTGGGGGTAAACATTCTTCAAAGTCCTCTGTGATGACAGCTAATGCAAATAATGTACTTAAAGTAATTATTTCCCTTACTTTCTGGTAAGTAAAAGTACCCATTAATTAGTTTGAAAGTCTCATGGTTTTGTTTGTATTTCTTTTTTAATGATTTATATGACCATACAAATTTCTTTTAGCCTTTCAAGTTTCTATCTTCTTAGCAACCTTCCCCAGTAATTTCTGCTGACCGCTTACTGGTTTCACATCACTAAAGATCAGTCCCAGTCTTCTAAAGTACAGCTTGATTGGAGTCCACTAAAGCCAGACTCAAGCTTTGACCATATAAGAATTGTTCTTACCCTCCTGACTCCTTGGTAGAGGAATATGTTTGAGCTCATTCTTAAGGTTGCTGTGCTTGTTGCTTCATTTCTGCTTGCAGGATACTCTGGATGAAACCTGGATATTTCCATCTTCTAACTGCAATTTAGAATTCCTCTTCAAGTGATTTTGGAAAAACAAATCCACTCTAAATGAGAAAAAAAATAACCCACAAAACAAGCAAGCATAAAGCCCATGATATTTTGTCCTATTTCAAAATGCTTTAGCATAGCTTCAATTTTATCGTGAGACGCTTTAAGATTTGACAGAAGTCAGAGCTTTTTTTTTTTTTTTTACAATACAATGTGACAATGTAGTTGTAAATAATCATAGGTTTTTGATATTCTAAAACTTGCTGTATAATCTTTTTATTGGGACCCCCATCACAAGAAAGACATCGAGCTGTTGGAGTAGGTCCAGAGGAGGGCCATGAAGATGCTCAAAGGACTGGAGCACCTCTCTTATGAAGAAAGATTAAGGTAGCTGAGCTTGTTCAGCCTGGAGAAGGGAAGAATCTGGGGAGACCTCATTGCAGCCTTCCAATACTTAAAAGGAGCTTATAATCAGGAGGGAGAATGACTTTTTACATGGTCTGCTAGTGAAAGAACAAGAGGGAATGGCGTAAAAAGATTTAGATTAAAAGTTATGAGAAAGTTCTTCACTCGGAGGGCAGTGAGGCACTGGCAGAGGCTGTCCAAAGATCTGTGGATGCTCCATCCCTCAAGGCATCCAAAGTCAGCTTGGATGGGGCCCTGAGATGGTGAGGGGCAAACTCCCACAGCAAGAAGTTAGAACTAGATGAGCTTTAAGGTTCCTTCCAACACATGCCATTCTCTGATTTTATGACTGAAGCAACTTTTAAATATATCGAGAAGCAAAAAGCACAGTGCACAAAAATTACACTGAAATTTTTCATAATCTCTCCTGCAAGAAAATTAGTTCAGATATTTTAACATGTTCAAGTGCTGTCATTATGGATGCCTCCCCCCAGCAAGGCTGATTTCTGTCAGACAGGAGCCACCCTTACTTTATCGCCCAACAACCAGCCCCGCTTTGCTCAGCAGTTGTGTTTGTTCACATTGCGTCTGCAAGAGCTGCCTCAGAAACCAGCTGTGCTGAGAACAGATGACTTAAGAGCCTAAAAAGCTCTTCTTCAAACGAACTGATTACTTGAACACCACAGGAAGGCATCACAGATTGTGCCAAAAATCACATATTGTTCTATTGAGAAACTTCTGCTGGGATTGAGTACAGCACTGGGCTGGGACCAAGGATGGTAAATGGGGCAATACCCTTCAAAGCAAGGCACGCAGCTGGCCTGGAAATTACTGCAGAGTAACCACTGCTTGGGGGTTACCCTGGCTCCTCTCTGTGAATGAGCCCTATGACTCACACCAGAGATGTAGAAAGCATCTCCTTCAAATCTGTGTGGATGCCTTCATTGTAACACACCCACTACAACTGGAAAGAATCTTCAGAAGAAAATAAATGTTAAATCAAGACGTGAAGTACTGTTTTATATCACACAAACACACACAAAAAAAAAAAAAAAAAAAAAAAAAGGCAGACTAAATTTGAGATAGAAGTGAGCATAATGTCCTTCTTAAAACACTCCAGTACTTCCTCTCTGGCATAATATAAGCTAGGGAAAATGCTACCAGGCTAGATTAGCAAAAATCCTGAGTGCAAAAGCATTCAAGAACTGGAAACAAATAAAACCCTAACATCTTTTATTTTTCTTTCTGTGTATCTCAATAGCCTATTGCATGCACACCTCACATACAGAAGAGTAGTGCAATAGCAAGATTTAAAAACAAAAGCAGTTTCTACAGTACCATTTTAAGGTTTCTCTTTCCCTGATCAACTTGAGAAAAAGTCACTTTGGCCTAGATATCTGAAGTGAGTAATTGTTTTCATGCAAAAAGAAGCATCTCACTCTGTCTACTTCTTGGTTTTGAATCTCACTTCAGCTCAATGCACACATCCACAAGTTAGCATCAAGTCCACATCTCTTACTGCTGTAGGAAAAAGTTGACTAGAAGTCATGATATCTTTGAATTTCTTCAGATGCATATTAGTCAGCTAGAAATCTGCATAGTATTTACTAGGAAACTTATAATAATTTCAACGACTTTGTTAAACTGTCTGCATATTTGTGCTTTTGTTGTGCCTTTGTAAAGTAAGAAATCACTGAGTGGAGGAGCAGTGATAGACTTAGCTTCTCTTTTCCCTGCTGAGTACCCTAACTGCTAAGCCACTTACGTTCACTGTCTCTCATGCATTTAATGTTTCATTAGAGCCTGAATGCTAAAATGGGAGTATGGCAAATAGCATTCCTCAGTTCAGTGAGTGCATCTGTCACCTTAGAAATGAAAGTTCATGTCCCCACAAGCAGAGTTCGATCCTGAGCTGCTCTCCGCCACATTTAGGTAAGTGCTCTGACCAACAAACACTGAACATTGAGGGGAAGGAGGAAAAAGAATATGACAGTCTCTTGTCATTAATTAGTTCTGTCTAGTGGTGCACTGAAACTCACAAATGAACTTTGTCATTCACACATTATGCTCTGCCTGCTTGGGACTAGTATGGAAACCTGTTGTTGTTGTTGGTTTTTGGTCTATGTCCCAAAATACAGATTTTAATTGGTTCAGTGCAATCTGCCAGGCTGTCAGAAGACAGCACCGTGGTTTTTGTTGATTGTTTTTTTTGTTTGTTCAAGTACTTCCTCTCAAGGAACTAAAAGAAGTTTCTGAACGAAAGTTGCTCCAAACAGTAGAATTTTGTTCTAATAAGAACTAAGTAATCCTTCTGACTTATTAAATAGTCTTCCACAAAATGCCAGTCCATGTAAACACTGCACAGTCTGTGAGTCAGTTCAGCTCCTTTAAGTCTTATGAAAAACATTTAACTTGGATTTAAGACACTGATACATATTAAGAAGTGTTCTACTCCATATGAAATCAGCAGCAAAAACCTCATCTGCTTCGATGGTACAAGAGTCTCTAAGCCTCTACTGCTTAAGTGTTCAGCCATGAGAATCTTCTTGTTCTTTTTGTGCTTGACCTATCAAGTGGTACAATACCTAAGAATTGTTTTTATTCTATACTGATTTTTTCCCTTCCTTTTCTCTCCTATGTTCCTTAAATTATGTCAGTGTACACACTACAGGCAACTTCCATTCTTCAGACCATTTGATACTGAAAAATACACAGGTTTCCTTGGACTACTGTGAAGTTTAGACGGGAGAAAAGCTACGGATAGTTTTCATCATGAATAATACTACAAATCTTGTGCAGCAGCCTAAAGTGATATTTCTCCCATCTTGTTTTGGAAATAAGTAGCTCTGCTATAATCAGAACTGCAGTATTTTCCTTCATTTTCCATCAGTAATGAATACTGTTTAATGTAACTTTATAGCCCTGAGATAGAATTAGAGCTCTCTACTGGAATGCCAATTTATCTACTATGAATTAATCATTATATCATATCACAATTACAGTGAATGATGAATCTGTTTCTTAATAGGCTACAAAACCAAAATGATTTATGTTACATTTGTCCATTAGTATATGAGAAATTCAAAGTAGGCACCCCCACCCACCACGCTGTTACTGCTTGCTTTTTCCTAAGTCACAAAAGATACAGTCACATTAGTTGCATAGGGATGAATCATAAACTTAAAATAGACATTGAAACAAAAATATATCTATTTTCATGTCCTAGATATGACTTACCACATAGTGTAGATTTAAAAAAATATATATTCCTTCTCATTATGTGGTACTCAGTTACAGAAAAGATTCATGAAATCTAAGTGGCAAGAAAGCATTGTTTGAAAATGTGTTCTATTTATATAGAAATTCAAGTGAAATAGCAAAAGCATCTTTTCACTTTAGAAACCTTTTAAGAATTCCCATTAAATATTTGTAAATATCTATAACATTATACAACCTTCATACTTCTCTTTCTGCAGCTTAAAAATGTGTAAAAATTTATTTACAAGACCTTCAGCATATTTTCAGACAAACTACTGAGATTGTTTGGAAGCAAAGACATTAGAATTCCATTTCCATTACTTAAAAAAAAAAACACCACGATATATCAATTTGACTAAATTGAGCAATATTTTCAGCTGATGTCCAAAAGATAATCTAACTTGTCTGTTTCATACACATTTTAAATGACTCCACCTAATACAATACTGGCTCCAGTAAAGTTCTTCTTGATTTAGACCACTAACAGTAAATTTAGTCAGAGCCTTTGTTTCATATATGGCNAAAAAAAAAAAAAAAAAAAGCTGCTTTACTGTCACACTTACTTAGCAAATTCTTTGCTCTAATATTAGATTACAGCCACCACCACTGTGGGAGGAGAGAGGTGGCTTATCCTTGAGTCTTCTCTTGTTTAGCAGCCTCCATAGCACAGCTGCAGGCAGACAGGTGGGGTGTAGTTTGGTACCAATGGGAGAATCAAAGTGTCTTTCAACACTTTATCCTTCAAATCCTGCAAGACACTAATTTTCCAGAACAGTGAGTACTGGGCATGGGGTAATTTAGCACTCATGGTTATAGAAGCTTTCTGTGATGTGGCTAAAGGAAAGTAAGGTTGATTCCTCCATTATTCATAGGCCATGGTGACTTCAACAGTACTGTGCTGCTGCTAGCTGTAATAGTACTATTACTAGTACTGAAGAAAAGAGGATTCTTACTTTGTTGTTACTGGGCCAGAGACCCTGGTTTCAGATGTAGAGGAGAGCCCTATTGGGATGGGTGAAGAGTAATAATGTCAAAACCTCAAAAACATTTGCAAGTGGAGAACTAAAAACTTTCCATGGTACCACTGACAAAACCACTAAGAACACCCAGTAGGTGGTAGTGATGCTGGAAATCTGTCACTAACTTTGTTACTATGAAGCCTATCATAATTGAAGTTTTCCACTGTGTAGATTAAGAATTCTTCTGATTTATAGTTCTGATAGAACTATCAGAATTTATAGATTTATAAATAACACATTGCAGATATGTTTTGCAAGTGAAGTTAGTGCACTTGGCACACTCTATTGTCTTTACTGTAACAACTTCTGCAATTCATGTTTTTGTTTGTATATATAAATTGTGTTCACTTCTAAGCCATATGTAAAAGTGGAACAAACTTCTTGCTCACATCCACACTGTGCTTACTTGATGAGTTCATTGCTGGTAGCCTTAAAACAGTTATGGTGCTGTCCTTTGGTATGTGAATGCTTTGTGGATTATAATTTCTTTATCATTTCAAATAATTGTTTTCATTTTCTTTATCGTTTGTCATTTCTTTTCAATTTCATATTATTGTGTAGCTTTACTTGAAGCCTATAGGCTAGCTCTGATGTATGATGGTACATGCAATATACATAGGTTTCTTTCAGTAACAACAATCCTAACAGAAATGGAAGAAATAGTGTACAGCGTGTATATGATAGTCCTGACAGCTTAGCACCATGAACATGCAACCTCAGTGATTTTGGATGTTGGCTAGTGGTTACTCTTTCATAATGGCTTTGAAACCAAACAAATGCATGTATTGGCTTTCAATCTAATTTGCCATATTTTTCTTCACAGCTTCCTGTTATGGGAGGAGCCTTTATGGACTCACCAAATGAGGACTTTAGTACAGAGTACTCCTTGTTTAACTCATCAGCCAATGTCCATGCAGCATCTTCCATGCAGAATCCACCAGAAGAAACATCCCGATCTTCAAATGATGCTATATTGTTATGGATTGCAATCATAGCAACAATTGGAAATATTGTGGTTGTGGGAGTCGTGTATGCCTTCACTTTCTAGGATGCCTGTCACTCCAAACACTGGAAGAGAGGATAACTGCAGCAGTATTTGTCATGTGTATGTATGTGTGTATATATACATGTATATCTATATAAATACATATAGGTAGGGACTTTGTTGCGTAAGTACTGCCACAATCACAGAAAAGAAATGCAAGTTAATCATCATGAATCTTGATGGCAGAAAGTTTGGATGTTATGGCAAACTATATGGAGATGTGAGCTCCAGTAGAGAACAGCACCAACACAAGATATGTATGGAAATATAATGAAAGGCAGACCAGTGTGATTATCATGGATACAAAAAGAAAGTGAAGTGTTTATTTTCTACTGTTGAGATTTTTCTAGCAGCTTTTCTGGGTTTTGTCAGATTTTTGTGCATTTTTTACTGTGGTATAACATTGTATGGAATTGTTCTATGTCATAGTTGATAAACATGTTAGTTTTCCAGATGGATTAAGTGATAGGCATTGACTCAGTTCTGATGCAGTACAAATTCATTGTGTGTGCATTCTAGCACTCGCATACACTAAGCTGTGTTCAAAAATCATGAGTCTTAACATTATGAGAGGCAGATGCATGCTACTAATACTTGCCTTCCAGTATTAATG
This sequence comes from Pavo muticus, assembly GCA_016647715.1. Classification (NCBI taxonomy): domain Eukaryota; kingdom Metazoa; phylum Chordata; class Aves; order Galliformes; family Phasianidae; genus Pavo; species Pavo muticus. The sequence continues at coordinate 385,905 of JACDJE010000016.1, read as the reverse complement.
ACTGGATATGATAATCTAGGAATTGATGCTCCACCTGTCTGCTGTTTGCAGGAGGAGGCACAAAGTGTGATTGGAATAGGGCAGCACAAGCCCCTATTTCTGTGTAGAGATACTGGATTGCAGTGACAGCAGCAGTTTATAGATGTCTCATCCAGGAACCAAAGGACAAATATCATGCTTTCAAGCTTATTTCATCATAATCCAGGTTTTCCACAGAACTCATATACTTTCATAAGCATATAGTTGTAGCAAATGAATGTGGGGGAACTGTGAAGCCTAATTAACAGTGAGTGATGTCTTATGAACAAAGTTGAATTGAAAGAAAGATGAGATAGATACTTCTGTGCTCACAAGGGAGTGACTACAAGAGTCCCATGTATGCTGGGTAGAAATAGCACAGAGAGATAAGATGTGGCAGGTATACAAGTACCTGTGTCTCAATCTTAGTAAGTCTCTGGATTCTGGTGAGGCTCCTGGAAGTGGATTTATGGAGCCTACCTTAAGTAACATCTCTGATCATTGAAATTTTTTCTATTGGGGAGCATTTTCATTGCATTATTCCCATGAGCATTTCCTTTACAAAAAAAGTTGCAGCTGTCCTTGTTTCAGAGATTATAAAAATTGTGAGGGAAGAAAAAAAAAATCCTCTTCTTCCTACAAAAAGAAAAAAAAACACAAACCCCAAAATATTTTAACTTTGAGAAAATGGAAGAGAGATTCTTGCTCTAAGTCTATGCGTACTGCTTCATGCAACTACTGTGCTAATTCCAGAAAGCCTTATCTGAAGGCACAGAGCCTATTTTTGCCACTTTCCTGCTACTGAGCCTGAGGCAGGACTAAGAGATGGCAAATCCATTGGGAAGTTTGAATTTTCCTTCTTTTCTCTTTAAACTCATTTCCCTTCAGGGCTGGTGGACAGTTACTTGAATCAAAGCAGCATGCCCCAAATTGGTGATTAGAATTGCTCCTAGTCACTGTGCATATTTTTTCGTCTTTGTGAACTTGCTTTTAAAGCTGGAAAGATGCAAACAGCTAGCAAGACAGAAAAATAGGATAAGTTATCCTAAGGATGAAAAATCCAATGACAACTCAGTTGAGAAACTGAGCTTCTGTGTGTTTAGCTATTTCCCAATTTGGAGGAATTCTGTGGAGATGGTTGAGGACAGAAGAGATCTGTTCTGAGAAAAATCTTGAAGTAGTGTTATGGAAGTTTAACCACACAGAAAAAAAATATAGTAAAACAGCTACAGTCCTAAGAAAAAAACCTGCAAGAACACTGCTACTCATTGTCCTAAAGTAGCTGTTTGCCCCTTTGTAGGTGAAAAATAATTAAGTTTTAAAAATGGGTAAGATGTATAAATTGCGTACCTGTCCTGTTCTTCAATTCTTCTTTATCCTCCCCTGAGCAGAAAGCAAACTGTTAAGTGAGGCTGGAAGACTGCAGTGAGGTTTTGAACAGGGAACTGAGAAGGACAGGACTGTGTATACAAGCACACAGGACCCATGGAAACATCATGTAAAGTACAACTTGATATTCTGTTGCTTTTGTAATTAGATCAATTACTTGTGTGCTTTTCTTCAGAATTTCAGTTGGCTCTCTACTTACGCCAAAACCTGAAAGCACATGAACAGCACAACATTTTTCACCATGATTAAAACCAATTTGACAATAAGGTACTTGCCCAGTGAGGTTATTCTACTGTCAAGTAACTTTGCCAGTAGAATGCTTTGTTTAATTTCCTAGAATATTAATCTAAGTGCAATTAGCAATGTTTGCATTTTTTTCTTAAAGCACTGGACTAGATTCTTTACCCATGAAAAAAATGCATTGAGGAGAGAAGAGCAGAGAACCACCACTCTGCTAATGAACCCAAGTGACACTTCTGTGGTGTTTTTCCCAAAGGAAGTGCCCTACTTTCATGTGAAATTAATAGTAATTGCAGGAGTGTTGGAAAACAATGAATTCTGACTCCCTAATCCAGATCATTCTCATACATACTTTCATCATTATAGGCTGAGTTGTCAAGAAGGGCCAGACAGAACTTTAATTAAAGTAATTGGCTTGACAGTGTGATAAGAAAATGGTGCAGGCAGCAAGCACAAGCAGTTCCTATCCTCTAGTTAAAGATGTTAACTGTTTTGTCAGTTTCTTGCTGCAAAAAAAAACCCAGACTATCTCTGAGATTCAGGTGCAAGGATACTGCATGCAAGAGTATACACAGAATACTGTCAGGCATATAAAAGATCCCTATATTAAAGCAGGCAGAGCTGGTTCAGATTCTGGTCAGTTTTGACAGTGATAAACTACTGTGTATGTTTCTGGATTCTATGTTCTGGCTTGACCCACTACAGTCACTTAATCTCCTAGAAGAATCAGGAAGGTTAAAATTCAAGCATTGCAAAAGGAGACTCATCCATCATTAAGTGCAGCTAAACTACAGAGGGGAATGGGGAAGAAATAGCAGCTGTTTCATAGATATGGTCCTTTGAAATGTGCTATTACACACACAAAGAGGCAGTAAGTTATACCCTGAACTGTCAGCTCAGCTTGACTTGAAGTGCTGTAGCTTCTCCTTTCTTCGGAGCCCAGCATCTGGAGAAGTGCTATCTGTCACTGAGGGATGATGAGTAAGCCCAAATACACTTCCCAGAGCTGTACTGTAAAAAAGTTGAAGAGGCTTCTGTGCTTTGCTGAGTATTTTGTGCATCAGCTTCAGAGCAGGATTCCACTTGTAGAAGATCTATGCTTTAAATAAAAGCATTTAGCACAGATAACAGTTACAAGAGCCTGATCGGAGTTTGTTTTGTAGCAGATACTGCAGGTAGTTTTGCTTTACTAGACTCCTAGCTATGCTGTAAGCACAAAAACAATACTTCGCTCTGCAGTGTTATTAATGATCCCCAGGAAGCAGGGAAACAAACTGGATGCCCTTTGTGCCTTTTCTAGCCATGGCCCCAAGGGATCTGTGACAACATATCAAATAATCAAACTGTCACTTACAAATTTTATTTTGGTCTAAGCATCCAGCAGATCAATGCAGCTGCTGTGCAGCCACCACAGCAAGGAGACGGAAGGCTGAGCACTCATGGAGGTAGGTGAAAAGGGACATTAGATAGGAGGACTGGATGAGGAAACACACAGCCGTTCCTGTTACAGTTTTATCTCCAGGGCTGGCTATCTGTGCTTGTCCACAGCATTAATATCCCCCAGAATAAAATGAGGAGTGAGATGTATTTTCATATCAGTGCATTTGCAAAATTGAGCAACAGATTTTGAAGCTGATGCAGCAACAGTAGCAGAGAGACTCATCTGCTATGATATTTAGCAATTTAAATGGAAAAGTGAGCTGATAGTTACCTTGAAAGTAAAGAGGTCCCCTCTCCAAAATCCTTGTTTGCAATTGGACTTGAGGGTTGTCAGCATCCCACCAAACTGCTGAGCAGCCTGTAATAACAAAGCTCCAGGCAAGAGTGAATAGAATCATATAAATCACCAAGGTTGGAAAAGACCTCCAAGATAATCCAGTCCAACCATCCACCTATCACCAATGTTTCCCACTAAACCACATCCCTCAGTACAAAACCTAAACATTTCTTGAACACTTCTAGGGACAGTGACTCCATCTCCCTGGGCAAAATAGAAGCAGCCAGACATTTTATTCCAGCCCTGTACATTTGTTTGGAGTTACAAAGATTTTCCCTTTTATCTGGGACCAAACTAAAACATGAGTCTTTGGTCTTTAGGTTGTTATTCATTTTGTCTATTATTAGAAGCTTTCTTTTTGCTGCTCTCAAAATTATTCCAGTTCTTAATATCCTTTTCACATCACTCTGCAGGCTGCTGAGAGCTATTAATTTCATGTAGCTCTGTTCATTTATACAATGTAATTTTACTGGGTTTCCTGTGGCTAATCACAGAGCAGAATCTAGAAAATTATCCATTCTAAGGCAGAGTTCCATTATAGAGAAAAATAGGCTGAAAATCAGAATTGTAGATCAAAACGCTTCTGTGCTTTTGAAGCACGCAGAGCTCCGGTAACTGGATTTCATCTGGCTGATGCTCAGAAAGAAAAAGGGCAATCAGGTCTCTGATGATAATGTCAGACATCAGGGTTCTGACAAGCAAAGCTTAGTGCTTCATTAACTTCTCATCTGCCCCTCTGAGCCCCGCTGCCTTCCTGCACATGCAGTCTGAGCTGATTATAAGTGAGCTAGCCATCAGGTACAGCGTGTCCCTCCTGTCTTACAGCTTGTTCATCCTCAGGGAAACAAGAGTATTTATTCCCTTAGCTGAAGAGCAGAGATCAATATTCTGTTAGGAATGTTGTTACTTGGTACATTGATCAGTCATCATAAGATTCAAAATCAGGATGGTTTAACAAGCAGTAAGCCCTTCGCTGCTGATCTGGGGACACCCGAAAGAACTCAAAACATCTTGAGGTCTTAAAGTCTTCTAGTGCCCTAGATCTGATTTTTGTCTTTCCTCATACAGCTCCTCTTTGCCTTTTACCTTGTCTTCCCAACTCAAGATGGTAAAAATGAAGTCACCTGTATGCTTGTGTATGGACATATAGGGAAATCCAAACAGGCTGGAACCAACTATGTCCCATTTCAGTTTTGGCACTTCTAGCACAAAGTTGAAGAAAAGGCTCCAGTTGTCTCTCCAGAAATCTCTAGGGAAATGTGTCCCCAGCATGGTATGGTAATTTTTTGTCTTTCTGGCCTGTTTGTACCAAGGTTCAAGCCCCTTCATATGACCACAGCCAGTGGTTCCATCTTTTTGGTACAACTTGGAATCATTATGCTACCCACTCACACCTTTCCAGCGCAAGCTGCCAGTGAAGATATTTTTCATTTGTAGAAAATGCATAGAAAGCTTAGCTGCTTAGTCTCCTGCAAACCAAAAAACCTAACAATCCGGGTTTGTTACACAAGGAATGTTAATGAGTCAAATGTTATCTGTACAGTAGCAGCACCTCACTTTACTACTTTAATTTACAGCTTTATGCCAGTAAATCTTAAAGGCAATCTCATTATTACTGACAATTAACAGAAGTAGAAAACAGAGACAAATCATTTCTCAGGAATGTCTCAGACATCACTTTGTTCCTCTTACCTTCCCAAAGTACCCTGATGTGAACTCTCATCCATCACTTCAAAATCACTTGTCACCATGCATCTTCATGCCTTCATTTTATTTCTCCTTTTGTCTTCTTTCCATTCTCTGGCATCAGAGCACATGAGTGTTTGGATGTCAGCAATGTTCTTCAGCTGTTCTTAACAACTTTTGGTGACCTTCACAGTAACATTATACAAAGATCAGTAAAATAATATCCCTTCCAGTAGATAGACATTATCTACTTCAGCAAACTGCAATGTATTTCCCCAAAGCAGAATAGCAGAATGTGACCATTAAGCTTTCCAACTGAATCATCCACTACTTGTATAACACAGAGGTACCTTTTATATTTCCCACCCCCCC